>KK499866.1:0-488260 GCA_000688715.1 Glossina pallidipes | reverse complement strand
AAGAGAGAGAGAGAGAGAGAGAGAGAGAGAGAAAGAGAGAGAGAGAGAGAGAGAGAGAGAGAGAAAGAGAGAGAGAGAAAGAGAGAGAGAGAGAGAGAGAGAGAGCGTCGTTAGCGTCGTTAGCGTCTCATAGTGACAGTTTCGTTGAACGGGAGCAACTTGTAATTCGCCACAAAAAAACACTGTCAGATATTCGGATCTGCAGTGTCGTCAATGGTTGTCTTCTTATGCATATATGATTAGCGTATTCAATTGTTTCAGCAGTTCTGCCCTTTAAATTACACAAGATAGGTAGCGCTTCTTGCAAATCGGGCTTGTTTTGGCGCATAATACGATCCGATTCAAAGCTCAACAAAATGTTTGATGTTGTATGTTTGTGGAAGAGTCACACCGACACTATGTTACGCAATGCCAGGTATTCTTGAAAATCGTTCAAAATGGATTCATACTTTTGATAACAAAAGTTAAAACACGAGCTTCATTTTTGGTGAAAAAATAAAAATATACGGAGTTAGATGTTGTTTGCCGAAATGTGTGAAGCTTTCTTATGCTTGGGTTAGCTCGCCAGTCCCAGAGGTTCATTTTACTCAAGCGCATTTGAATATTTGTCTTTGTTCAGGCGGTCCAATGAGTAAAAGATCGTAAACTTTCAAGCATCGTTATAACAATGAACTAACAGTTAGTTTATTTATTAATTCACTTATGGCTACTCTTAGACCTTTAATAGCTACGACCATGTTGCCTGTTAAGTGTTCGTATTATTTACGTATTTTGTAAACACTTTTACAGTTATATGATCTACTTCTTTCACGTTTGGTTACCAGGCGATCTTGTACATGTTGTCTTATCTCTTTTATGTTCGTGTGGCCAAGCGGTCTTCCACGTTTAGCACAAATGTTACGCAGTATCGAATTTAGGAACACGTCTGCTCATTTTGCTTGGTCCCCGATTTCTGATATTTAATCGATCTTAGGGGTGCTTGGCGATTTTAAACTCAATATATTCCGGCATGTTTTCCTTGCTTCAGCTTTGATCAAAGACGAAGGAAAATGGAAACGATGCTCTTCTATTTCCTGCCAATCTGATTTGAGACTTTATATATAAACTAAACGTAAATGGGTTGATGACAATTTTTTATTTAAAAGAAAAATAAAGTCGTTCAAGATGTCAATGCGTATGATTTAAAAATTACAAAAATACAAAAGAGTTCTCTTTTATTTCACCAATAGCACACATAACGTTCGTTTTTAGATCATTGAATGCTTGTGGTTTATTGGAGTGAGTTAATGACTTAACGCAATTCCGAAGAAAGTAGACAAGCGGAGTTGTACCACATGATCTTGATAGCAAGTCCACATCAGCATTTCCGTAATTTACATGGTTGGTGTAAGCAGATACGTGGCATGTCGCGCCATCTTCTTGAAACTATTCTTCGTCCAACTCGAAATCATGTAATTTATGGCGCAAAAGGAATCAGTAATCACGTTTCTGTATCTTGGACTATCATTTTTACCTTCAGAAAAACACGCTTCAATTACACCTCTACAGTATAAATCACATCAACTTTTCGTGAATGGAAACGTGTTTTATGGACAGAACGCAGGTTTCCTCTACTCCAAAACTCACAATGTGGTTTAATCAGAAGTGCACTTCAGGGATCCTTTCCGAATCCGTCTAAATTTAGTTTAAGTTCTTTAAGTTCTTCTGACTTGCATATGCCTTGTACTTCAAACTTTTATGAAAAATATTCCATGGTGGTACCAAGTAATTGAGAATTTTGGTTAATGGATCGTTCTCGATTCTTATTCAAGCGTTGGTTCGCAGCAGTGCGTTCACGTCTTTGGTGTCTTAGATTTTTAGCGTGAGAAACGCTGGCATTTGACCTGAATTTTTCAATTATGTTGCATTAAAATAGTAAGCTCTGTATATAGGCCGATTATGTTGACCATAAATTTCAAGCAAGGCGCGAAACGTGGCCCAAATAGATTCATTATTTTTGTAATATATTTTAATAATTTCTGTATGCTGTACGAATGTGTATCTTTGAATGATGACATGACCAAAAATAGTGAACACAAATGTGAATTTTGTCGGAATTTCAAACAAAAAAAAAAAAAAATGGCGGCATGACGGCAAAAAATCTATATTAGTAATTTGATCACTCTTTACAAACTGAAAATTGTATTTACGTCATATTTTTTTACCTACGTTTATTAGTGAACTGGCTAATTGTACGAACTGTTTCAGTATATCAATTAATATAACTCGGATATAAAGAAACAAAAAACCTAAGGATAGAATCATCAATCAGGTTAGTGTCAAGAAAACATTTATAGTACGTGCGGCAGCGATACTCGCGAAGATAGGGAACAATTGTGAATTGTGAACGTTTAAATAATTTTGGTTATTTTCGTTCATTGCAAACAGTTGTAAGGAATTAAAGAGAAAATGAAATTTTGTATTTGTTGCATTTTAACGGAAATATTTTGCGGTTCTATGGCTTCACAGTTTTTTGAGCTGCATTTTTAACGGAAATTTTTAATGGACACCACTAAAAAGTTTCCTGGGGACAAAGAAAAAGAAAAGCACAACAACGTTCACGAGAAAGAGAAAACGAATGAAAATATAATTTCAAAATTCATAAAATGCGTTGTTATCTCCTAATTAGTGGCTGGTTCCGTTTCAAGTTGCGATAAAACCACTTAAATTTTCACTTTGTATATTTTAGTAGTTAAATTGGATGTGTGTGTGGGTGCGCGTGTGTGTGCGTGGGTTAGTTGATGAAAATGTGCAAAAACGATAGGGGTGACAATAATGAGGTATCACTAATTTGGTCATTTCGTTTGTAACCGTGTTCATGATTTTGTGAGAACTGCGTTTAACTTCACATCCAGCATGAGGGGCAGCACGAATACAATAGTTATTGAGGCTACAATTGTTTGGTTGAAATCATAGGTAGAAATTATAAATTACTGTTCGTTGGTAAATAATGGTCGACTTTAACCAATGTACTTCTGCGCTTATGTGTATTCATATGTGAAAACTCGTAAGCCTCATAAAAGAAAGTATTAATTATAAACGACCATTTAAATATTTCATGTGAAACTCTAGACATTTTCGCAGTCCATGATAATTGTTCTCGTTTTGTCGTTTTGCTCGCCATCAAATTATTTTTATGTGGGTGCGTGTACGAGAATGTTAAAAAAGTACATCATGAAAAGGCACTTAAAAATGTTAATTAGGAGTATTTTTATGTGAAGGCGACAATTAACTAAAATTTACATACACGCCCTGGCTTCTTTTGCGCTCCTCTTATCCACTCACACTTAAAAAAATAAACGTAGAAAAAGAAGACATAAAAAATTGTTAATGTGCCAAAAAGCGCGCATACATACATACATACATACATACATACATATATATATATATTATTTTTTATTTTTTATGGTCTATTCAACGTGCTCTTATACGTCGCATTCCTTGTGCTGTTACGGTTTTTCGTTCGTTTCATTTAGTTATCCGGAAAAAAGCGACGATAAAAGCAAAGTAAAACAAAACAAAGAAAAGTGTTTGTGCTCTCGTCCGTGCCAAATCTGGCGTTCATTTGCTTATTCAACAAGTTCTACAAGTACTGTCGGTCTATTTGTTTGTCTTTCTGTCTTTACTTTTGTCTATCTATGCGCTCGGTATGCCTTACAAAAGCGTGCGAATGAATTCGCAATACGTTTTATTATCACTAGTGGTTCAGGCATTTAAACGGCTGCACATATATAATACATAAGCAAACGTCTGTCCGTAGATATGCATTTGAACGTGTATGTAACTAATTTGTGTCAAGACAGAATATACGATGTTTTAATTGTTATTTAAATATTAAATATTTACTTTAACGAACGAGCATAGTATGTAAAGCAAATTTAATGAAAACATTACCGTGTCCGCCCACAAACACATACACAGACAAACACGCGCAATCACACACTTAAACCGCAACGTGAAAGTAATCATTATCCTCTGCGCACATATTCAATCGGAGCGCTCGACTTGTTGCTTTCGTTAGCATTTCAAACGCTACAATACTATTATTATTTTTGTGATTGTACGTAGTTATCGCCACAATTACCTCAAATTACTTCGATAATATCGTTATATCACGTGTCACACTAAAACCAATCAATTTGTTGAATTAATAAATTTACACCTTACTCTCTTAATTATCTCAACGACAGAAGGCAATACCGACGAAATGAGCTGAATAATCGTTTAATTGTTTTAATCAGGATATAGTAGGTAGCAAGCACATTGGATACATTATACCTCAGTATATTAGATAGTGGATTGTGTCTAGATGACCGTTTAATTTAAATATTTGCAAAATTTAATGAATGATAGTTGGTTTGATTGAATGTCGGCTTTCTGCTTAGAATTATGCTTCATGTCCGAGTCAGTCTAAGATACTGTGTGTGGTTTAACATTTTTGTTTATTTCCCTTACGTGCGTTATTTACTATTTCACTTTTTTACACCAAAACATGAAAACTCCTTGTTACATGTCCGAGAAGCAGTCTGTCTTCTCTCCTACTGTAAGTATACGCAGTTGTCTGATTGCTTGCAATTCGCAAGGAACTGTGTATTAGTGATAAAGATATTTTAAAATCACTACACGTTCTTAGTTTGATTACACAATTGGCAATAGGCCAACATTTTCAACAAAGATACAACAAATTAGAAATTTATATTCGGCTTGGACCGAATCTTTTATGCCCACCACGTTTACATTGATAAGAGAGACAAAAAAAAACGGGAAAATTAGACTTTCTTACGAAAATTTAAGGGAATTTTTTCCTTTTTTTCCGATTCACGTGAAAAATATTATCGCCTGTCTACTGTAGTTTATGAGAAATTCGCAAAAAAAACAGAGGTGTCGTTAGTTAATGTTGCGCTAAGTTTATATGTCCTTCGATCGGTAGGTCCTATTTCCGATACCAACCTGTGTGCAGGAACTTCCAATGTTTCTGCGCGACCACGAAAATATTTACCACAGGTATAATGGACAGACAGACTTATTTGAATCAATTTAGAATTTGATGCCGATCAAGAATATGTATGCTTTTTGCGGTCTTTGAAGCTTCCTCCTAGAGCTTGCCAGCGTTTAGGCAAAATGAATATGCTCCCATCGAGCAGATCGCTCTTCAGAAAGATTTTTCCGTCCATTTAAAAAATTAAAAATTACACAGACCATTAATTAAACATAACAAGAGTTTCTATAAATTGCAATTGCAACTGATACCTTTATTCAATTGTTGCAAATCAAGCGATGCATTACATTTAAATGGCGGTTGTCCAACAATAGCTGTGGGAAAAATATTGGAAAATTTTAAACTTAACGTCTTTTCAACAAATTGTATGTTGTTCGCAAATAACTTTTCCTTTTCAATGCACCTTTTAACGTGTATTTGCCTTCATTGGATTAAGATAATGTACGCGAAAATCTATTTTTTACCGCTATGTGACATCCGCAACATTTAGTGTAGAATGGCGGCACTTAGCTTGTCGCATTATGCTCTCCAAGCCCTTGACGGCGATATCAAAGGAAGTGTTAAGAAAAGCTTACAAAAATGTTGCTGGCTGCGATGTTCGTGGATTTGAGCATCGTTACACGAAAACGGCGCAAAATAGTCAATAATACGTTGTTTGAATTGTCTAAAGCTCTTTGTGAATATGTGGTCTCCTCGATCTTTCTTTGAAACTTTTTCAACAATAAGCAAAAAAATGTTACTTTGACGATGACAATCCTGATCCATACAATGGATACCCATTAAAACTTTCCACGACAGTTTTCTTAATTTCCGAAGGTCATCGAGCATGCATCAGTTCTGGGCCTTTCTAATGAAAAAGTGGCTATGACTATTAATTATATTTTGAAACAAAAATTACAGGTGCAAAGCAATCGTATTCCTTAAGTAAGCGGGCTCGTTGTGAAGGAGACGTGCATACGACCACGACAGACACATGTTTGTTCGTTTTACGCGGATAGCCGCAAAATGACGTGTTTGGCTGAATCTCTGGGTCTAATGACCGAATTGCATCAACAAAATGTGTCCCAAAATTCAACTTAAACAGGCAAAATCGGCATTCCCCGCCACACAGTTATCATCTCCCTGTTTTGTAGAGCACACGTCTGACAAGGCTCTAGTTGTGTTCTTAGTAAGATACAATTTGTGTAATATGTCTGAGGAAAAAGTATTCGACATTGCGATTACTTCCACGCTTCGGATAATGCAAAGGCTTAGAATATGATCTTTTTGATTTAATATCTTTTTGATTCAATATCTTTTTGATTCAAATATCGAGCGTATTATCATAAGCGGTATTCAATAGTTGATACAATGAATAGTTTTATTTGCAAGTTAGTTTTGCTTTATTTTAACTGATCTGCCAAAACATGAATCTTCTCCGTACCCCTCTACAACTATATCTAAAGCGGTAAGCAAATTTATGCAACTTTTGCTTCCAATTAGGCTAAATCCGATTTATGTCAAACAACAAAATGAAAACTTAATTATAGTGCTTAACTTAATGGCAGTGAAAAGTAATTAAGAAGAGCACTCACAGACAAGCGCACAGACACGCAACACAAATTCAGCCGCACAGCCGTACACACCAGCGTAGCTAAGTCGTATACTGTTGAGGTACATTCATATTTATTGAAATGTTTAACGTATATTTCGGCTCGCGGAAGTCGTTAAAACGTAATACTTGTCCTTAAAAGAATTGGTCACTAGTGGCGCTAAGAGTTCTCGGTTTAAAACAGAAAAGAATTATCCTTTTTCTTTGTGCCCCACAAGAATGATGATTTGAAACCTTAATGTTAATCCGAATGAACGCTCTCTACAGTGTATATCGATATTTTATAATTTTAAATAATAGTTGTTGTGAATGATAAATGGAGAAAGTGGGGATTTTTCATTGGCGATGAGGCTTATAAAGAAATCTGTTAATGCGTAGCATTGGCCTTTGATATCCGATTGCAATTTTCTCTCCTTTTCTTATGGAGTAAAAAGAAAATCTTGTTTTTTATTTTCTTTTCTTTTGTCGGTTACTAAGAATCTTCTTATCAATAAAATATACTTTTACAAACTATCTTTTTAATATTCATATCAATAACCATCTAATGCTATTTATGCATAACATATATGCTTTCGTTTTTCTTAACGAAATTTCAGCACGTTATCATTGTTATTACTTAAAACTCAAACTTTCTTCAAAGGAAATCTCAAAAGTACATTTCAATTTCCTGCTTATTGGCATAAAGATGAACGCAACGAACGTACACACACGCCTTAACGTAGACATTCGAAAAGTACATGTATATGCGAAATGGAAATTGAAACGTATGTAAATTCATAGATGTAGACCTCTTTAACTACGTATATATTGTATTAGTAAATAAAATATAAACGTAAAAGCAACTGTTTACCGCTTACTATAAGGGAAGAAGCAAAAGCAAATGCTCAAGTTAATAAAATTTGAACACATTTCCTTTATCCTTTCCTGTCATAAGAAAATAATAATCCCAATCCGACATATTCATCTTAATTTTATTTCCATCTTAAAATGTAGTTTATGCCTTTTGCATATACATATGCACACGTACGTACGTAAGTGCGCATCTAAAGTTGTATTAGTTCCTTGTCATGCCACGCCGCACTCTTATTTAGAGACTATTATGCACTTTTCTATGAAAGAAATGACGTTGTTGTGCTATGTGTGGGACCATGCTAAGGAAGTTAAGGGGCTTACTATACAAGACATCATAACGTAGCAAATGGCAACAAAAACAATAATAATAATAACAACAACAACAACAACAACAACAACAACAACGATAACGTGTACACCAATAGCAACAACAAGAAAATAAGTATACAAGTAAATATTTGTGTAAACATTGACAGGCGTTCATTCATTTGCTTGTTGTGTGTTACTTTTCATATAAGAAACATAACATTTTTTCGGTTGAGAGAATTCACAATTGTATGTTTGTATATTAGTGTGTGCATTTAAGTTTTAGTTACACAAATCTATTTCCCCGATGTATGAGAATATGCATAAGGCTACACACACGCGTACGCACATCCACACAAATACACACGTATTAAATGTGTTTACGTGTTAACGCTATCGAATGAAATGACAACGTCCATGTTCAGTCAAGAGAGTGGGGAGGAAAGTGGCGTTCCTTTTAGTATACCATCATGTGTCGTTTATTTCGCTTATAGCGGTTGTTACGAAATTGATGTGCATGCCGCGTATACACTCTACGAAAAAAGTGCACACCCAAATGAATCATCTTTATATAAATGATTCATTTATGCTGTTTTTTAAAACACATTTCATGCAAACAGTGCATGAACGTAGAGACCATATATAAAATGCGTATTCTACATAAATAAAAACGGTTTAAGCCACACCCGTCTGTTCGCGAAGACCACTCCAGCGTCCAAGAACTCATATGTGCTTTGGATAGCTTTAACTCGACAAGTGTAGTAATAAGACAAAGCAATTTAAAAAAACCGATAAATATAATAAAGAAACGAAATCATCCCTAATACGTGACAGGCTTGATTTTTTGTTTAAATATATTAAGAAATAAACAACCTTGGGTTTGAACTAAATCTTTTATGTGTAACGGCTATCAGAAGAGTCAGATTAATATTTTTTAAACAATAACATATTTAGCGTGACTTTAAAATGTTACATGTAAGGACGTTAGGTCATCCGAATTAGGAACTCAGAGCATATCTTACATTATTGATCCCAGAAAATGAATCGTTTTCTTTCCGAAGTAATCGTCACTTATAGTTGATGAAAATTATAGATCCTTGTATACATTAGGGTGCCTTTTTTTATTTTTGATTGAAGTAAGCTTTGCTGATATCATTTTTCTTTTTCATGTTTCTTGTGCTGCCCTGCTTATGATTACATAGTTTTTCTTTTTCCAAACTGTTTCTTGTCATGTGCACGAGTGTTGTATTTTTCCGCTTCAATATCGAAAAGAGATTAGAGTCTGGCAAAATTGAAATACCAAGTGCTGCAAGGTATTCCTTATCAATATACAATTATGAGCAGTATTTATGAAATTTTCACTTTTAGAAATTTGGTTATATGAAATTCCGAGGTTTAATGTCAACTACGAAATATCGCTTACATAATAGCTCGCGTATCTATGAGGAACATGGCCCAGCAAAAGTTGATTTCTATTATTTATTGTTTCAATATAATCTAAAATCTGATAGATTATATTATGTGCTTGCTTATCATCAACAAAAAATATGTGTTCTTAAGCAAATGATCTTGGAAGCCTTTAGTTTTTTTTAACGAGAACATTACAAAATAAAATCTTCGCAAATAAAGCCGCAGAACACTGATGTGTGTGAAACAACCCTGAAGATGGATAGATATTATTAATCAATAGTTCAATAATTCAGTTTCTTGAACGAAAACCCTGCGTGTACGTAAATATTTAGCTGACTCTGTGCATGCTTGAGTCGTATTTGTGGTATAAGTAGTTTGATGATAAGCGCTTTATATCTATATATATGTAATAATATAAAAAATAATAATCAGTAGGAATATATATGTAAGAAAGAATTCTTAGCGTGAAAACGATGTTCTTACTTTATATCAGCGCTTTCATTGGGGATTTTTTAATGTGCATTAGATGTACTTATTATTTCTTTTTATTTCACCTTTTTATTTAAAGGCAAAAGTCGATGGAAGTGCACTTTCCTGCACTGCTTGCTTGATTTTCTTTCGCTCATAGGAGTTAATATGTCCTGAATGGTTTAAACTTTATAATGCATTTTCAAAGAATTGAAAATTCGGCGCCACACATTAAATTTCTGCGAGAAAATAACTGATTGCTGGAAACTTGGAAAGAAATTAGAAAATCATATGAAATTAAATAAAAAAAATTTTCTTTGTACATATTCGACAGTGTGTATATGTACTTCATGAAAGTCATCCATCAATGCCGTTGAAAGCAGTTCTTGCAGGATGGAAATCGAGGTCAGTCGCCCCACTTGCATTTGCTTTCTAAACAAAGTAGCAGTAGTCTTTGCAACCTCAAGCTCCATCACTGTCTTTCATATATTTATAATTAAAAAAACAAATTTTGTCATATATTTTCTCTCTACTTATAAGTCACACATTATGTAGGAGGTGCAGTCGTTTACGTATGTATGCAATGAACTAAGCTTGTATGAAAGACGTTGTATATGTAAGTTTCTCTTTCTTTTCATCTGCTTGTCGTTAGCACGATCTCGCGAGTCAATTGAAAGGAAGAAATTTTTTAAAAAATTTAATACTACGTCCAAAATCTTATTTCCGCGTTCTATTCGTTTCGCTATATACTTATTCATATGAAGAAACAGTTTTATTAAGTGTATAAATATTAATAAGTAAAAAAATTAAATTCGGCCGGGACCGAATCTTTTGCACCCTTCACTGTTATCGTAAAAAAAGACAAAGGATGTAAAAGAACAAAATTCTCATGCTCTATAATATGGAGTGGGCGCAGCTGATTTCTTCTATTTTCAAAATAAAAGTTGTTGTCTTAGAGGTATGTGGGGGTTGTAGGCGTGTTCTTTAAAAACTTTAGGTCAATTCCAAATTATTTTGCAAATTTTGTGGAAATATTTTCATTTTCGCTGACGGGAGAATATTTACCATAAATACTACAAAGTTAGGCACACAACCAGATGGACAGACAACAGGCGGACATGTTTAGTTGCATGCAAGGCAAAGTATTGGTAACTGGCAAAGAATTTGTATACTTTATTTTTGTTTTTGAAACTTGCTTCTGAGTGTTATAAAGATTTAAATTTTGATACACTATAATATTGGGTGGGCGTGGTCAATTTTTTCCATTTTTGTGCACAGATGCTACAACATCGTCCATAAAATATGCGACGTAATTTGTATATATTTTTTTGCTATAGTAATGGGCAAAAAACCTATTTTTCATTCCCTTTGAGAAATAGAGGTGTTCTCAGTTTACGTGATGCTGTTGACGTTTCCTTCAGCCAATTTGGCCCATTTTCAACACCAAACTGCATGCAAGCACTTCCACTTTTTCTGCTAAATTTGAAATCGATAGCTTCATATTTGCAGCCAGGGGCGTGTTTACAACATTACACAGACGGACAGACGGACAGACGGCCATGCTTAAATCGAGTTAAAATTTGATGTTGATCAAGAACACTTTTTGGTGTCTCTGATGCTTCCTTGTGGGCGTTACAAACGTTTTGACAAAGTGAATATATCGTTCGGTGATGGGTATAAAAATCGAATAAAATTGAAAATTGTATTATCTGTAATCTATTTTTGCCTTAGGTTATACAGGGCGGATATCTTTGGCACGAGTGTTTCACATACGACGCCAAGTACGATTTAATTCGGATTCGATTTTGTAAGAGTATAAATATATAAAGATTTTTTGTGTATGTGAAAAAAAGAATGAAAATTTAATGAGATAAAATTGTTGTCAGATTTATGCTATTTAAAAGAGTTGTTTTTGGCTTCTTCTTTAATGACGATAAATGAGAAAGAAAGTCTCTCAAGTATAATAGAGCCGACTAGATAAGAGCATATAGATGCTAAGAGTACGAATTATTCGTCAGCAAAAGCGGTGTTGAGTCAATGAACGTGTTTATGAATAGCGCGTTTGTTGTGTTTACTAAATTAACAGCAGCATAAATGCTCTCACATATTGCTGGTATATGCAGTTAAGTTAACGATGAGTTATGCTTTTGATCACACATACATTCTGGTTACATTGCAATGCAAGGAATTTACGCTTTCATGTGGCCATTGATCTCTCATTTACCTCTGTCTTTTCGCAGAGAGGTTCAAAACATTTTTCGCATTCTCGATGAATATCTCTATTGCTTTCCTCAGTTTTCTCTTGTCTTGCAAGATGAACGTTGAGTTTTCTGAACTTCTGCAAGGCTGATGCTTGTATTGTTAGACCGGAATTATGCATTTCGACTGTATTTCTTGATAGTCATGTTGTTACATCATGTAGTGGCCCCTCTTCTAACCTTTATTTTTTATGGATGCCATCACCATCATCATAGTATTTATTTTATTGTAAAAACTTTTGCTTACAATATCAAGTAAGTTAAAGCGTTTAGGAGCAGAAATAATTTAGTTATTAATTAAGTTTAAGGAAAAGAAAATCTTGTGAATCAAAATGAAAGAATGACAAAAGAAAGTAAAAAAAGTGAAAGAAACAAAGAAAGAAAGAAAAAGAGAACCAGGCTCGTTGACGTAGGTGTATTGTGAATTTCGACTTTTTGTGCTAAAGTTGATACTCAACTTTGAAAATTATTTGCGAACATATTCAAAAGCAGTAATTGAATGTAGACTAAGACCCTGGCAATGCCGGTAGTTTAGTTAATTTTAGTAATGATTTGTTTTAAATAATTTGTTATTTCACAATATGGCAATAAGCAGTGGAAGATCGAACCGGAGCACCGTGAAGCCTGAAGGAATGATGTACAGTTTCGATGAATAATTTTTTCCTCTCTACACTTATTTGTATTAATCACTAGATAAAGAATTTTGGTACTATTGGTAATTTGTTGGACGATATAGTTCACGTGGCACTTAGGGTTTAACATTACACCTAAACATTTGATTACCGTTTGTAAGAAATCATCAAATCTAAAGATCCGTTGGGGCATAAAACAAAGCTTGTGTTTAAGGGAAAAGAAAATTGTTTGGTTTTTCTTTTCGTAGTAAAATAAAATATTCCGTTTCTCAAAAAAAGGCATCTATCCTGAATAAGCTCTTCTTGTGCATTGGCGATGATCGGCAGCAAAAGTACCAAGACCGAGGATCACAGGGTCGTCTGCAAATGCAGAAGACATATATTGATTCGGTTGAGGAATATCCGCAGTGAAAACGGCGATGCTTGTGAACAACTTCTGTAGTGTCAATACTAGAAGAGCCCAGAAGGATACTAAAGCTTCTTTTCTTTAGATATCTTAACAACTTTAGGAGGAAGATTTTAACGAATCAGTTTAAAGACGACTCCATCCAACCAAAGTAAATCAAAACTGTCTTCGGTATCAAACAGAATCATCCGAATAAATCTACCACAACTAAAGTTGGATTGGCGTGATGAATTTTGACAAGCGGTTGGTACATTCTTTTCTGAACTGGAATTACTGTGAAGGAAGTGTGATGATAACCATCATCCTTGAAGAAAACCAGGGAAAACAGATTTATCAGCCTACGTGATTATTCTGGGCTTATTTGGCTTAAAGATTTGATTTGCCTTTGAAGATTTTCATATTTGCAGGCAGTGCCATGATTTGAGACACACATCCGTTGAAAATTCAACTTGTTGTTTTAGTAACTACTTTAAAGTTAAATTATTAGTAGTTCGATCAAATCCTTTTTGGTTTTCAAAGATTTTATCATATCAGCCATTTCTCCAGCTTTTGTAGAATAATGGGAAGATTGCAAAATTAGAATGAGCTCAAATTGTTTAACAAAGCTTAGTACTTCATTAAAGATAACATTGTTACTAAGAAAGTTCGAGTAATAGTGATTGAAGCTGAAAGTGTTTGCCAAAATATTAAACTTTCTTGTTGAGCACAGAAGCAATTATTGTTTTGTTTGTTGCTATGTTAGCTTTTTTCTGTGAAACTTTAGCAATTTTCCAAAAGAGACGTGAACGTTTTTCCAAAGAGGACAACATGGCATTCCAATGTTGATTTCTATAAATTACAATTCCTCTTCGAATTTTCTTAATAAAATTTTTCATTGGCCTGTGACGATCGACATTAATTTGGTCGTAATCCATTATTAAATTTGAATTCCTTTGGAGAAGAGTTTCCTTACTAAGATGAACGAAATGTCGTCGCTTCCTTCATTAAACATGAAAAACGAATTATTGTTCTTCTAAATGAGCATGTCGATCCAATTTATATAACTCAGAGATATAATCATGAACCAGTGCCACTGTCGATAAGTTAGAAGGAATGTGTTTTTCAGAAAAGTGTTGGTTCATCGTTCGGAAAGTAAGTGCAATTCGATGGATGGACATAATCCGCATTCACTGTTTCATATAAGAGAGCAAACTAGCACTTGACCGCTTGGTAAGCTAAGAGATTGTGCCGACAATATAAATTGTCCCCAGTTATATATTGATTACCAAAACATATAATATCAAGGCAACTAGAAGAAGAGCCGCGTAAGTAAGATGAGTACATTGATTGTTGCGGAGAAAAATTTTAATTCCAATATTCTCTGTTAGTTTCGTATTAAGAGCAGCAATTAATTGGTGTCGATTCTTTTTCATTAGAATTGCAATACGCCTACTTTTGGAATTTTCATAATTTTGACGCCCACCGAGGAACTCATTACATTTAATAAGTGAATTCGATTTTAATGACGTTGTAGACAAAGCACGCAAATGTGAATATTGTCGGTTAGTGAAATTTATAAAATAGTTCTTCTTTTTTGTTACGGACGCTGCGGACAGTCGTTAATAATAGAATCTGCTGGCCAAGCTGGTGATTATCCTAAATAGGTCAGATTTAATTTTATAGTTTCTTAAATTATCAATGAAAGGTATGATGAGGTACGAGTTATTTTTCGGCATCTCATCGAAAGAACGTAAATTCTTTTTATTTTGGTTAAAAGTTTCCTGATTCAAATAGTAATTTTAATTTTTCGACAAGGAAATCTAACTTTGACATTCAGTTATCTAATGCCATAAACCACAAGCACATTATGCCTTTCCTCCAATAACGTTTCCTTTTACCCTGAAGCGCTGATCATGATTGTGATCAGCCCGAAACATGTATAAATTCTAGTAAATATCTTCCATGGATAAATATTTTAAGGATTTACATATTCGCAGCGCATACACGTCAAAGAGAACGAATAGCAATTTCTCATTATTATTAAATCAAATAAATTTTGAAGTAAATTCATTGCAAAATTTGAAAAAGCGCAGGAAACAATTATCGTATGTAGTGGGATCGCATCAGTGCCAACTCAATAAAAAGAAAGAAAGTAAATAGATTGAGATTGTGATTTAAAAATGAATTGAAGTTTTTATAGGCATTGCTGTAGCACGGTATCGAAGCAACAATCAAATAAAATTTTCTTCTACGATTACATCCGCAGTAAAGAGCAAACAAACATCCGCAATAGCGCGGAATAAATTGTATTGCCAGAGGCCGTTTTTTAAGAGCCACAAAAGAATGTGGAGCACAATAACAATACTGACAATAATGATAAAACAACAGCAAGACGAAAAAGAATGAAATGCAATAATAAAATTCACATAAAATGCTGATTATAAAACTACTATGGAAAAAAAAAACCTAAGAAACCCTGAAAGGAAGTAATACAAGCAGACAAACACAAAAAAAAAAAAAAGAAGCAAACGAACGAAGGAAAATATTAAATTATTTCATAGTTTATAAGTCATTCAGTGTTCAGACAACGAATGCACTTGTGCGTCACTCACTGTAAAAACGTTTATAAGTAATTCATTTAATTAAACGAGAATCTTTAAGACATTTGCGTTGCAGCATTAGATGCTCTTGTGCGTTGCGTGTGTTTTTCCAGAAATTTGAAAAGTTTGGCCATATCGTTGTCGATTGCTGGCTCTTTGGTTGGCTACACTATGTGACGATTTCCTTGTGTTGTAAATCTTTTCCGAGTATTCAAAGTATTCAAAGTATTCAAAGTGTTTTGTTGCGAAAAGTTTTGTCTTTTAATTGTTAAATTTTCCGGAATTGAAAGTTTCTGCACGCTGTCTGCCTGCCCCCTATCTGATTGCCTATCTATTTGTGAATATCTGCTAGTAGAGTGGTAGACTGAATGCTTTCAAAGAATGCATGCGGATGACCAAACGACAACACTTGCTGATATAATATAAGTGAGAAATATATTGGCACAGATTTAACAACGATATCCTGGCCGAAGAAACAATACAACACAACTAAATGGCATTTGTATAATACGAATTTTGAATAAGTTCGTCTGACATATATATAAAAAGTTGATAAACAGGCAGAAGATGGAATAAAATAGACGAGAGGGGGGAGGTATTCTTATTAAAACTTCGGTCGTAACTGTCGTTTACAATACGTAACGTTCACTGTTTACAATTATTGTACAAGTTGCTTGGTGCTTGGTTTATGTTGATTTCTAGGATGTAAGTGCACACTTTGGCATACGGACCTAACATGGGTTCCTTGCAACTTGTTTTGCCTTCTTTTTGTCTGCTTCAAGTGTTTTCTGTGCTAGCTACTTACACACTCACAATACTCCTAACTAAATGTACGTATAAGTGCGCACTTTAAAGCGGAGTATATTAGTATCTAATATACAGAGGTATGCACGGTGTGATTTGTTTTAATAGAAACTAAGCAAAAAGACAATTTCTAAAAACAACTAAGATCTATATGATCGGGAGTAGTCAGTTCATGTTTAATACAAGTATTATTGAAAGATAAATACACTGTACATGGTATTCCGACCATTATACCTAATCGCGTATCGGGTATCGCAAATCGTACATCGCATATGGCATCTCGCCTCATTCATTGGCATGGAATTATGAATCAATATCCACACTTTCATCTATGACGTCGTTTCATTTGAAACAATAAAGAAAGAGTGACTGAATTTAGCACATACATACATACATACATTTCGTTAATATTCATATGGAACTTTTTGAAATGAATTCACTCTGCTCATAAAATTTGAATTTTTGAAACGCACAAATTCATCAGTAATTTTAAGAGTACAACACACGACTTGAAATATTGCATGACAAGTGTTATAATGAAATGCTTACCATGAGACTTTCGAACTCTATCGAAGTCGGATAGGGCCTTTTTATTCTTTCGCGATCGTTTCTAAGTACACATCTTTTATTGTCAATTAGCTATTGATTATAGGGCTGGTCTTCAGTTTCTCGATCATTGCGAAATTAAATATTCCCAGAATGCCTAGGGAGATAAGTCTTATGTCTCTTTTGCGTGCACACCTTTATGTTGCCGTGAAAAACGCACAACAGCTCGGATGAACAATTGAGTTATATGTCAATTTGACTGATTTACAATATACGCCATCGTATCCTCATTTAAAATAAAGTTCCTTCTATTTTTATTTCCTTCATTTATTTACTTAAGCACTGTGCATAGTACGTACGCTTGAACTAGTGTTCAGTATAATGTTTCTTTTACTGCAAGAAATATATCTTCAAGATGTCTTGCAATGTGCATAAAAAGGCATTCGATAGCGGGATTTTTAAGTGGAAATCACTATCAAGCATTGGAACTTTTTCGGCATTTTGGGTTTGAAATTTGCATTACATCGTAGCGAGAGATTTCTTCTCGGTTATAGGTAGTGCTATGGAGAATAGGAGTAGTAACTGCCATCTTATCGTCTAGATCTAAAGTAATTTCCAAACAGAAAATTCCCAAAATCCGTTCCAACGGTTTTTCGCATGTGGTCGTCGAAACAAAATGCTCAGAGAACTGCATTCATTTACGTCAAGTTCAATAAGTAAACTTGAACTTTCTCCAAAGTTTCGGAATATGGAGAATCGGTGGAGATGCACTTTGAATGTTTGTGTTTATGAAAACCGGTTTCTTTTTTCCTTCTTAGATTTCTCGGAATTTTTTGTGATTAAAGGCCTTAATAAGCACAGACATAACTATGTAAACAGTGTGATGGCATCAGTTCGTGTGCTTATGCAATAGGAGTGAGTGGTATTAGTAGCAGCGGATGAGTTGATGTGTTTTTATTGCTGTTGTTGTTGTTGTTGTTGTTGTTGTTGTTTTTGTTATTGGTGTTGCTCTTGGAGTAGAGTACACTCGTTTATTGTTTCTGTTAAAAGTACTTTTTAAACAATAAAGTGCACTACATTTATGTTGTAAAGTTGCTGTCGCAACAGACACAAATTATGTTGAATTGTGTTTACTCTTGTGAGATCCTTCTTATTGTTTGGGTTACTGGCTCGTCGTCTTCGTTTCTTCTTATTCTATCTTCTTAGGTCTTCCCGATTTGCTTGCTGTTGCTGCACTTCGTTGTTGTCGTCGTTATATATACACACAAAATCTAAGGGAGATGGAAAAGTTTTAAAAACAATACAAATTATATTTCCATTTAATTTAGTCTAATGGAATTTGTTTTGAAAGCAACAAATTCTTCGTACTCTGTTTTTCAATTTTTTTTTTTTTTTTTTTTTTTTAATTTTCTATATGACTGTAAGCAAATTTTGTAAAAACATAGACATACCAGTAGAAGAATGGTATACGATTTTCGAACATACACGCGCACACAATCACACACGCAGCTGCAATCAGAACATATATTTTGGCAAGAGAAACAAGTGGATGGATATGTTTATACATGCAAGCAAATGCTTTATTGTGTTAAACTTAAATACTTGGTGCGTCCTTGTTTTTTTCTCTGTTAATTCTACTTTGAATTATAAACATATACCAATGTAATGTGCACTTTGACGAATATCTCCGAGTATTTATCAGTTGCTTATATGTATTATACATCAATAGTATACGTAGTATCTGTTATACATATCAGTGAAGTCGAGAGACTACGCCTAACTTAAACAACTGTAGTTTGAATTGCTTCACTGATTAAACTCTAATTGAGTTGATGTTGCTTGATGTTTGTAGACGGCATGTGTTTGTAAATGTGTGAATGTGTTTCTAGTTGCTTTCGTTATTATGATGCCAATAAACTGTAGAGGTCAGAGATTGATAGTCAGTCATCTGTGGTGTGTGTGCATACATTATACAACTTTGCTCACGATATGAATGAATGTATATATATGTATATAGGCAGCATGTAATTTGTTATGATTGTTGCTCTTGCAGTTGGAGAGAGAGAATGACAAATTTAATTGTTGTTACTTAAATTGACATTGTTTATGTCTAGTTTGTATCCGTTTCGCACTCGTGTGTCATTGACAATAGTGTTGATGCGTTCATTCAATTATCTGATTGCATTTGTACGTGGGTGTGAATGCCTGTGTGAATTGAAATTTTCACTATTTGTGTTAAAATTTCAACTTTCATCAATCATTCACTTACGTACAAAACTTCTTTGCTATTGACTAATAAACTTGTTTATTCTGTCAAATCAATTTCATGCATTTCTATAATAATTTTTAACTTTTGACAACTTTTGTGCTGGTTGTCCTAAGGAGAGCCAACTACTCTAGCATATTTTAATACAATTTGCATTAGAATTAAGTCTTCACTTGTTTAGTGATGATGGCAGTGAGACATTTCTCCTATAATTCATTGGTATTATAAAACACTGTTTAAGGGAATGAGCAAAACGAAAGCTTTGTCATCATGGAGTGAAGAAAGATTCCGTTTTATACAAGGCATTCGAAGAATGTAGTATATTAAAGTTTCGATATAAAGCGAAAATAGAATTTACGGAATTGTTTTTGTCTGAAATGTTTCGCTTTTTTGTTGATATGCTAGCTTGGCAGGACTTAATGAACACAAACAACAATATCATAGCTCACAAAGAAGTTTATGAAAAATGTTACAATTGTCTAATATTACAGAGAGACCATAGTCATCCATTTTTCCATTAGAACGGATTCAACGTGAATGTGTAGAATGAGTCAGAAAGAGGATTTACAAGTGAAACGAATTTAATATTAAAAGTAAGCGCATAAATTCCATTTTGCAAATGAATTCAATTTCATTTAGTATTTTCTCCCTGTAAATGTTTGTAAAAGTTTTCAGTTTTACTCATTTTTTTTTTTTTTTTCATTTGAAATCGTATTACTTAATTATTATTAATTAACGCTTTTAATTATTTTGCTTTTTAAGTACCAAAAACTTTACCGATTGTTGTAATGATTTTATTTCTTGCGTTCTACTCTACGCTGCCGTATTCGCTGGCGTCTTTGTCCATTCTTCAGTGTCAAGTAAAACGGAAAAATTATAAAAATAGAAAAGAAAGGAAGAATAAAAATAATGTTGAAATTTAATGAGCCACTAACTCGCTCAACACCGAACGAATTGAGAATTTAATTGTTTAGACTGCAAATTTTATGCCGTCAATCGTGCTCTATATTCTCGCTCTTGCCTATATGTTGCAGCTTTTATACACAATAACATTTTGTTCCGTGTGTTGACAGTGTTTGTTCGTTTCACTTCATTTTGTTTACTACTTGAACTTCTGCATGTAATTGACTATAAATTTAGTTCAGGGAAAATGTACTTTTAAAATTCCTAAGAATATTATGTCACTCGTTAAATCTTTATGAGAAATATTCACAAAAAAAAAAAAAAACCAAGAAGAAGAAGGATAGAATAATTTCAAGAAAATCCGTTGAATTATACGCATGTAAGCTTTAAGCCAGTTGTGTACTTAAATTACTGGATGCAAGGTGCACACTTTTATGCAAACTTTTATATACGTACTAAAGTATGAATTAGTGGGAGTATATTAATATTAATTTCTTCTATTTTAATGTTTTTGTATAGACCACCATTTTACGCTATCCTAAAAAGACAAATAGATAAACAGTTCCATATAGTTTAGATGTAAAATTATGGAACTTATTTCAGTGTAGGTACTGTTAGTGTCCTGAAATACGAAGGCGTATCATATAAGGGTTGATCATAAATCAGGTTGAAAATTTTTTGATGCCCAATCGTCATCCCATGCCAGTAGATGTACAAAAATGTTGGAAATCTTATACCTTGCGCATGAAAGGTAAAGAATGCTCAGAAGACTTCAATAGAGTGATGTCTAATGAGTACTTTATTCGAAATAATCCTTTCGATTATAAACTATACTTCAGTTCACTTAATGAAATCTTGGTGAATAAACGTTGGCCTGGGTCAAGTTTTGTACATGCTTATCTCAGCAAACCTCATGATGTACTCATAAGTGGGTTCAAACTTATTGTTTTATGAAATCTACTCGTCACTTCTTCAGATATATATACTTCAGATATATATAGGTTTCAATCGTTTACAAGCTGCCATGCAGTTGATATCAAAGAGTGAAGAGGCAGATGGCATTTTTGCACGTGTTAAACTTGCAACCTTGGAGAACAATATACAAATATGGCTACATTCTTTCTAAACAGGTCGTAATGAATCAGTCGAAGCAGTTCAAAAATAATAATTGTTTTTTGTTTGTCAAGAATGCAAATAATTCGCTTATCATAACGCCACCTTATGGTAAGCGATTGGTTCATACTTTCCTACGTTCATGAACAGGTGGCTTTAGCTCAGCTTTTTGATTCTGAGGTAACTATTTTCCCAACCATCCTTTGAAAAAGAAAAATTCACTTAAGCAAAAATATCCTTTCATATAAGAATCATTCGAGATCTTTTGTGTAGATCGAAGTAGTATCTATTAACAGAAATCTACTCTCCTTAATATGCGTTTATTGTCGACGTAGTACTTAATTTAAAACTTTCATTTTTCATGACGCTCTACGCTTCGTTAATAAAGTAAATATTGTTGCTGCTATTGTGGTTACTTACCAAACTTTTGCACTTTTGCGTCCGTTTATTGCTTCTAAGCACATGAGCACATGTTGGTGCGCTTCCACGCTTACACGTGTACACGTCATTTTCTTCTTCTTTTTTATATGTAACATTTATTGCTTTTCAAGTTTTTTTTTCGTGTTTTATGTAAAAACTTTTTACTTCACTTTGAGTTCATTATTTCGTAGTTTAAGCGAATAATATTGAGTTTTTGCTTAATCAATTTGAACCCTTGTTGGCAGCGCATTTCTGTACATATGAATAAATTAATGAACGACGCGTCCTTAAAATTAAACAGAACATTTTCAATTAATCGCATTTCAATGTCGGCGCTATTGTGCGTTGTTTGTGTTGCGAAGGTACGTTCTGTCAACTGTGTACGATATTTGGGCTAGTAGAAGTCGAGTCGCGCATTGCGAGCGAAAATGTGCTTGCCATATCGGCGCAAGCCTACTCGGCGATCTTTTCGGGCAGAAGAACATTTTTTCTTATTTCTCTTTCACTTTCTTAAATGCTTAAGCCGAGTACTAGAGAGTGGCTAACACGTCCCGGCAGGGTGCGAGGCAGACCATAGTGAAATAGTCGTTGACCATTGGATAACCTTGGATGAGCACTGTCAACACATCGATTTTGATGCAGAGAAAGTTGTCGGAAACTGTAGAATAGACAGGATGCTGTTAACTACTCATTCAATTTTTGACATATACCTTACTTGTAATTAATTTAGTCAAATTCTAGTTCATTTGAGATGGCACATACTATTCGTTAAGTGAATTTCAGTAAAATCTACACTAACAAGGTTCCTCATATGTTCAAAAACAACCATAACCCAATTGTACTCTCAGTCAAACCAATTTTCTCTTTCATTCATTATATAATAGATGAAGAGTTGCATAGTGTAGAAGTCTGTGTGTAATAAATGAAAAAAACATGACGTTTGGTAATTGAGACAACATTGAAAATAGTTTAAAACTCGATATAATTTTATATATTTGTTACCTTGATCAAGGCGGCAACGTTTTGAATGCTTGAAAAAAATTAAACTTGGCGCTCTGGTTTTCCCATCACCGATATAGTTGATGAAATTCTTCCAAAAATTGGATAGGATCGGTTCATTGCATCTAACCACATCGCTGCGTAACTGCACAAGAATCAAAAACAGTTTTAAACAATTTAGCTAAGTTTGGACAGGAAAAAAGCCTGACATTTGAGTACCACAAGAATTAACAATCGTGCTGTTTTTGAACAGACTGACTACGGGCGGTAAGACGACGAAGCTACACAAGCCGTAGAAAGTTCGAATGAACGCGACGTAAGTTTTCTTGTCTTTGATTTTAATGCTTCCAACGGATAGTCTTCTTCAGTCTGGTTAATATTTGTTTCGCAGAACACTCTTAATGGTCTATAGCTTCAAGCGAAGCATGTGAAAATCGCTTAGTTTACAGTTTTGCCATTCAATCTCATAAGTTCTGAGAAAAATGTGTGTGAATTTTGGTGAAAAAGTCTAACGAACTTTGTTGACTCGAAGGAGTTGAAGAGGAAATTTTTTTACTTAATGATACTAAATTTAATTTTTGAAACACATCCACATGGGAAAAACACACACCGAACGACTTAATGAAGCAACCTTTTTTCCCTTCATGACAACGCTATCTATTCCATACATATTCATATCCATCTGTGCCTAGTTCGCTCGTTTCTTTAGCCGTTTTACAAAAAACGCTACTTAAATCTATTCAAATGAATTGCCAAAAGAGCAATTTTTATATCGCAAGCAACAAGAGCAGCAGCCTTGTCTAACAACAGTCTAGCAAGAGCAATCATTCGCTAATGTTACCAAAACAAAGACAAAATAGCTTGAAGTTCATGTCGTAGGAGAGAAATATATAAATAATCCTTTACTTTCCGCGCGATACACCAAATTTTGTAAACACACTCTACTAGCAAGTTAAATACCTCTTTAAGGACAATGCAATCGACGTTAGATAAAAAAATCTGCCGAGCAGTAGCAAATATAATCAGGGAATTTCTTGAAAGACAGCAAGGAAATATTGACGACAAGGAAATCAGGTGAGGTATATAAAAGCATAAAAGCAGGAAGAAGAAGTTGTCTATGTACAAATTAAATAGCACTTATGTACCTTACGGATCGTATTAATTTTAAATCGTATTTTAATACGATTTAACAATACTTCGTGGATAGCACATATATGTTACTTTTTTCACATGTGATTCTTGTGCCTTTTACTGATTTAACTGATTTCCTAATTTGGCATAGACATTTTGCTAGGATAGAAAATGATTAGTCTTCTAGTAAGTGTGTATCGGCTCATAAACCCATTTCCGATCTCGACTTCGAGTCTGATGAGCACACGAAACTTATATACACATTTCTGTTGTCTTTACGCTCTCCCGCACACTTTACGCTTACACGCACTGCGAGCACCTACCAAATCTAATGTAACTCCGGTTGTGGATATAAAATTAAAGAAAGTTGTAATGAAATTCAAGAGTCCGGGTTTCCAAAACAACTACAATTAGGGTTAGGACTAGGCCTAGCTGAAAGTAATAGTTTTTTTTTTTTCAAAATTTTATAAGGAGAATTCGTTATTTTTATGTTTGCCATGTGTGCGCTGGCGATAATGTTTTTAAAGATTTGTAAATCCGTTTGCCTAAAAACTACCAAGAGTCTTGATAAATTCCAACAAAGTGAATAAAGAGAAAACAAAAAATTCCAGAGTAAGAAAATGAATATAAAATTAATTTAAAACACTGTATAAATATGCCAGCAAACTTAATCCACTAACGATAAAGTCTCATGTCTTAAGCTGTTAAATAACTTTCTGGTGATTTAAGCTTTAAACTTTTGCAGGACTAATGCGGGAAAAAAGGAATTTTCCCTCTTCAATGATATCTGCTCTTGAGCGTGCCTCTGAGCGCAGTTAAATTAGTTATGTATATAACTAATTCTATAGACAATCACTTGAGTTAATCTATAAGTGTTTTTGTGTTTGCTCTTGTGTTCAGCTTTATTGTTTAATGTGATTGAATTATGTAAGCAGTTATTGCTATTGTTCGTTTCGTTTAGTATTAACATTGCTGTCTTATTGCTGTTGTCTTCCACTTTGGTAAATGTTTTGTAAGCTACATTCTGAAGAAATTTTCTATTGAAAATACATCTGTATTTTCCTTGTGTAAGGAGAGGAAAAAATCATAAATACATACTTCGTTAAGCGAAGATGAAAAGTTTTTAATCTTTGCTATCTTTCTTTTTTGCGTTGCTGCGCGAAGTAAGTATAACGTGGCGAACGTAGATACAGTAATCCATCGCAAACTGTGAATATCCAGTTAAATTCGTTTCAATACCGAAATTGAAAAAAGATGCTAAGAAACAACATTTCAGATTGGCTTTTGAATAGTCATGTCCTGGGACTTGAGAATTTTTATGCCTTTTCTTTAGTTACCTAAAAATTCCGTTACCTAGCGGCTACATGGCAAGGAACGAAAATCTTAAAAGACGCTGCCCGGCGGAAAATGAAATGCAACATGCAGATTTTCCTCTTAATCCACCTAAATTCTCATATTATTCGTCCTAAAATCCCTACATCAACACTGATTTCTATATATTTATAAAATTTCTCAAAAATAGTTATATCCTACACCACATTTCGTACAAGGGTCAATCAATATCAAATTTGCAACACCTGGAAGTACTTTAGGTCGATTTACCTTTTATTACACCAATCCGTGCGTCCGCCTGATGTCTGTCCATGTACAGGCTACTGATTGGCAATACATCACTTCTTCGACGTTTTACTTCGAAAAAAACATGGCATTATGAATCACTGCATTAGGTAAAGTGGCGGTGGGCATTTAATAGTCGGCTATTGCCGCCTGTAATATTTTTCTTGTTTTATTTTTATTTTCTCGATGCTTCACTCTTAAGATGTTGGGATTTTTTTAAATAATTAAGAAAACTTGTTTATTTATCGAATACATAGACGACTTTATTGATTTATGACAATCAGCTTTGACCAAAAAGAGCAGCATTGAATCTTCTTGCTTTTGTATATATAATCGTTTGTTGGCTAGTTCCATTTTGGGCTATTAAAAACCCAACAACAACATTATTATACCATTCCCTTGTGATGAATGCAAAAAATCAATTATTTTTTTCGCTCACGCACGGTAAGTTGAATTATGTTGGCTGGTATCTGCAGGTCGATCTGTGTCCGTTGCAGTTGACAACGCGTAACTCAAACAAAAGAACAAGTGTAAGTATTACGATGAAAAGCATTATGTTATTAAGCCGTAATTTGCGTGCATTGTTTGCCGCCAGAAGGAATGACAACAAAATGTGATATTTTTCGGTCCACCGCTAGATAGTTTCGTGCGGTACACCAGCTCAGCCCGATTGTCTTCTTTACCATTGCTATTATTCCAAAGGTACTAATGAAACAATACATTGTGTTGAAGGTATTCAGCATAATCCAGATTAAATACTTGCTTGTGTAGGTAAGAAGAAGAGAGGTAAAAAAAGGACACAACTGCAATGGTGATCGAAAATTTGTGCAAAGCTTTACATCTTACAAAAGGGCTTAAGAGTTAACAAATTTCCTCGAAAATGTTTCGTAGAGTGTCTTTTGTGCTTCTTCCTTTTTAAATAACAACATTAAAATATATGCGCCTTTAAAGACGCCTTTGCAAAAATAAGATTAAATGAAGGCGCGTGGTTTTCGCAAAACTCTTTTAAAGCACCGTCCGAACAATTCATTAAATCTTCTCTTATTTGGTGTTAGTGGAACACAATACCTTGATTATTTACTTTCTGTATCTCTGAATTTTCCATCAGACTATGTGTCAGTTTATTTCGAATTCGCGAAAAAAACACCCAACGCAGTCAATTTAGTTAGAGAGCGAAAAAATGTGAAAGTGTAGTAAGCAGTAACAAGAACTTTTTGAATACCGTTGTAAGAAACTACTGAGTAAACCTTGAATTACTGCAAACTTAAATTTGATGGACATACGCCAGATCTCACATATCGTTGATATTGGGATAGGCTTTCTCAGAGAAAGCCATATTATAATTTCGTTTAATTTTAATTTAACTTAATTTAATTTACAACAAACAAATGACTGGTCTGGTAAGGTGATAAGTTGTTTCCAGTTCGGCCAATTAATATTGTTATGCATTACATACAACATTTACAAAGGAATTTATATGATGATGTCGTTGAATAAAAATAGTCACAGTATACGTAGCTTAATATTCAATACACGCATAAAGACTTAATGTCTGAATATATAAAATAGCATATTACAGATCGATCCTGTTCAGAATCAAGCAGCGTCATTATTTGTCGTTTAAAATAAGAAAGAATCACATCGATTTTACATTATTACGCAACTATGTATGGCATTAACAAAGCAAGGAGAGCGTTGAAGATGCGCTAAACTAAGATTTGTATCTCTTTTGTATTTAAGAACCTTCATCTTGCTATAGAAATAATTGTGCTGTTGTGTCTGAGTAGGTTTATGAACGAAGATATGATTTTTGCACCCTTGGGTATGAGTGCAATCTAATTCGAGAATTCCCAATGAAAATTGAGATAAGCGCTTACATTTTCTCTT
This sequence comes from Glossina pallidipes, assembly GCA_000688715.1. NCBI lineage: Eukaryota > Metazoa > Arthropoda > Insecta > Diptera > Glossinidae > Glossina > Glossina pallidipes. The sequence goes on along the minus strand of KK499866.1, from coordinate 461,034 downwards.
GATCCACATGCACCCACCACGATTATTTATAGTCAACCGCAATTTGTTCTTAGAGGTGTAATGAAGATTGTCACATAGAATACTATGTTAGAGCAATTTATAGGCTCGGCCACCTTCTGGTCCTGAAAGTAAAGGTGTGGGAAACATTAGATGATTTTGACTCGGACGATGTGTGGTTTTAACCGTATGTTGCAACATGTATTTCGTGGCACCATCGTCAATTTACTGCCAGAACACTTCAACGACCATGCAATCTGCAAAAATATCTGTGAGCTTTGCTTAAACGTAATGCGATGCAACCTTATTAGACTTTTAACTTTGGGGCCAAGTTGGAGTACTGCGGCTTACTTCAATAAAATTCGAACTCTCAATGACTTTATCTTCTAAGATTATTTGTGTTATTGCTGAAATAAGAGCCGGTTGATATAGAAAAAGTTAGTGGTCCAAGATTACAATTTTAAAAGTCCAGATGAGCTCACTTACGTGAAATCATTTTTAAGTAAAAATGGCATGAACGAATGTCTAAAATAAAAGAAAAATCATGTTAATATTGTCAACGACATAGCTCCTTCGCAGTAGAGCGTTACTAAGTTTTTAAAATAAAGTAAAAAAAATTTAATTTTTTTTTTCCTAAGGTGTCCACGCAGTGCGGCTTGGCACAATACTTAAGTCCGTCTGTAAGGCCCGTTGTCTGTACTGTTCGCTGTTCGTTGGTTCATTCCTATTCCGCCAGTGCATATTCTCTGTCCCCTATCCTCACTCACGCGCACACCCACCCATACCCCGCTTCACAGTAGGGTATACCGCTTACTACGCATTATTCCTTTTTTTTATATTTTTTTTTCTTTTGCTATATTTTCTTTTTTCTTTTAAGGTATCTTATTATACATGCAAATAAAGAAGAAGAAAAATGAAAATGAAAAAAAATTTCAACCTGATTCCCTGCTGGTCATGTCGCGAGATGATGATGGCTTCTTCACTGGTTGACTGCAGTAGGAGAAAAGTTTGCTGCGCGCTTCCGCCAACTACCCAATCTTTCGCCTCTTCCTCGTTCGTAGGGTGTATGGTAAAGAATAAATTTATGCAAGGTATTTTATGACATCAATTCCCTGCATCCGTATACATAAAAGCGGTGGCCAATCTCCATAGCTTTGTCTTAATGATTTTTATAAATTCTTTGTGCAGTTGCAAAAGGCCATCTCATTAGGTTTATATTTCATGCTTCCACTATTTAGGGCATCATACATCTTGGAAGTTTCTTTTATAATTACGACTGTTCTCGCAGCAAGAATTTGCAAAACATTTAAACGCTTTTTTTTCTGTTTTTCTCATTTATTTATTTATTTTTTTTATTTTTTTGAATTATTGGAGTCTTTGCGAGCATTAGTATTTCACAAAAAGTTAATATATTAATAAATCCTTTTTTTTCATCATTTTAATACTAAGATAAGTGTATTTTAATTAATCCATTATATGTGCAAGCGATGATTGTGTTTCATAGTTTTTTTTCTCAATATTACACACATTTACGTATATTATTTTGCATAGGGTCTCGTGATAAGAAACTCTAACCAAGCTTTTGTTAAGGCTATTGAGTCTTTTTTTCTTTCTTTCTTCTTTTAAGATGCGTATAGCAAATCAAAGAGAAAAGCGTTTTCTTCTCTCTCTCAATAGTTTATCACAATTTTTGTTTCATTCATCCTTTACTATTTTGACTCCTTTTTTTCTTTTCAAAACAAGAATTTATAAAACTTTTAAAAGCGTCTCTTCGACAGCACAACACTGACATTTTTAACGAGAGAACGCTAACTAACCCTTACGGTACCAAAGTCAGCACTAAAACTAACCGGCCCTTCCAGTCCAAAAACTACCTGACTTTTTCGAGTACAAAAACTAACTGACTTTTGTTCAAAGCGTGAGAGAAAAAATATTCTTAAATCATACAAACGGACTTTGGACTTTTCCTCTTTTCATGGTTCTCTTGCATAATAGCCTTCTTCAGAGAGAGAGAGACAGAGACGGACGGTTATGAGTAGAGGCTTTTGCATAACGCTAGGCCGTTATTCTTGCAAATAAGGTTTTTGCATAGCGGCAGGCCGTTATTACGGTCTATTGTGATAGAGGAGTGGTCAAAGCTTCCGTCGGTCTGCTTTTTTGCAAATGCAAAAAAAAACATTTATATAACCCTATATCTATAAAATTTCAGAAGGCGCGCAACTAGTTTAAATTTGTGTCACTAGATGTATAAGAATATGACTGGCACAGTTTTCATTATACAACATTACGTATTGCATAGTTAATGTAATCGTATGCATTTAATGTAGAACTCAGTTCGAATTGAAGATTGAAAACAACTCTGACGAATTCACCTCAGTACTTGTCATTGCTACTATAGGTAGGGAAATTAAGGAAGTGATGTAGGAGTAGCTTCGATCTTAGATGAATTTCGTCGTGATGTATTTTCATTGGACAATATTGCGTAGATCATCGCTTGTTCGTTCAATGAGATCCTCAAGAAGACTCATTGGCCATGAAAAGTATATTTGTGCACTAAACAAAAGTAGCCGTGGAGGTAAACTGAAGCAATATCTCTGAGCGTAAAAGAAAAATTATTTATTTTGATGAACTACTTTTTCTCAAGATTTGACTTCGAGACCAAAGTACACTTCAAGTTTTTTTTGTTTAATGAAACATAGTTGTTAACAAATTTAAAAACTTTAGAGATACTGTCATGACCAGGAATGTAAGGGCTCCTTTGTCATTTGCCAGGCGAATATCTCCGAGAACGGTTAATATAGCACTATTACAATTGCGTCTGGATTTATAGCTTGGTTGATTAACACTTAGTAGATCTTCAATTTTTAAATGCAGGCCACAATAAGCTATTCAAAAACTTTTGATGGGGGGCGAAAAATTCTTGTGGACCAAAAGTCATTAGGGATAAAGGTTTTAGTTTTGCTGACGTCGATAGGAATGAATTCTTGAAGTTGTGAGAACCAAAACCAATCTTCGTTTTGGTCTCACCCATAGGTTTAAGTTAGTTTAATTGTAATACGTACAGTAGGGTTAAATTAAAGTTATCTGTAAGTTACATAGAAGCGTCACCTGACTGATTAGACAGCATCGACCAGAGCGATCTGGTAAAGGAGCGCTTCGAGCCATGGAAATGCAATTGAAAATAAACTAGGACAACCTTACGAAGAGTTATTAAAAATGGGTCATGCTAGTTTATAATTTAAAATGAAACATGCTTGTGAAGGCAAATTCGGAGAAAAGTGGCAGCATTACTCACGGGGATTTATAAAGGTAGCGTATAAGCGAAGTCGAAAGGCTACTAACTGAATCTGGAGGGATAGTGTAATCTAGACGCTCGCCCAAGAAGTACTCCTGGGTCGAGTGAGTCACCGGAGAACGTGTCCCAGGCTTGCAAACATTGTTGTTTACAAACTTTTAAAGCCCATAAATGAATCATTGAGAATGCAAATTAGTTCGCTTCGTTTTCTAAGTGAGAGCGTATAAGTATTACTGTGGTGTACCGAATGAGAATGCTGTCTTTAAGCTACACACAGCTGTGTAGATTATCATAGCAAAGCGTACATAGCAACGTCGTCTGCGGAATCAGAAAGTGGCCTGAGAAGTAGGAGTACTTTGATTGGTCAATATTTTGTTTTTGAACAGAGGTATGCAAAAAAGCAGACCGAACTCGAAAGTGAATAATGCAATCTCATACAATCTCATACCTGACCATATATTTTTGTTGGTACCATAACCTGTAGATCGCAATTTTCGTCTAAATGAAGAAATGAAGAAGAAGGAAAGTAAATGACGCCAAATGTCATGTGATGACCTAATTAGAAAAATACTTGACAAGAAAAATATCTGCAATGCTTAGAATTTCTTAACAACAATCGGTGAAAAACGGTATTTTAATGAATGCAATAACATTAAATGATTTCCAAAAATGTAGATGTGATGGGAAAAGTTTAAGCATATTTCTCCATACAAACGCTTTGATGAAAAGAAAGGTAACGACCTTTAGCTTTAGAGCATTGCTGTCACACTTTTGCTATTTATAAGCATTCTCGTAAAATATAAACATTCAAAAGGTCTAATTTTTGGTATATCATAAAAAAAATAGGCGGTACACTGAATTGGTCGAAATGGTGTGCAATGGCATTTCATAGTACGCTTTGCTCGGATATCAATTGAATTATATGCGGAAATATATTTATATAACAACTCGTCGTCAAGCAACAGTCCCCGAGATTTTGTAAACTTTTCCAAAAATATATGGCCCTTTTAAAAAAGCATGCGTAAACATACTCTTCTCTGGCAAGCAAATAATTAATGAAGTGATTAGAAATCTTCAACTTTCACAGGCTCCAGCAGTAACCGAACAGGTTTTTACCATACTTCCCTAGATTAAAAAAGGATTTGTTGATTTATAAGCTACACGAGCCGTAACACCGCTTTCCACAACTTTTGAAAACGGAATGCTTAATGTAGTAAGTAACACATCATAAGTGAATAGATTTATATTTTATTTTATATTTACATAAAATATTGCCGGCTTTTAAAGAACGCACAATAACTTCCACGTACTAAGTACTACAGTAGTTTTCGCTTAATAAGGTAACAGTTGCAAAAATGCCTAGTTTCACTGCTTCAAAATTTTCAAAATAACCCCTAAATATCTCTACTGTTTGAAATTTTACAAGTAAAACATTTAAACAGCACTTCAACATCACAGTCTTCTGATTTATGGAACGCAGTCCATAAATTTTGCGACAATTTTTTTTTGTTTTTAGTAAGATTATTAAAGCCGTAGCTCAAAATGTATTTAGCATTGTGTTGAGTGAAAAAGCACTGTTTCGAAAATGATCTGGCAGAATTTCTGTTTTGGATGCAACTATGTAAGGGTGTGGGTAAGAGTGTTTGCAGAATGAATGCATTGTTTTTGTTTTTTGTTGATTTACGCATATTCCACTTGTTGTTGCTTTTGTTGTTACGCTTGGAGTTGTTGTTAATTCTAAACGGTAACCGATTGTTTGATTTAAACAAAAAGCTAAATGGTAAACATTTTCATCGCCACTTGAACAAAATAAATCGGCTTTCGATTGTTGTTTCGTGTTTCAAGTGTCTTTTGAACTTGCAAATGTTTCAGCTCCGTACAACTGCTACATATACAAGTGTGCATATAAACTGGTAGTTGCAAGGAAATGAGAAAAGATGGAATTACAGCAGCAGCATTTCAATTCTATTCCTAAAAGGTATAACGGTAGGTTATGGTAATAGATACAATTTGTAAAGTCTTTTGCTTAAAGCTCTTGCATGACAAAGAAATTCCGATAATAGTTTTAATAATTTATCCTGAGAAAACTGGAATATGTAGATCCACTTCAGCCGTTCGAACATTTAAGGGAAATACATGAAATCTTGGTAAAAAAACTGCTTAAAGGTCGTACGGCCCTTCCTTTTTTAAGAAGAAGCCAACAGAAAAAGAAGAATAAAAAAGTTTTAATATTGAGGTCGAAAACTTTCTAGATCGCTTTGAACACTTATTAAGAGTAAAAAATTATGTAATTAAAACACAAACTTATGCTATTATGCCTTTGGACCAAGGAAGAAGTTGTCGTTACGTGCAGGTTATCGGGTTTTTGTTAAACGTCAATGAGACTGTGACGTAGACATTTATGTAAATAAAGAGCAAAGAACAAATACACGCATATGTATTATATATATATGTATATATATATATGGTCGCTGTTATACTTTTGTAGATTTTCTCTACACGCACACATTGGCAATGTATAATCGCTCACTTAATAGGTCTGTCATCCTTTTTAGTGTTAAAAAGACGTTGAACCTTTTGAAAAGTGGTTAACGATTCTCGTTTTTTAAATTTGTACGAATTATTTTAATTTTATACGATTCGTTTTTAACAGCCAGTAGTATGAATGTAAGTTGGAGAGCTTCCAAAATCCTTGATTTCTACCAACGGGAAATTTGGTGCAGAGTTAGTTAGGTCCGTCTATCCAACTTCGGGTCTCCCTTTTCGATTAAGGTCCTTTATTAATTTAGTCACTTTCATTTATTTGTCTTCTGTCTGTCAACTTGGTCTACACAATTCGAAATGTCTTCATTTGTTTCCCCGTGGAAGCGATTAGGTTTTCTTGAGACTTTGAGCCGAGCCCAGGACATTATCTAATACGAACTGCGAATCTCTCGGTAAACAATATGATGTTTACTTCGATTTTTAATAGCTCACAAGTATATGAGATCGTAGGATAAGGTACACATGTGCGCTGACTATTGACGAACTCGTTGGGCCTTTAGATAATACATACTCTTGAAATTTAAGATTGCTTTACTTTTTACACTTTGGTTTTGAAATCAATGAAAAAATCTGCATTTCGTGTATAAGGCCACTAAAACGCCAGTAACTTATAAATTAATACTCGGAAATGAAATTTTGAAATATTTCGTTGAAAAGTTGGCGTTCGTTCATTAGACATTCTACACTCTTGTGTCACCCTGCGAGGAGAAAAAATGTGTCGTGCTGTGCAACATGTAAATATTTGACCGAGCAAGTTCTATAGTTAGGAAAATATCTTAGTGATTATTTTGAAAGGAACATTCCTAATTTTTGAGAAATTTTGCTTATTCCACAATTCTTCGATTTTAATTCGGTGACAGCACGTTCTTTGGCTCGCATTACAACAACTTATTATATAACTTTGAACTAATCCTGCTGCTTAGCCGAGTTAATTACTATTTTTCTTTGCAGAAAAGAAATGGACGAGCAACTAAGCTAAGCTGATATTTTACGTTCTTCTCATTAGTATTATCTGCATTAGTATTATTGCGCTCTACTCAAAGGTCAGTAGTTTTCTTTTTTATTCACATTGTTTCTTACAAAGTTTTAATGGAAAATTCTGTTATCTATTGAAAGACGCACTTATTTCTGTCATTTACATCAAATCAATACTGAGGACTAACTATTATTTTCAATTTTTGTCCGCTTGAGTGACCGAACAAGCCAAGGATTTGGACTAACAATTCAATGGTTGTGTCTTCAAATCTCAAGGGCTGTAGAGCTTTCAATAAAGCCGATAGCCTTAGATACTAGTGCTTAAAGACTTCAGTTTTGGAATTTATGCTTCCCGTTAAATTATTATTGTAACAATAATAATAATAATATTTTCAATTGTTTGCTGTTTAAATGGACTTCTTTGTTGTTGTTGTTTTGTTATTAAGATTTAATATGTTGATGGGAAAGCTCTGTCGTATTTGACTACTTACAGGAAATTTTGTTTGTCAGGTCAAGGCAAACAGAAAGAATACTTCATGTGAAGTCTTATCGTTTAAAATATCTCTCGTAAGTTGGGTAAATGGTGTTTAAGACATTGCGCTTTGTATGGTTTCCAGAAGGCAAGCAAGGCACCAGTTGCTTGCAAAAGATTGTCAATGATGAAGACTAACCCACTTCTAACTCGTTTGAAGTTGCAAAGCAACTCGGAGCCACCATTCGACTGCTGGGCTATGCATTAAACAGCATCACATTCAAATGTTTTATTTAAAGTGCGGCCGAAATATCCCGCTAAACTTTCCAACCAATCTCTCGCATTTTTTTTTTGCCGAGACCTTGAACAAGCGGAAAAAGATCAGTCTACAAAAACTAAGTTCATTTCCGATCTTTAATAGTGCACTGGCTGTTGATAGCAGAAGGTGAGACTGATCGTCTGGTTTGTTCACGCCAGCCGCTGATTTAGATGAAGCATCTTCGCCATAAACACGATTGATTATATCATAAGCCTGTGAAGTTTTGTCTCCTTGGCCGAAGTGATGCTGCAAAATAAGTAAATCTTTGCAGAATTTTAGCTAATTTTTAAAGCGCTTTTATTTTCCACCGAATTAACAAATGTGTGACAATATTTTATTTCAATTACTTGTAAACCGCTACCTTTTAAAGCTACATATATTCTATTACGAATAGCATGAAAAATCTGAAGGGTCTGATTCGGTTTACGGCTTTGGCGGTTTAGTTGATTTAAACGAAACGAATTTGTTTGTTGACTTACACGCTTGTAAGCGTGTCTCCTTCGGATGGACGGTATTCAAGTTGAGCCCGTTCCCGTATTGATCCCACAATTATTGTCTTAAATGATTTAAGCACGCACATCATGACACACAGCCTAATCTTGCAGAGGCCTATCATTGAGTCAGAACAGTTGAACTTTTTCACAGTACGCAAGCTGAAATTCTTTTTGTCGCGTTAGTTGTATTTGTGCCTACCGTAAATGAATACGTTTTTCAAGAATTTCAATAAATTGCAATAAAAAGAAAACTTTCTTTGAATATAAAATAAATTGTACGAGTTTGCAAATAGTGTAGAGTTTGTTCAGCAAAGTTTTACTTTATGAAGTACTTTGGTATATACACGTAAATGTATGCGAACGTTTGTGCAAACGTTCATGCGAACGCGTATATGTGAACGCCCCTTATGCCTTATGTATAAGAAGTGTAACAGAGAAGACGGAAAAACATAAAACGAAAAACATGTAACATTCATAACATGAAATTAAATTATATTTTCATTTGGGTACATTCATCTCGTGGATATATCGCTTTCTCTTTCTTTTTTTATCTTCTATCTCTCTCTCTCTCTCTCCATTCTTCCTTTTTATATTTCTGTTTTCTCGGTCTCTATGGATTCACAGTTTAATTGGATCTTTTATAGAGTGAGAATGGTCAGCTGAACTTTTCGCAACTTCTACTAAACAAATTGCCATAAGATTTAAAATGAACGTTTGTGCCTGCATACACACAAACGAATGTTTACTGTGCAAATACAATGACACCAACACGTATATGAGTGCATAACTATGTTCGTAAATCAGCTAAAGCATATTTCTATGCATAGCACGAAGATACATGTGATATATGTTTATGTAATACCGCACATATAGACACCCGGGTTTCCTTTATTATAGCGCACTTCATATGCTGACAGAAATACGCTATGATTACTATATAAATGTTTTTCTCTTCATTTCATTTACACTCGAATTAAGAATTTTAGTTACAAATTGTGTTCTGTGAGTATGACTTATGTGCTTTAATGTTGTTTTCAGCGAAAATGCAGAGACTATCTGATGGAAGACATATGTTGAACGGATACACACTGTAAAGCTTCATAATCATAAATTTTGTGTCACGTACTTTTGTTAGTACACACCGCAGATCTAAATTTTATTTTTTAAAAGCGTTACCAAAAGATGGAAGTACATTGAATCGTCTTTCGCCGTATATCGTTTTGCAGTACGTTGGCCAGATATGCATATGAATGGCAGTCTGCTTTCCAGAATATCGTCATCTAATTAACTCCTTTTATTAACTTTTGTCATTCATTGCTACTTTTGAACTTTTGCTACTTACACTACAAATTGTAAACCATGTCTGGGATCCGCACGTTCAAAAGACTACGTTTCGTTTTCGTGTTGATCTTTTATCAATCCAGCACAAAAGAAATAATTACTAGTGATCTCATAAGAATTGTTCGATTAGCGTAACTTTCTGACCCCGAATTCGTCCCTCTCTCCGTTTTGTGTTTGTTTTTCTGAAGTGCGCAAAAAGTGGAAAAATTAATTGAAATTTCCTATATTTACTGACTCAGGAATTTCATAGATTAACTTTCATAAGGCCGTCATTTGCCTGCCACTGGTAAATAAGAAAGTCTGTCGACATGTAGCGAATATCAATCTGAAATTTTGTCTAAACTAGAACGCATAAGTATTTACTATAATTATGAAATTGATCGCCCACGGCTAAGCTTTTTTTTGGTTTTTATATATGCGCGACTAGGGTAACCGGCATTCATGATTGTCTCAAGAAAAAAAAAAAAAAAAAAAAACAAGTGTAGATTTCTTCCTCGTCTGTTAAATTGTTTCCGCAGTAATATCAACATACCAATATACCATACCTATGGTAAACAAACATGAACAACATATATTACGAGGCTTATAAAAAACGAACGTAGCAGTTTTTCGTGCATATATTAATAGCCTTCTAAAAGAGCAAGAGTGTAGGAAATAAATAAGGAATTTCGAAAAATGAAAACTCGCTTAATATGCTCTGAAATTTACAAGTAATTGTGCATATAAACAATGATGCAAATAACCTGGAGTTATGGTAGTATACACTCCGAAATATATTGCTAAAGGTGACGATTATTGCAAATTCTCTGCAATGGTTTCCTTCATCATTGATATACGAAGATTTTCTAACATTTTTTATAAAATAAGTTTATAAAAAATTTAATATCATACACTCTCGTCGTATTAACGATATCTGATCTTTATTGTTAACCTAAATTTTATAGACAATCGTAAAGCGCGGAAACCACAGTTCAATTGTTTTGAAGCCGAGTTTTATTGAAGTAATGACGTAATTAGTCAAGTCAATTAATCCATGTTGCTTTCTTCTTTAAGTGCACTATTTTCAATGGGTGCAAATGCAACCAATTTTTTCAAACGTTTGTGCTTGATAACTACAACCCATTTTTCCTATTTGTTTATCTAATTACATACGAAATATAGCCACAAGAGTGTAACAATCGAATTAAGCAAATAGAAAAATCTTAAGATTAATATTAAAACGAGAAAACTGTAATCTCGCTTTTTGTAAAAGTTTATAAATTAAAAGGAACAAGAATTTGAAATGAAAATCGATATATAAATGTACACGAAAGAGGAAAAAGGAAAAATATGTACACAAACTATGCAAAGAAACATTCATCGACATAAATATGCAAGAATTTGGCAACGAGTTACACCAAACAACTAAAATTGTTTAAAGGATCAAAGGAAGCATTAATGATTAAAAATGAATTTAAGCATTACGTAGGCAAGACACATATATATAAATGGTCATGAAGAGGACACGTATATATAAAGGATCGAATTAAATTAAAAGTATCATTTAGATACCAGATTGGAATACATCTAAGCATTGTCACAGTAGTTGAGTTTTAGTAAAACAAAATTCCTCGAATGACTAGCACTTATCTCATTTAATCAATTCGATGAACGAATCATATCTTTACTCACTATGCTTTAAGAAGGAAGCAATGGGTGCGCAACTAAATTTCCGGATTTTTTAATGGTATGCGTAGTGAATATGTGAATCTGAAGCCGTGTTTTGTTTTTTATAACTTCGACATCACATTAATCAGTCGTAATAGCGACATATATCGCAAAACATAAAATATTTGTTGTAAAAACGAGGGTATGCAGTTTTCTGGCAAAAAAAGCCAAACGTGGGTTACTCGGCTGCGTAAACAATCGAGGCATTACGATGTTGAAACCCCAAGTAAACAATACCAATAAAAAAATGATGCAATTTAGACGAATAATGAGCGCAATATGCCAAAAGTCATGATATTATGAGTCGCACAAATAATGTCTAAGAAAAATATTTAAGATATCTTTCTCTAGTAACAATGTACTGCCATACGGTGGCACCAAGGCTAAAGGGTAAAGATAGATTTCTTCGAGTGCAGAGCAAGACCGGCTTTGGTTTAAATTGAATCAATTCATCATAACAATGGTGCGAGGGAGACAATACCATTAGACGATACCATGGAATTAAATTGAAGCAATGAGATCAAACTTTCTAAGTCAGATTCGAGGAAAGGGGAGTACGATTACAGGTTAAAGTAGGAGATTGTTCGGACCTCATCAGCGCGCAATTGCTTGGCATATGAGTAGACTGAATTATGGAGAGGGGACAATTGACTAACTAGTTAAAAGGACTTAAAAAAAAGAAAGAAGAGAAGCGAACTATTATAGAAATCAAAGCTCAGCCACCTCCTCGCCAAAGTATGGAACATTGTTAGGGGATTTAAAATGCTCTTAGAAACTCTCGTTTTATGTTACGTAAATAATCTGTAGAAATGTACATCGCAGTTACTGTAGTTAAGGCATGGCAAGCGTAGACTTCTAGCGTTCCAAGAGTGCGTCCGAGGCTTTAATGTTAATGTCAACGTCTGTTGGGTAAGCACATCGCTCACCTAACAAGCTGGCTGTCTAACTATCAGACTCTGAGTTGTTTTAAGGAGACATTGTCTATCCAGGGATTCCATATTAGTGCAATGTAAGCAAGCATGAAAAAACAGCATAGGAAAAAAAAACCCAGTTTGCGCACGGATTGATATCGGAAAGCGAAAATAAAGCATAACCACTTATGTACAGTAGTAATAAAAGGGAGAGAAATGATCAAAGACATCATTAGTTTACTTTTGAAGTTCGACGTAATCGATGAAAAGGGGATGAATGAGAACTAAAGCTTGATTCATCAAATGAAGATAATTAACAAGTTTATACACAATGAAAAAAAGGAGTAATATTTCTTAAGAATAAATTTTTACAGTGAACGAAATTTGCGATGAATCGCAAAGAGGTTGCTCAACTGATTGGGGGTCTTGTTTCCTTTAACGAACACTACACAGTTATCTTTACTGCATTTCGAAAGCTACGCGTATAAGACACGCTCCCACCGAATTGTTGACAACAACGATTGAACGATAATAAATCTTATCTAGTCTTAAGTACAGATTCTTTGTTACACATTTTGGATGTTTTGTGTACCTTCTCTGGCCTTCTTTCACGAGATATAGTAATAACGATAAAAGAAATTGTTTTGTTTTCATTTCTAGGCTTTTATGAGCTTAGTCGGTGAAGTATTCACCGTGATGCAAAAAAAAAAAAGCGAATAATTAACATAACTAAGCAATTTGCTCCATTTTTCCATCAAAAATTTTTGAACTAAATTTTTGACTTTTCCTAAAAACAGTTATAAAATGAATGTGTTTCAAATCTGGCGACTTGTTTGTGACTTTCAGTAATTTTGTGTTTAATCATTATCATACAGCGCGCGACACTGTGATCAACCTACTTTGGGTTAATTATTTTCTGGTAAATGTGCAAATGTGTGCAAAAACTTGGATGTAGAATGTAGAACTAAATTAGATTTGGGAAAGCAAAATTCAGTCCGTACCAAGTCCATTGAAATCTCGTTTCGCTTCTGAACTTCTCTTTAAATGCTTGCAATAAATTAAGTTCAAGTTTAATTTGGTTTTTCTTGTAATAAGGTAGTGGATGTCGAAGATTCGCTTTATATGTGTGAGTATAGTTTACTCAGTTTTCCTACTTGTTACAGTTTATTTACTCGTGTGTTTACCACGTACTTTACGTATATATGTGAATACGTATATAAATATACATTTAGTAAGTAGTGAAATATGCCAACAAGTATCTTACACTTCATCTATTTATTTAACATTAGTGCCATAATAATGTGTTGTACTCGCCAAGATGGCTATGTGCTTGAGTTTGTTGATGATGAGAGAGTTTTATGTAACTTGACTTCATTTATATCCTTTTTCTTTTGTCGAAAAGCAGATGTGCATCGCCTGGGAAGGAGGAACGAACAACAAGTATTTGTATGCTCTAAGGAAAATAATTTACACAACAAAATTCCATCTATTCATCAAAAAACTCTGTAATAATTTTCTGTTCCACACAAAAAGTATCCTAACTATTCTATAGCTAGAAAAATTAAATTGTTAAGCAAATATTTTACTATAAATATTCCTCTTTGCTTTTATGCTAAAACATAAGCTCAAACAGAATATTTTGCTTTGTTTTAGGTGAAAACAGAAAATCTTTTTTCACGCATTACGCTATATGGCTTACGATTTAAAAGCAGCGTATGCGTAAAATGTGAACAACAAGTTTCAAGATAAGATACCATCGTTATTGTTAGCTGAAAGATATCGAATTCGTACATTTATTTTTAATGAACGCGATTGATCGGCTTATTTTGCAGAGTTTCTTGTTCACTTCCTTCGCTTCTGCATCCTTATATATTTATGCAACTAGTCAGCTATGCTTGTGAACTGTGTGAGGGATCATTAAATGTAGTTTTATCGTAGATTGTATGTAATCGCATGTGATGTACCGTTGTTTATTAAAGCAGCTTAGTCTCGAATGGTTGATCCTTGTGCTTATAATGATATAAATGAAAGAAAAATTAATACGAAAACTAGTAAGAAAATTATATTTGTTCGGGGCCGATTTTTTTATACTCATCGCCATCGTCCTAAACGAGACTAAATAAATAAGAAAGTTAAATTCGGTCGGGACCGAATATTTTGTACCCGTCACCGTTATCCGAAAAAGAGACAAAAGAAGTGAAAGAACAACATTTTCATGCTCTATAATATGGAGTGGGCGCAGCTGACTTCTTCTTTTTTCAGAATAAAAGTTTTTGTCGTATAGGGATGAGGGTGTTGTAGGCAGGTTCTTTGAATAGTTTAGGTCAATTTCAAATTCTTTTGCAAGTTTGTAGGCAATATCTTCATTTCCGTTAATGGGAGAATGTTTACCACAAACACTACAAAGTTACGCAAACAGACAGATGTACAGACGAACAGGGGGACATGTTTAGCTGTATTCAAGGATTGTAACTTGCCAAGAATTTGTATACTTTATGGAGTTTTTGAAGCTTGTTTCCATGCGTTATGTTGGTATTAAAAAAATCTTTAAAGTTTAATACGCTATAATATTGGGTAGGCGTGGCCAATTTTTTCCTTTTGTGCACGAATGCTACAGCGTCCCCCATAGAATAAGCGTTCAAACTTTTGCACAATTTCGCTACAATTTACGAGTAATGAGCAAAAAATCAATTTTTATCTTTTTAGAAAAACAGAGGTGTCCTCAGTTAACGTGGTACTGTCGGTATACCCTTAACCGATGTGGCCCATCTTCAATACCAAGCAACGAGGTAGAACTTCTAATATTTCTGCCACATTTGAATTCAATAACTTCATTTTCGCGGTCAGGAGAACAGCAGACACTATACAGACAGACAGACGGACAGGCGGACATGCTGAAATCTACTCAGAATTCCATCTTAAGCCCTGTTGGGTGTTATACACACCCTGTTGGGTGTTATATACACCCTTTACTGCAAATGGTGTAGGGTACAATAAACACAAATATAGGCCACACACTTCTCGTAATTTTAATTTAGCGCTGTTTTTAAATTGTCTTGGGTGTAGTTTGTTAAGAAATAAAAAAACAACAATTTTAGGCACAAGGCTGAGATGTTTCCAGTTTGTATTTATCATTAAACTCTTTTGAATAAGCAGTACAGACCCAACATTATAGCAGATAGTCTATGCGTTTTTAGAAACAGACATAAGTGATTCTTTGGCAACAGAACGATCGCTGCGAGATGATTCGCATTTTCTAAAGATACATTCAAAGAATAGATAAGGGGAGTTGGAAAAAATAAAGTCCTTTAAGTTAGACACGTTATTTAACTGGGACGCTCGCCGAACCGCTTTGAAAATCAAATACTTACGTCTTCGATGCCATTTCAACTGAGCGCGTATTCCTGAAAGAAAGCATTTTTTGATTGTTATCTGAACTCTGGACCAACGGAACAATGGACCAATGACTATTTGCTAAAATTGATCAGGAATATGCTCCTACTTCAAGATCATTTCACTATGTAAAAAGACGTTTGTACAGGTCGTTACTGTGAAATTATCTCATCCTGTGTGCCGTACCTTGTCGATTATTGGCGGCTTCCGTCTTTGCCACATAATGTTTTCAGAAACGCAAAGCAAAACTATTGCTGCTAACTATGGCGCATTGGCTGTGAAAACTTCCTGAAAAATACAGGGCATACACTAAATTATAAAAGTTTCCATGCTTGATTTTTGGAATTGATTGATTTTTTCGCACCACTGGACCAATCAACTAGTCCACCTTCGCTTTTCTTTTGGCTAAACACATTATAAAGATAATATTGACAGCTCGCCTTAAGATGAAATATAGCTAAGTGATGCTAAGTGGTGGGTGTTTGGTGTTTTACATATCTTGTAGTCTGTCTTTGAATTACGTTGTAACGTCTGTGGAATGTAAAAAAAGTTTTCAGGTTAATTTGCAATTGAACGTGAATCTGTTGCCGTCTATAGTACGTGCGAAAAGTGTTCTGCCGAAAAAGAAAAATTGACTCATTTTCTCAACGCTTTAACTGCCCATTTCATAAGAGTGTTTTTCATTACACATTCTTTCCTTTTGCAATTGTAGTAAGAAATATTGTAGTCGCCCACGCTATGTGAACAAAGAAGCATTTGCTTGAAAACGGTAATGTTTGAGTACTGAAGCAAGCAAAGGGCGGGAGAACGATCATTAAAGAAATGAAAGCTTTCTATTCGCTGGTGCTGCTAAAGCGATACCCTCATTAAACTGCATCGAGTTGATTTCGTATTATTTTTAATTTTTAAAAACAAAAAATTTGTTGTATTAAACTGAGAATATTTCTTATTTTCTTTCGAATTTCTTGTGGTGTATGTAGGAAAAGGACATTCAACTTTAACGTCGACAAACTCACTTTGAGCAGGGACCGTTTTCGAAAAGTCAAAGCTACTTTTATTTCATTAAGCTATAGCTTTCTACACGGATATAATTAATGCTGAATACAAAGTACCGGAGCAAGCGACCAATCGCTTGAAGGCGTTGGAAAGAATTCCACTCTTAACTGCGTCTCTTGTTTTAGGATTTCTTAATACATCAAAGACGATCATGAATATCAGGAGGCAAAAATAACCACTACGAAACTCAAAACCGGAAAGCGGTATTTTAGTTAATTCTGGAAAATTATTAGTTAGCTATGCACAAGACCGTGGAAAACACCCCTTCAATTACTTAATAGCAGGTGGATTCTAAAGCTGATGATACATGCAAGAGTCTGTATTCCACTTGTTTATTTTTAAATTCAGCGTTTGAGAAATAGTTCATTACCGATCAAAGAGATGCCTGATTTTATGCTATTGTCTACGCATTAGAACTGCTACAAAATATTATATTGTTGAGGCAATTTCAAGTTTCAGGAGATAGGGGTATCTTCTACATTACTGATTTGATTTATTCCTATCCATAGACGGTTTTGCTCTCCTAAGTATCTGTGCAGTTTGCTGCTCTAATAGCGCGTTCAATCAAATTACGTCTAATCTGCACTAAAACAGCCTTAGCTAAACTAATGCAAAACAGCCTTAACATATCTTTCTTATACATAATCTTTCCTATCTTTCTTTATGCTTTCATGGTGACGCAATTTCTCTTGATATCTTTCTCTGCAGGCAAAGAAAGAGAGTTGATTGTACTCTTTATAGCTTGGATATGTTAAACCGAATAAACACGAAAGCACGAAAGACAGTTTAGAGCGTGATACTCTCTCAAAGGACAGGCGCATAGAATAAAATATTGTGAGTTACGTGAGTTTGGTACCACAAATTTCACATTCTACATAAGGTAAATTATGTGGATTTAGAAAAGATTGCTATGTTTTGAGTTCAATTTGTCCAAGCGTACGTGCTGCAATAAAAGGAAAAACAAATGAATAAATAAAATGTAAAAGTCATTCATGAAATTTAGTTTTTAATCAGAGTTTTCTGCTTACACGTGAGAACTTAGCGCACCACGTGGTGGAAAGTAAAAACTTAACTACTCATAGCACCACCCACCAATGGATGAATAAACGAAGTAATAATTGAATTGTAGCTAAGAGTACGAATCGCGCTTGACTGATGCTCCTGCTGCCGTTGTTATAACGAGTGCTAATGGAGAAGACACGATTAGCAGACTATACACATATACATAATTACACATACACACACGAACGATGTCATAATGCTGCACAAGGAACCGCAAGGATATTTTGATAATTTTTCAATTGTATTTAGTAACAAAAAGACTCTTACGCGTGTTGGGTTAAAAGAAGTGCTTGACAACGCCACGAAAATTGAATAAATAACTGAATGATTAAGAGGAATAAAAAGCAAACATTGTAAAAGAATAAATAAATAAATAAAGCAAAACGTAGAGAGTTATTATGAAAAGTGACTTTTTTATTGAAAAGGAAAAATTAAATATTGTATAAAATAACGATAACCGAATAAGAAATAAATTGTAAAAAAAAACAAATAAATAAATAAATAAATAAATAAAAATCCCACAACTAAATTAAGAGTAAACATAAATCAGTGGAATTGACGACAATAATTTATATATATAAATAACAACAACATTTTTTGTTTCTATTAATTAAAAATTCGAACGGAGTTGTTTAGCAATTAGGAAAGGAGGTAAAGAACAATGTTAAACTTTGTATCTTTTTTTCGTATATTCATCTAGCTCTTATTTTTCATTGTTGTGGGGCATTGTGGTTGTCCTGCTCACTTCTCTTTTCAAATTTGAATTTAACCAGTTGAAGAATTACCGGTCATATGAATAATGAAAAGCAATTAATTTAAAGCATGTGAAGATAAAAATAAAACAAAGTGAAACAAAAAATACGAAAACCTCAAACTGCTGTTGAACATTTTAAATGCGCGCCTTCTAAGCAACACCATGTAGTAGCACCCTCTGCTTTATGCAAAAATATATGACTCCTTTTGTATATTCAACTGTTCTTGATGTCGATGCTGCTGTTGTTGTTAAAGAAACAAGAACATGATATATGTTCATACCGATGCTCGTATGTATGGGTATGTGTCGCGAAGAAGCATCCTAGCCTTTCTGTTTCTGAATATGTGGGTAGGTTTTTGGATGTGAGCAGGCACAATGCATATTAACACAAGCATCAAGCAGCCTTCCAACCGTTATTTCTAGTTTGTTATAATCGTACATTTCATGGTCCTACCTACTATCACTGCTGCTGCTACTGTTATTGTTGTTATCACATTGCACATCAATTTTAAAACGTGTACGTTAAAACGCGCAGGGTGTGTGAATGAACGTACGCGTCTTACCATATACGTATACCATAATTCACCCACTCAATGACAACGAACCCTAGAAGTTAGGGTAAGTGGTAAAGCGACCAACAGTGGTGCAAACAAATGCTAAAAATTATCTCAACTCACTGCTGATGTTATTGTGGCCTTTCGTTGTTGGTGTTGTTATTATTGGCATTTCTATAAGTTTGATGATGCTGATGATGGTAGTAATAGTGTATGTACATGCTGCATACTCAACTGCTGGCGATGCTGTCCGCAACCATTATAAATGCATTTAATATCATTCAATAGACTGCCTATACAGCTACCTGCCCATCTTTTAGGTCGTTAGATCTTGGGGTGGTCATGTTGGTTGTGGTGAATTTTTAAATATGTTACACGCTATAGTAGCATAAACAAGTCTGAGCTTACGTCAAGCTAGAAAGAAGATGTTCCGGAGACCTGATATTCAAGAGGAAAAGGCAGAAGAATAGTGTAATCACATTAATTATCCCCTATGGTGATACTGAAAGCGGAATAAATATTAACAAAGTTTTTTTTAAAGTGTGAACGCGGCATTTGATGAAAAGAGAGGCTTTTGCCATTCGAAGTCTTGTTGGTCCCAAGGAATATTTGTTCCTGGCGACAAATAAATGTCCGTTATAGCCTGTAAAGTGTATTCTAGATATAGTCTTATGTTCATTTTAAAATTTAACCTATAAACATTACTTAAGTTTGAACTGCGTATCTAAAATGCCTCGATCATGAGTTTTCCAGACAGACTGACAGAGAATGAACAGACCGATATGATTAAATTGAATTAGGAACTTACGCTGATCAAAAGTATATACATACGTTTAAAGGGTCTTAGCTGTTACGCTCGTGAATAATGATAATCATCATTATCATAATCATGATATAATATCTTATTACAGGAAATGGATGCCAAAAAATTCGACTAAAACCATGTATATTATTTTCTTTGCATATTATTATTTCCTACACCGCAATTTAATTGAATATTATGCTGTGATCGCGGCAGATGAGCAGGCAACATGCTGTTGCTTAACTTAATGCTGTTATTGTTGCCGCTGTGACTGCTGCTGATATTAATGTTGTTTATCCTTCAATTATTTTCCTATTTGTTCGCAGCGCCAGCAATAATAACAGCAATAACTTCAACAGTTAAAAGTAAAGCACGTTCAAAAAAAAAAATATAATCTTTGCTAGAGTTTAACACGAACATGCCTGAAATGAGTGTCTCTTCGCCGATACATGCAATTGTGTACGTGTGTACGTTTGCGTATATGTATGTGTATTGATGCTGAACGATGTATTACTTACGTTAGTAAGTACTTTGTATACTTGTTTGACTGTGTATGTTTGTATTTCTGCTGAAGACAAACAAGTGAAAATGTTATAAAACAAACCAAACAACCGGAAACGGAAAGAAAATTGCAAAAAAAAAAAGTTGTCGTAAGCAGACAGTTGTTCCTGGCACTGCGTATGTATACATGCGTGTCTATCATGCACAGCTTTTATTATTTTGTGCCTGTGCACAGCTTTGGCTGCACGTTGTTAATGGTGCATCGATAATTTGTTGTGTAACTAAGTATCCCGACTGCGTACTTCATTTTACTTTATTTATTTTTTTGTGTTTTAGTGAACGAAAAAGTTTCTTAACAAAAATTATATATACATAAATAAATAAATGAAAAATAAAACAGTCTTCCATCCGTTAACAGAGTTTCAGGCATGCTTCTTGCATCTACGTTTTCATGTATGTTTGAAAACAACTTCAATAACAACAACAACAACAACTATTGTAAATAAGTGATGAGAGTGAAGGAATTGTAAATAGTAATAAAACAAACTAACTTACGACCAACAGTGATAACAGCAACAATAATAAGCAACAACTACAACCAACAGATTTCGAAAGCAACTGTTACGTGCACATCTTGTTAGAAGGCATTGGACCTATTTCGCGTGTAATTAAAAGAAAATGTAAGTACTAAGAGAATTTTGGTTTGGAATTGAAATCAAAAGAAGAATTGTTTAAAACCATGGTCAATAACTACCGGGACTGGCTTATATATATCGCCTCTTGCAGAAAATCGATGTTTTTTTAACTTTTTTTTTTTTAATATGAGCAACCAATCTGGACATGTTCCCTATAAGTGCAATACGAAAGCGAGAAAAGGAAGAAAAAAGAAAGAAATAAGTAGTGGCCACAGTCTAGTGTGTGGGTACCCAACAGCTAAGTGTTATGCCTTTACGGACCAAGTATGCTTTAACGCACTGCAGTTTTAACCGATGAACATTGACTTATTGCTCGTGATTCTTATTTATTGGCTTGAATAGCTCTTCTGCGCTGAACACAACAATTTGCGATTTGTCGAAGTCTTTGCAACAAAAGACCTTGAAAATTATTCTTGTTTTTATTATTGGATGTTGCAAGTTGCATCAAATAGCTGGTGATATTCTAAAAACATCAAAAGCCAGTACATTCACCACTTTTCTCGCAAACCCGTGGGCATTACAAAGTTGTTTTTCAAATCCGTTTAATTCACAACATGAGATCATTGCGAAAATTGAAATGTAATTTGAAGGTCTTGATCTACAAAAGAAATTGAAAAAGATTTAGGCCTGGATTGATTGTATCAGCCTTGGAGATAATTATGTTGATAATAAAAGCCAGCTTTGATTGAAAGTTTTTCTTATGCAGTCCCGTTAATTATTGATCGGCGTATTATATAGTGTTGAAACTCGTGTAAACCTTTCGCTTTTCTTCTCGTTTTCATATTCTACTGCTACCTTACAATGTCGTCTGCGAATTAGGTCAACTGTGCAGAATTTATCTTCATCGTATACTCATTACACCTACCTTCAACTGTTTCTTCTTTTATCTCTCTTTGGCACCGACTTTATCTATGAAAATATTTCTTTACTACTACTTAATGCTTAGCTAATTGCTTCATTTAACCTACACCTATACAATACCCATTCATCCATCCATTTTCTCATTTACCTACCTACGATTACCTAGCATCCTCCAATCTCTACTTGCGTGCATCATTTCCATTATATTCCTTTACCGCATTTGTTTTGCTGGTGTGTGCTTCTCGAAGTCAAAATATAGAGCACTAGCACCCAACTAACTAACCGACAGAAAGTTAAAGCAAACAGTCAAGATTTTTTTAGTTAGTTTTTTTTTCCACCCAATGATATTTTGAAATTGCTTTAAATGCTAAAACTTTTGCAATATTTACTATTTTAGTATACAAGTGCACTGAATAGCTCTACTGCTGTGCAATGGAGTGATGCAGCGTTTTGAACGATTGATAACACCCGTATTGCGCATGAAATCCCTTCCCCTTTATGCAGTTCTGATTGCTTCTTTTCGCCAATTGCTACAATGCAGACAACACAACCAGTAATATTAAGTAAAAACAAAAATAAAAAAAACAAAAAAGAGTTAAAAGTTTTCGTGAGTTATGCGTAGCCTCCACTTTTCTCTGCACAAACACAATCCCTATAAATTTTTAATGAATGACATTATTTAATACCTTTACTGTAACTTTAATTGCATGCAAGGTTATTAAATAAAATTACCTAACAATCTCTCAATATATTCTCTAAGAATATATATGAGGATTTAATGAGGACTACGTTTCATAAAGGTTACGAGAGAACTTCCAATAATTTTTTTAGCACACGTTTTTTTTTTAAATTGTAAAACACACGTGAGAAAACTCTACCTTACTTTAAGTTTATTTTAAGTATTTTCTACCCAACAAGGAAATGTGAAACAGTCACGCATTCGTAGTTTTGTGCTCCTTAGCGCACTTAGGTGAGATCTTATAAATTTATCGTAGTTGGAATTTCCGGGACTGTACGACGCGGAACGAGTAAACAAGTTATGCAATTCTTGACCGCTGTTTTGATTGTAGATCGGATCACCTACGCACGGAACTCCTTTTCCTCGTCCAGTTTACATATATATCATGTCATAGAACGTATTTTTTGTGTTATCTTGTCTTCTTATATCTATTATATGTACAAATCTCTTTATTCCTATGTTTTCTTTAAGATAATAGCAGGTCGGATTTACCTAACCCTCCACGGATTCTGCTATCAACATTTACATTGAAATTGAGAATTACTCTGGTCCGTTTTCTAAGAAAGAGTATAGATAGTACTATAGGATGTAGAATAAAACTTTGAATTCTTCATTTAAAAGTGTTGTCTTTACGCTATAGGCAACTGTGTAAATTGCGCAAGGCATAGTTTCTTGGAGCGTAGAGCAGTTGCGATTCTGAGCCAAAAAAAATCAATTTGCGAAAAACCTTGGCTTTCTCGACTAATTCGAAAGATGGTCCTGCTAAATCCTTGCCAATGACGAACAGTGGATGCGCATGGCTAGAATAACTACGGCGCAGAGTATGGGAATTAATAAGATTGACGATAAAGACCACATTTGAGGAGACCAGTTGGGCATGGCTTGTTCGAATCAAAGGAAATCATCACTAAGGTGTGCTGCCAACATTAATTGATGTACTGACGACAACAACTGTGCATGATATGCTAAAATTCATGATATCGTGAGCGATCAGCATGCAAAAATTCGGCCCCATAGAGCAAAGCTCGCTCAAGAAACTTTTGCTGTTTTAAGTTGAAATATCGTAGCCGCTCCGTTGTTATCAGCAGGCACTACTTCTTCCAATTGACATGCATTTACATTTTTCCTCAAACAGCGCTTCGACTCTTATGACGTTACCCAAATATTGGCATCGGTAGTGTAGTCTCAAAAGACGAGACTTTCCAGATGGAATTCGAAAATTGCCTCAAAGATGGGAAGAGATAGATAGTAGCCAGGGATTGACAACGCTTCCATTAATCTGTTGATCACTTTTGCTCTGAAATATATAAATTTTTGGCTACAAAACAACAGGCCGAACTAATTTATATTTCCATCGCACACATAATTTGCTTTTTAAGAAGCCCGTGTGAAGTTAACTGGCGGAAGTTTGCATTTGTTATTTATCTAAGTATCGGCTTATTTAGATATGTATATGCTGTATATGCACGTAAACGGGCAAAAGTGTTTATTTGCTTTAACAGTTTTTCATTAAATGCATCATCTTTCATATTTGCTTCGATTCAAATCAAATTAATATGGGGAACTTTATTTGCGCGAGTAACATTTTCCAAGTGGCACTTTCTTCTATTTTTATTTGTTTTTTTTGCTAAAACTTTGAGAGAATTCAACTCTTTTTTCCTATTTTACTGCATTTTCCGCTTTTTTTACTCCTTTTTTTTCCAACTAATGTAAACTTTTCATGTTTCAAAATGTTTGCTCAGGAAAATTATGCATTCTGGTACGCGTGAACACATATGATGGTTATTATGCAATCAGCCTGTTCTGCTACGCAAACTATTATATTTCTATGAAAATGATGACATGAATGTGTTTGCGCATAAGTTCTTCTTAAGACAGTCATAAGCACATTCGTCGCAGAATGTCTTTCTGTGTATATCAATTTAAGGCTTAACCGAATTTCCGCATTTCACATAAAGTGAATATCTCACTCTTGCATTTACTTGTACTAGGATGTGTTGTACCCAGTTAACGCAAACACTGTGGCTCAGCACATTTTCGATTTTGATTGCAAAGAACTGGTCAGACTTTTATGGAAACAATTTGTTTATCTTCTTAGTCAACTGAAATTGCACTGCAATTGTTACTGATAGGGTTTTCTTAAACATGCTAACTTTTTAATCAACATAATCCAAAATTCGAACTCTCACTTTCCAGTTGAGTGCTCCGAACACATCGAGAAACCTTGTGTCGCCTTTTCCATTCGCGCGGTTTTTGAACAAGAATGGTTTGGTATTAATCGTTTCATCGCACTTTAACAGACAATAGTAGCTCACACCCCTCTCGATCCATCAAACGCTCAATATTGTCTTTCCGTTAAAGCGATTTATTTTTGTAGTCGATGTGAATAGTACCCTGGACTTACCCATGAATATTTACTCTTAGAATTTTAATTTCTGAAGTAAGTGCACTTTTGAAAGGTCTTTATATTCATTTCAAAGGTTTTTGCAAAGTAAAATGTGTTACCGTCTGTTCATCGAAACAACCTATGCACAGGAGAGGCTGAAAGCGATTCGAAAGGAATCGGTGCTTTCGCTAAAAAAATTAAAAGTTTGGGATTAAGTTTTCAGTGTTAATCATGAGTTCGACTATAAAATTATAAAGTCTTTACCACTTTCTCTCTTACCTCGCAACGCGTAAAATATAAAACGTGCGATTCTCTCCTCGGCAGATACACAAAAAGACTCATTTTTCTTTTTCAAGAAAAGAGAATGAGGAAAAATATTGTAAAATGGAAAGACAGTTTTATGACACTGGAACAACAGGTTAATAGTAAAAATTAAAAAAAAAATATTATAAAGAAAAACTTGCCTTACAATATATTAAACAACTTGCTTCAGGACAGGTTCTTCTCAATCACATATTTCACGAAAGTACTTCAACTTTCACAGCCGAAGCCAGAGCTACCTTCACGCTGCGAATCTTGCCCATAAAAACAAACTCAAAACCGTCATTGGTACTGACAGTTTGTCTGTATTGTAAGCTATTCGGAATCCTTTGACTTCGACATAGAGCACCATCAACAAATTAAAGAATATAATTACATCACCCGGCGAAAATATTAAAATGTTATAGCTCCCTAGTCATATCGGTTTTTTCGAGAATTCGCCTTGGTCATGCAATTGCAACTCGCCAATGGATCTTAAAGAAGTCTTCCTCGCCAATCTGCAGTTGTGGACAAATTCTTACTATAAAGCATATTCTCTGTGACTGCCTTATCTTTTCCTTTGCTAGAAGTGTTGCATTTGGAACGATTAACCCGTTGGACATTTTAAAATCAGCTTCAGAACAGAATATCAATTCAATATATTACTTCATTAAAACTACTAGACTCAATATCTAATGTATATTTTTATAAATTAGAGCCGATAGCCTGTGTTGCTAGTGCTCAAGGTCTTTTTTGTTTAGTCTAAGAATTTATTTCATTAGTTTAAATTTTAATAATTATAATAATAATAATAACTTACTTTAGAATATATTCAGCACCGTTTAACATTATTTATTAAAGCATATTTGCCGTTTTCGGCATTATTTTTATTCAAATACCCGTCAATAAATCAAGAAATCAATATTTTTCAAATACGTGACGTATTTCTCTGGTATAGGCTTGTAGCCTCGCTGCGTACCGCAGTATGCCTTCTAAGAGAGGGCCGTAGGGTGGATGCCATTATTTAATAATTTTCAATTTTAATTTTGTCCAGTGCCCAGTTAAAGCATTTAATAAGCCGTGTTACGGATATTGTTTGCAAAATTTTAAATAAGACCCGTCTCTTTTATTTTTCGAAAAGCTCACATGTACGCAGTTTTGTAAAAAAGGTAGATATAAAACTATTCGGTCAAGACTGACGGGCCCCCTCCGCCTTCATTTTCATGCTCGTATATTTTATGATCAATTAAACATTATTCGCTAAAAGAATAAAAAAACTCATTAGTCAAAGTACTTTCCCATTGTGTAAAATGAACGTAATTGCTCGTCGTCAATGAGAATGCATGCGGGAATGCGTGTGTCAATGTGACTGTTTGGCCGCGAATACATTAAATCAATAAATGTGTTTATTCAAGTTCATCTGTGTAGTTGTTGTTTGCATGAAAATGTGAGACCGAAAATTAATTTGCAATACATTTTGTTGTTGCTTTTGTTAATTAGTGCTATTACGCTAATTAACTTAAGTGCCGTTAATTAATAATACGCTTGCAAAAATGGAGAGCATTTTTTCCGACAATGCGCTTTGGCATGGGTACGCGTATATCGAAAGGAATGAAAAGAATAAATATTTAATTTTTTGTCATCGCGTACATAAGTATGTTTAAATGTAATATAATAAGCGGTAATTCAAAATCGTTTGAACATTTACGCATTTAAGCTTTAGCTTTTATATTTTATTTACATCACACGTTGGAGGATACACGTGTACTTCACGTATGTTTACTTGATTGTCTACCAGCTTGAGATAACTGACGTAGACAAATGTAATAAATTTTCATAATTACTGCTTATAAAACACCCATAAGTATGAAAGCAAATAGAAGGAAGTCACATTATAACTCACCATGTGTGCAAGATATGCCGTCAGTAGTAGAGGGTGAAAGATGTTTAATTCATCCTTTAACTCTTCGCAAAACCAGCCAATTGGAAAAATATCAACAAGAGAGAGGCGACAATTCGGTTACCACTACTTCAGGAGAGTACATAAACATTAAAAGACAATTTTTTAAAACAGTGTGCTTCAGTTCATTTAATATTTTTGCAGTGCATTTCTAGAAGATCCTGGTGTATGTTTGCATTCAATTTCAGCTACAGTTTAAAGTTTTTGGCCATTGTCATCGTATTTGTCAGCGGATTGGGCGCGTTTTAAAACCTTAACTGCGATCGTCAACTAAAAATCTAGGTTTGCATCACTTGTTGTGTGCAGTAATAAACAAGTGACGGAAGAGAAGATACGCTTAAGTGAGTTTGCAATCTTAATCTGATCGGGAAAAAATATTTGAAAGGGCTGTAGATATGGCCAAAGACAAAATTCTATATAACCTCTTAACATTTTGAATTGTAAGAAAACGCTGACGACTAGTCCTATAATGAAATCTTCACCATGGGGTGAAGTCTTGTTTGTTGGTTTGTAATAAATTTCTTAACTTCAAGAAAACAAGTTAATGTAGACGTGATAATTTTTCCAATAATTTTGAGAAGAAGAAGAACTGAGAGATTGTTCGGTGTTTTCGCTTTTTGGAATGGGAACAAATTGGAAATATGAAGAAGTAGAAAGTAATACATCACCTAGACTCAATTATTTACTTTCGCCTGAATCTGACAGTGCACTGATCAACTTGTATGATGTATAGGATATGATTATGTGTAATGATGATCAAGACCCGGAGCTTATCCTTTTTATTTTGAAGGGACAGCTACGAAGTTCTAATGCCGATATTAGTGTTTAAAGGATAACAGCGCATCCATCAATAGCAGAAGCAGGTTTGAATTTCCTTGTTTCCAAATAAGTCTCTGAAAAAATTGCAGTCGAAGCAATACCCAGGCCAAATTTTTCCAAAATATTTCCAAAATTTGTCCAAATTTTTCTAAAATAGTTATTGAATTGCAGAGTCCTCGCTAGTTTGTTGATTCTATTCCACAACACCGTCATTGAAGTATTCCTAAGGATTGTTTTAGCGGACTAGGCAAAGGTTCGAGTTTTTGATTTCCTTACGTCTTGTTTAAATTAAATTAAGTGCTGGCTTCTTTGTATAATAAGAGGTATGTTAGGTTTCATGAGAGTATCTTTTAAAAACATGTTTATTTTAAATGCTGTAACGGTTAGTGAGAGTATTCTTCATCTCTCTCCATCTTCTCTGAAACATATTCCTGCCTGCGGCAAAAAAAAAATAATATTATTATACACATGAATTGGTTATAAAAAAAGTTGTCGTCTTAACGCACTGTTGTAAATTTGTGGGCGACATGGATTGACTGACTGAATGGTAATATGCATCACCTAGAAGGCAGAACATTTTTTCTCTGTACCGTTGGCTAAGTTATGCTTAACTCATCGATATTCAGGCCGGAGAATTTTTTATCACCACGGTAACGAAAATTCAGCAATAATATAAAACACTCTTTCAGGGTTTCAAAGTACAAATTTTTCTGCCCATGAAACTGTGTTGAGCTCGTACGGTAGTACATAAAATGCTTGCGTAAGTAACTTTTTTTACTTTAAATCTATTCCAAGCCATTAGCAATGAACATGTATGGGTCGGAATGGGAGACGAAGCTATAATACGCAAAAGTATAGATATCAATATTATTACGATGATCAAAGATAACACATTATAGGAAAACGGCAAGATAGAAAATACATTATTAAAAATATCGATAAAAGCAAAACAGAAGTAAGAAAAAGTCAACAAAAGGTGGTTAAATTCTATTCGTAACAACAAATAGCACAGCGAACAATTTTACATAGAACAGGAACAAACATTAACTACATTGCAACATGCTCCTATACGTAGTTCCTTGAATACTATTGTGTCGATAGCGGTTTGAAACGAATAACAGAGCTGATTATAGAGAGGGATTACATCATACAAAATAATTGTTTTATACTGCTTCCCCTGCCAAAAATGACCTGTTGATAAAATATCAAAGAGAGTTTCCGTGTCAGTTTGACGCTTCCGTTTGCATAATGACATTAACTTACGTAATTTTATGCAACTCCTGGGTAATTTCTAGCAGACGGCTTACTCATAACATGACACTTGGTCTCTGCACTTAAGTCCGAAGACAATGCGATAAGTTTTGTTTCGTAAATAACCTTGCAACTCCGATCTTACAAGGTAAAATACTTTGCCAGAAGTACCGTAATATGCTACACTGTAAAATAATATGCTGTTAACAAAGCCCTAAGTATCACAGATATTTTATCAGCGATGTAGCGGACATATTTTATCAAAAACTATATCTAGCTTTCGCTCAATGCGGTATACCCCAAGACAGACATTCACCGAGTACAGGTCATCAATACATCTCTCACATGCAGGATCATTTTATGGACTGCAGTAAAATAAGAACGCCATCAGACTACATATGTTTGCTGCAGCGCTCACATTGCTCTGGCAAACCATTAATTTATAGAGAGAAAAGCAAAAGTCTAAGGGTCTTCTTATCATCGTATGTCTTCTCTCCTTGTTCTCCGACAACCTCTGAAGGCTTGAATAGATATGAGTCAATTGACTTCATTGCCAGTAGAACGCGCCAGAGGATTAGGCATTTTCTAAACTTGTTATTCCAATTGTAATAACCAAAAACTAGCATTAGAGCTTCCGTAGACTGTGACTAATTCTGATTATCGCGGGTTTACGAATCTTCCCAATTCTGATCCGTACTAAGATCAGTTGTGCATAGGGTGGTAGTTGATGAGCATTCACAAAACGTGCAAGCGAGGGTAAGCCCGTGCACGCATGCAAATACTATAACCTAATACCAAGAAAGGCTTCATTAGAAACACAATTTTGGTCGGTCACTGGCCACTGGCAGTTCGTGAGCAATATATGGATAGGAGTAACCCGACTTAAGAGCTTATACCGCTTTATAAGTTCTCCTTTTTAAATGAATTTTATAGTAAGTGTACTGCATCACACTCTTCTAATGTTGGGAATAATGAAAAGATTATGCGAACTATAGAGTTGGGTAACAGTTGTGTACAGAAAGTGAAGTAAAATATTAACAGGGCTTTAGTTCCAACTACTTCAATACCTCATGACATGTGAACGTTTGAAAAACTTTTGAGACTTCTCCCCATGACTACTGACAGGGTAAAGTCTCAATAATTGATTGCAATTTTTTTGGAAATTTAGTAAAATGCAGAATGATTGCTGACGTGATGTTGCTGCGTTACAATTGTTATTATTACTACTATTGATGTTTTCCATGCTCTTATCTGCCACCTTATATTGATAAAATATAAGAGCGAAAATGAAGAGCGTAGTAGATGCTAATGCTATATGAATTTATTATACGCTACAGTTTGAAACCATTCAGCAATGGCCCCTTACTTCTTCTTATAATGACATTCTATTTCTTTTTAAAGAAAATAATGCGAATTCAGATTATCACCATAATTTTCCCCATAATTTTTTTCAAAAATCAGGTTTCCCAGGTGGCAAGATGTTTTAACAGTGGCGTAGAAAGTGTACTAGTATATATAGTACTGGAGTATATTTCCAGTTGCGGAAAAAACAGAGGAAAATATATAAATACGTACACACAAAATAGTGCAACAACTTACATTGACTAACCGAAGAACTACATGTACATATATACATCTATGTACGTATATATATATACATGTATGTATATATATATATATATATATGTATATATGTATACATATACGTATATAATGTACATTATTATTTTCTTATGTGGCAGCATCTGAAGTTGACTTTTTAGTTGAACATTTTCTTGATGTGCAAAGTTAACGAATCTGCACAAGTTTGACAGTGTAGACTTGCATTCCCCCATTTACGCATTCATATAAAGTGGTTCACGAAGCAGCAAAGGAAAAGCATTCACGGGATCCCTCGCTCTGCTACTTATGTAATTATAATTTTGAAATTGTCTTTTGACTCCTCTTTTTTTTTTGCATTTGCATGTGCATTTGCGTGCATGAGGCGTTTACCACAGAGGCATAACGTTAACCGACAACGTTTGGTTTTAAAGGGGAAGTGTATAACAATAGAAATTCGTTACCATGTAGCTATTGGGAAAAAATTTTTTCATATAAAAAGCAGTCGATAATGAACTTATGTAAAATACAAGTTCTCTATTTACATGTAAGCGAATTTTTGGTAGATCCTCTTGAATAGTTCGACAAGGGATAGTGTCATTCTAAAGTAGTAGTAATTGCTAATTTCATATAATTGGTTGCGTTTAGACCGTTGCTTAGACATTTATCCGTTGCGTTAAGTACAATTTTTTGAAATCTCGCTGAACTCAAATACAAAAGTGCTTTGCGAGCTTCAGTTATTCTGAATAAGTTCTAAGTGGGTGGCAATGGAGGGGGTCTATTAACACAAACTCATTTTTTTGGTTATAGTTGGTTACAGCACACAAAGTTCGCAAAGTGTCCGTCCCAACTTGACACGTTTTCGCATAGCAGCGTATCTATTTCGCTAGTAATCTCTTTAATATCATCTTTGAATGCTGGAAGATCTAAAAACAGATCTAATGATGTTATAAGGCACGGTCTACGCAACTGAAGCCTGCGTGCCATTGGAAAGTTTGTTTGATTATTTCTCTTAAATTTTTGTAGTTCCAGAAACGAGAGTTTTTGCTGACCTACATGCTTAAGCAGGCTTACCAATCAAATTTATTTGTCCAAAAAAATCGTGGTCTCGCTCATTGCCATCTGCAGCACTCAATCAGTCTGTACGGTGCTGGCTTCAATTCTTGTATTAGGCCAACACTTACAAGCGAGTTTTAAATTTATTGATTAAATAAAAGCATTAAACTTAACGATCGAGCGCACACCTATCAAGTTGTGACCATTTTCTATCTCTTTCTCTTTCCTCTCTTCTTTCTTACCGTCACAGTGTTACATCTACATATCGGCCATACTGAAAAAAAAAAGAAGCCATAACTTTACGAACCATCTCTGCTACAATTTTGTCATTTTTATATTGAATTTTGCTTGGTCGAGTGAGTGCCCTCCGCATATAAAAATGTCGTAAGTTGTGCTTGTGAAATATTCAGCAACGTAGATGAAAGCGAACAAATTTTTCAATCATTTTCATATTGAAAAACCAAGGGTCATACTTCACTTCCGTTTAAAAGCGTGGTGTTCAAGGGTGCTTTTATATGACATAATCGTCAGTGAACTACTCCTGCCCAGAGTTATCAAAATAAATTTTCTTGACAAAAATATTACACATCTTCACTTATATTTCTCATAAAGTGAGCGGCTGAGCGTCGACACCAGCAAGTGCAAGCACAAAGAAAACTTCGTAGCGTTGAACGGTAAACACCAAAAGAAAGAAACTTTAAATTTGGTAGTGATTTCTCTTCTATTTCATACGGTTTTCTTTATTCGTCTAATAAGCATGAAAAATTGACTTTTCCCAGAAGTAATTAAACGTCACTTGCATCTTTTAATTGCATTTGTTTTTCTTTTACTTCACATGTTTGGATATTAGTTTTATGAAATGATGTGTTCTTTTCCTTTAGTCTAAGAATTTATTTCATTAGTCTAAAGTTATAATAATAATAATAATAATAATAATAATAATAATAATAATAATAATAATAATAATAATAATAATAATAGTTTTATGAAAAGTCAAAATAATAATGAAAGAAATATGGCAACAAAGAACAGGTAAGAAAATTATATTTGGTGATTATCCATCACCGTGATCGTAAAAAAAAAAGAAAAGAGCTAAGTTTTCCGATTGTATGATATTGGACGGATGCGGCTGATTTTTTCTATTTCTAGAATAAATGTGGAAATTTATATGATGCATGTGTTCTACTTCAGAGGTAAAAAGCGAAACACGAGAGAATACAGTACACAGTTATACAGATGGACGGACGAATAGGCGGACACGTTTAGGTGCATTCGAAATTTGAAACTGGCCAAAAATTTATATACTTCATGGGGTTTTTGAAGTTTTTGTGCACAATGAAGATGTTGAACAAAAAATTAAATTTTGATACACTATAACATTAGGTAGGCATGGTCAATTTTTTCCCATGTTTTTGCAAATACTACACAATCGCCCATAGAATATGCGTTCAAGTTGTTATAGATTTATCTGCTGCAGCTCATAAGTAATGAGCAAAAAAACTTTTTTTTACGCCTTTTCAAGTACAGAAGTATTCTCAGTTTATGTACGCGTGTTCTACAATCGATTTACCCCGTTCCCAATATCAATCTGCGGGCAAGAGCTTCCAAAGTTTTCGCCAAAGTTGAGGGCGATAGGTTCATTTTTGCGGCCAGGAAAATATTTACAGTAGGAGGGCAGATGGACATGCTTAAATCGATTCAGAATTTGATGCTGATCAAGATTCTCTGAAGCTTCCTTCTGGCCCATCCAATCCATATGCCTTTTTCAAAATAAGGCATAAAATGGTGCAATCTATTTTCAATGCAAGTCGTCCTTGGTTCAAAATATCTCAAAAATTGCGATCTGTGAGATGAACGCGAAATTACGTAGACGAATATTGAACAGACGCACAGGCAGATAGGTTTAAATCGAAGATATCTTAAGATTTTCAAACCTAATATAGCGTATGTTACGAGTGGTACAGCAAATTATGATGCGGACGAGAGGGATGGTGAAATGAAAGGACAACAGGCATGACCATGCTTCGTTGGTTAGTGTAAAATTAAAGAAAAAATATTTCTCAAAGCTGAAGTTTACCAAAATTGTAAGGTCTACATTTCCATGTCAAACTTTATCTAAAAAAAGGCTTCTTCAAATGTCGTCGGTGAAACTTGCAAGGTTCATGAAGTTGCACAGTGCCTCTATGCTACGAACTTTAAGTACTCGCTGTCACGCTTCTCCATAAGATTCAATGTTTACTCGGCAATTATTATTCTACCCTTAATAGAGGCAAAGAAGAAGCGTGTGACCTCGTTTTAAACAACTGCAAGTGCCCTAAAGTAACATTGTCTTCATTTTTTACCACGAATCATTTAATATTGGTTGTAATTGCTTTATAAAGGTGTCGCCGCATGATCTTTAAAGCGGACATGAAACGGCTATAAATCATGGGAACCAATATGGTTCACCTGCCTCTGTAACAAATTTTATATTGCATGGCGCGATTACTGTTGACGTTCGCGATGTCGACACATTTCATTCCATATGAGAATACGTTCAAGCGTAACAATATGAGTGTGTTTTTATTCAATCAATCAATAATTAAGGCCTGTGAAAATCACTGAAATAAAACAACCGCAATTTGTGCGAATTATTTTCAATCAAAATATTCTTAAAAAGGCACAGCTGTTGTACACAAAAGCAATGAACTAGAGGCAACGAAATGCATAGATGTTCCAGCATTTTATTGAAAATTGGGATTAGGAGATTCGTGGGGACTTTTTGTATCCGTCACCAACAATAGCAATAATGCTGTTAATTAGCAGTATGCCTGTTCTTTCATTCTAATTGCACGCATCGGCACGGACTCTGTTAATAGTTTCTTGATATGACGCTGCATTCTTTCAAACGTTTCCAAAACAGAAACACATACAACTCTATGTTGCCGTGCAGCAGGTGTTTATGTAGTGAATATAATAGGTTTCCCTTTCATCGTTTCGGGAAATGCTTTAACAAATTTCAATCAAAATTTTCATACGAAGAAACTTTTTATTATTAAAAGAAGTAAGAACGTTGTAGTCGGGCAAGGCCAACCCTTAAATAGCCGACACCATATTCTCTAGCAGCATTCTTATTTTTATTATAGAGCAGAAAAACTATACCTTGTTTCTATATAAAGGCATATATTTCATGTGCGTATTTATGGGGAAGCGGGCCCAAAGCGCAACCTATTGTAGTGCTAGTTTAATCTTCGCATAGGTCAAGATCCAAAAATAGGCCGAGATGGTCCAAATTTGGTACAGTTAATTTTTTTATGCTAAATTACTATTATGATATAATTTTCAATGCTTTAGTGCTTTTGCTTTTTGTCAGATGAACATCAGTTGCCCCAGCCGGTCCAAAGTTTTCATACGAATTTAGAATGCCGAAGTACTATTGCTTAGCCATTTTTGCCGAAAAATTTTGCAAATTACAATTTTTTTCCATATAACGACTTTTTCGAATAGGACGTTGTGTGGGGAGTGGTCGAAAAAATGGAGCGATCCGAACCATTTTCAATAGCGTTCATCCTTGAGTCAGAATATGTCACAGGATCAATTTTCATCAAAATGTCTTTAAAATTGCGACCTCTAGCTTGAACACAAATTTACAGGGACAGCAATCAGACGGACAGACATGCTTAGATCAATTCAAATTATGATTCTGAGTCTATCAGTAAAATAAAATGTGGGTCTATCTGTTTGTTATATACGACCGCACTAACTTTATATACCCAGTACCACAAGTGGTGTAGGGTATAAAGCGTTAAGTTGTAGGAAAATAATTTATCTTTACATCATTTATTTATTTCATTTATATATTTATTAATTTCATTTGCTTAGATATATACTTGACACATTTTATCCGATTTTCCATATCACACATGCTTATTCTGCAAAACGTTATATTATCATTAAATTGAGTATATTCCAGAATTAAATAATTAAATAAATGATTGAAATATTAAAAATTAGTTCTTAATCCTATCTCAATACTAACTTATGCTATTTGAACTATTCCGAAATTTGAATTTGTTTACAATAAAACTCTTGACTTAAAGTCTAATAAGTGGCACCTATGCTCGCTGCAGTCACCGTCCGTGACCAATCGTTCGTTTTTATTTATTTATTTATTTATTTATTCCACTTATACAGAAACTCAAATAAAACAAGCAACAGTCGAGTTCAAATGACACTTAAAGTAAATCATAAATTAATTATTATTACAAAAAAAACTTAGTATAAGTACAATAAAACAAATAAAAGGAAAAAAAGAAAAAAAAGAAAAAGAAATGCATGTACACAATTAGCACAGAGCCACACCCACAACCGGTACAGAACCTAGTTGCAAATGAACCCCTAAGCCATCGCAAACATGCATAAGCTTGGCAACCGATAATAGTTAACAACAATTATTTTTCGAATCATAGTGACTTCTTAGGATTAAGAGCTAGTTTAAGTACGACATTGGCAAATCTCGTGCATTAAGCAATGTTGCTTTAATGGACTTTAAAGTGTCCGATAATGAAAAAAGGTGATAGACGTTATTTAAGTTCTTGCAAACAACTCTGAGCGGGTTAAACAGCTCATAATTATATTTACAATGACTAACCTTAACCAAGGTAAAGTGCCTAGAGAAGCGGTTAGGAACATTAAAACTTATTTCTCCAAGTAATGACGGCGAGTCAATAGCGCCGTTTATTAATTTGATTGCGAAACAAACGCCAAGAACAAATCTACGTTTTTCAAGAGACAGTAAGGACAAAAGAAGCAATCGATTTTCATAGGGGGGAAGAGAAGCAGACGGATCCCAATCCTAAGAGCAAACAACAGGAATTGCTTTTGAATAGATTCAATTGAGTCTACATAGCACCTATAAGAAGGAGACCACACAGTGCATACTCAAGTATAGGAGCATACTCAAGTATAGGCCTAAGCAAAAACGTATACAGCCTTTTGGTAATATACGGATCATCTAGCTCTTTGGACCACCTCTTGATGAAACCAAGAGCGGACCTAGCTTTGCTAATCGAGAACTCAACGTGCAAATTGAAACGTAACCTACGGTCAAAGAGGACGCCAAGGTCAGTGAACGACTCAACGTCCTCCAACTTGTGCGAATCTGTAAAATAATGAGTTATGAATGACTTCCTTCTAGAGAAAGAAAGCTTCTTACATTTAATTAGGTTTAGTGTCATATAATTTTAAGAGCACCATGCCACCAATTTATTTAGGTCAGTTTGAAGCTGATGTAATTGCGATTCTAAGGAAAAAGAAGAAAACAGTTTCACATCATCAGCATACATTAAGATCTGGCTAGATTTAATCGCCGAAGGCAAGTCATTAATGTATAGATTAAATAAAATGGGTCCTAAGTGGCTACCTTGAGGTACTCCTGACGAAACGTGGAATTCATATGAAGTGGTGAAGTTAAACAAAACCCTGAATGACCTATTATGCAGATAAGAGCTTATCGATTTCACTAAATGGGAAGGGAAGCCAGCGGCTTGAAGTTTAACGATAACTAATTTCTGGTTAACCAAAATCGGTATATATGACGTCAGTGCAAGAGCCATTGGAAAATGCCTTGAAAACCTGACAAGTAAACTCTAACAGATTAGTGACCGTGGATCTTCCTTTTCGGAAGCCATGTTGGAGTGGAGAAATATAGGATTTGATGGCAAAGGCCAAATGCTGAGACAATCTCCGTAATCTTATCAAAAATTCGTTTCCCAATACCTAATTTATGTATATTATCAGCACGTTTCATCTTCGAGGTTTTGTAGATGTGGTAATCTTGCGCTATAATTTTTCAAGTTTTACACAGCCTGACTGTAAAATCTCGCTGAACCTGGAGTTAGAATTCTTCAATTCCTCAAAATAAAAGATGAAAGGAAAACGAATTATATTTGCTTCATAGATGTCTGCTATTTGGCCTTTTTTCTCACATACACACTTATGTACATACCATAATACATATTCCCTTAAAAACACAGAATCGTATATTTTTCTGATTTACTACCGTTTGCGGCATCATATCAAGAAACTATTAATAGAAATTTTCCCTATACTTACAATGAGAATGAAAAAGCAAGCATAAGCATACTGTTAATTAACTGCTTTACCACTATTACTGATAACAGGTACACAAAAGGTTCCCAAGAATCTCCTAATCTCAATTTTGAATAAAATGTTGTAACACCTATGTATTTCGTTGTCTCTGCACCGAACAACAATTAGAAGCTGTGTTGGCAACCAGTTGCAAAAGCCAATAACCACAAACTGGACTATTAAAACAAGCAATCAGCTCAATTTGTTATAAACATGCACTGCTTTGTCAAAATTTAATTAGGTAGATGGAAAACTGTTTTTCATAGACGGATGGGAGAGGGGTAGGCAATTGAAATCATGGCAATTGAAAGCAAATGCTACACCAGCTGCTCATTATTAATAATAATTGAAAATGATATATATTTTCAATTGGAATTTGTTGTTTAACAATATCCTACTGTTTTAGGTGAAAATAATTTGTAAAATGATTTTGAAAATAATGAATTCTCCAACTTACTTCCGCATTTTATTGCAAGCCGGGTGTCATCCTTAGGCTTTTCCTCATAAACGAATATATGGTAATATATAAACACTTAAGTGTTAATTAATCGTTTTCGTTGAAAACGTTAACCATCTTAAATTTCCCTAAAATTCGATTAACAATAAATTGTCGCATTCAATTTATATTTTTGATCTGCTTGAATTGATGCCTATTGAATGCATACCTACATGGTTGTAGCAAAGTGCATAAATGTCACTATGGTATTTTATGTAAAAGTGCTCGATAGGGCCAACACAGTTCAGCTGATTGACAGATGAGCACATAAACTTAAAATGGGTTGAAATGAATTAATGACTTTTGTCTTGCTGGTCAAATGGTTGCCTGAATGGTTATTTGATGATTGGGTTTGTAGAGAAGACGTGATATGGCATTGAAAAAAAGGAATGAAATATGAATTTGCAAAGCACTTAAGCAAGGCGACACAAAAAAATGTTAGCCCCCTTGTTATTACGCTATATGGAAGATTCGATCTTACATTCTACACTTAAAACTATGATTGCCACTGCTGCTTATTTTGTATTCAACTTAATCATTTTCGCTATAGTAAAGAAACGACTCTTCTTTCGCGAGCTAACTTCGAGATTTAGCTCGCCGCTATATTCCAGGTGGCTACAATTATGATAGATTATCATCCGCATTCTGGCATTGTCATCGGTCAATTATCATAATGATATGCGATTGTAGTTGCTTGTGATCGCTTTTGCCGTTCTGTACCAAATTTGCTATTTCGAAACCTTGCTCACAATAATCTAAAGTGTCAAAGAACGAATATGCGAAATGAAAAATTGAAACGATTGTGAATTCTTAGTGTATTACATATATATAAATCTAATAATTAATAATATATTTTGCGCGTGGGTAGATCGTAAAAGAAACTCTCAAAGATGCACCCAGAACTAATTGGAGTCCGACGTGGCCTTTGTCAAGAAGGCTTTAAAAAATAAGATTTATCCAGCAAATCTACAGCAGACGAAAACTAATATGGCCAGCAAGTATGGCCGTTCCTTACAGAAACGTACAAAAGCGGAAGTAAGCAAGTATAAGCAACGGTGCAAACAAGTATTTATTCCACATAATGTAACCATCATTTTCCAGCTGTGTGACATGTAGAGCTTGCAAGAGTGAAATATCTTTAAATTGCGCCTTCAGAAACGATTAAGAACATGGAAAGGGTTGCATAAGGAGCTGTAGCGACATTTGTGGCGGTTGTTGCTGAACGACTATAAAATGTCCCAGTTCTTGGCATGTGCACTCTAAA
This sequence comes from Glossina pallidipes, assembly GCA_000688715.1. Taxonomy (NCBI): domain Eukaryota; kingdom Metazoa; phylum Arthropoda; class Insecta; order Diptera; family Glossinidae; genus Glossina; species Glossina pallidipes. Next base: position 421,302 of record KK499866.1, on the reverse strand, counting down.
GGAGTTCTACTCATTATAATCCGTCCTAAATGTAACATACATAAGCTGGACTAGCAAGACACATATAACGCTACATGAGAGACAGCGCACCAAAGTCAACAGCACACCAAAGACAAGTAACGCCAAGGCGTTTATTTATTTATCCGTTAGTGTTTGCCGACAATTGCGTCAATTGTGTTCTGCAAAACAAATTTTTGAAATAATCTGCAAATATATATGTAAGACGATAAACATGTATTTTATTGCCTAAGAAAACGTAACATTTTGGTGTATACCCTTCATCAGTCACTGGAAAATGAATATTACCAGATTTCGCACGCGCAAATCGTCTGTATATGCATGTGTCTTTACAGATCTTGAGTTTTGATCATTCTTGTCTATATACTTCTTATATCATCCACGACACAAAAAGTGTCATACTAAAGGAAAGTATATTACAATTAACAAATAAAGATTAAATTTTGAGAGAAATACGGTAAAGAGTTTTTCTATGTTCCTCTGGTTCCAAATCATTCGTTACTCTTCACAGTATAGTAATTTTACTACTTCTCTTACTTTTAGTGCTTTTCTTTTGCATTTTCTTTTAATTTTAAAAAATGTTGTTATTAAAGTTTTGCAAAACATCCTATTATCAATAAAAAGAAACTTATTGACCCGCTCAAGAAGGTCATAACTATATGATTTTCTTTGAAGTCTCTAAATTTATGATTATAGTTTTTGGCACGAAAGGTGTGTGTGTGTGTGCAGTAACAATTTGACATTTGTTTGCGCCTACTATACTGTTTGCCACCTCGTCTATGATACTGCTCAGAAGAAAGTTATTAGCATGTATAGTTTGCCTCCAACTTTCGACCTTCACTTAATGTGTGCGCTAACAGTAAAAGCAATTCAAGATCTCCTTTTATTATTCGAGAAGGAAAATGATCAAAATGCGTTAAATTGATTTATGATTCTTCAAAATTTGGTTACTAAAGAATTTACGATCACTAGCGCTCTATCGTACATCTCTACAATTACTTATTGAACAAAATGAGATTATATTGAAGCACTCGTGTGATTCGATCGTTACGGTCCTCCTCTAATACATTGTGCCTGCGCTTATCCTTTTAGCTTCTTTAAATTGTTTTACTTATGTGAACTCTTCACGACGCTTACGTGTTGATAGCTGCGTCTTCATGAAGAGGCAGCAGCAATCACCATTTCCCGTAAATATCCGTCACGTTTATAGTTATTGCCAATAGGTTTTATATCCCCATTCAATATCGGTTATTGTGCATAAATCCCCCGTTTGTATGGAATTATTTACATTCTGCGCCACTATATATTAGATAAGAGTTAGGTAATGAAATTAGGATACTCTTAAGACGAAGTGTGCTGCAAAAACGAGCCAATGAGTTTGATCCTCACACTAGGGTTCATTGACTTGCTAGGTATAATAATAGATTATTCCGAATAGATAGGCTTATGCAGTGAGTAACTACCTGTCTCCCATCATATTGGCTAATAAAAAAAGAAAAAAAATACATACCTATTATTGTTTTTAATGCATTCAAGTTCCAGTGAATTGTGTGAGGGAATTGCTTCACTAATGTAACCATTTGTGGCACAACAATTACAATGATTACTGCTGCACGTTTATATTTGCAAAAAAAAAAAAAAAAAAAAAAAATTTGAATTTAAACATAAAAAGTTGAAACTAAAAATGGGTGAAAATGTAAAACTTTGCCAGCTAACACGTATGTGAATTCCTTACACATATATGAAAACCGAACACATCGACATATACTGTACTTGCTGTTATCAATCGTCAGGTTTCTCATAGAAGTAAATGGATAGCCGCATGGATGGATGGGCAGATTGAATTGAGAGCCAGTTAAAGTCCGTACATGCACATGCGGCTCGTTATGCTACAAACGCAAATGTGGAGTTTGTTTACCGCACACCAGTTACACACTACACACTAAAACCGGCTATGTATGAAGTTTTATCTTAGTCGGATTTATATTTTCTATGCTTATGCATACATATGTAAACATTTAATAAAATGTTTGTGGTACATACATCCCGGGTCAGCACTCTGGAATTTTGCAATTGTTCGTGCAAAAATAAAGAAATGAAAAAAAGCATTACCGCACATCAACAAGCAATGCGTTTACAATTTGTAATTGTAATCACCATCATGATGAGTAACATCTGTAAGGCTCGTCATTTCATTACAAGCTCAATTGTAAATTCATTTGTGGTTTTGCATTTCATTCAGCTGCAGTCGTCCTGTACAATATTTAAACCGTTTCCATGGCTTAAGAATTCAATTGAACATTCCTGACAAAGAATCATTTGTTTGCGAGCGAGATGGAAGATTGGTTGAGGACGCTGAAGCAGAGCAAATCTCTCTCTTTTTTTTCGCCTTCTATTTCCTTCACCAATAAATATACTAACTTGTTTAATTACCTTTAGTATATATATATAGAATTGTGATTTGGATACAAAAGCTACCACTACTTATAAAAAATATCGAATTTATTTCTCTAAGTTCACCTATTTGCTTAAGTTTCTATCTTTCGCAATTCTATCGAAATACCTAAAGAGACAAATAGCATATAAAACAAAGTTGTTATCAAGGCCTATACGATTACACCAAACAGTCTTGTGCTAAAATTTATAACGAAATTTATTGTAATTTTACTACATTTTAACAAAAGAATTTTCTACGAGTATCGCAAAAACTTTCAGATTGATGAATATGTTATACACATAGAGGAAAAAACTGTTCGACATACGCGTTTAATATTGGCCGACATTTCATTTTTTTTGTATCCAAGTTTGTTTACTTACTTATGTTACTTATTCTTTCGCATTGATCGTTCTTTCTCTTATGCTTATTCGTACATCGTAAGATAATGGTTGGGCGGTTAAATAGAATCGCATCAATCAATCAACTCCGCACTCTTTTTTGGCGGAATTTTAATTATTACTCATTTGTGTTCGCCTAATATTAAAATTCCAATATGCAAACCAATCTTATCCTGACAATAGCTAAAGTTATACATGGCAAGCAATCCATTACATGCTTGTAGGTAACAAAGCGTGGGATACATGAATACAGCTAAGTTTTGTAGTCAGCAATCCATTGATTACTGATTCAAGATTAAAGACAATCTTATGTTTATATACCCCTTACCCCTTACGTTATAGGGTATATTAAGTTTGTGCGCATTAATGTGACACTCAGAACTGTTTTCAGCTGAAAAGTTGAGCATAAGGAAGTAAATATGTTCAGATATTATGTATTTCTAGATGCGGTATATGCCCGCAAACTTAATGGGAAGGTAAACCGGCTTTGTATTGTGCACAATCATATTCCGAATCGATTTAATCATATCTACCCGTGTGTTTGTCTGTCTGACGCATGCCCGTGTTTTGTGTTGTTCAGCCGCACGTTGGAATTCTTTAGGTGTGTTCACGAAATTTGCTACATTGACAAGCTTTGGCACAAAGACGAACGCTGTTGAAAATGAATTGCCTCGAACCATTTTTACGAGCGCTCGCTATATAATATCGTAAATTGAGCAACTCGTTATATGAAAAGAAATCACAGGTTTCAAAATGTGCCGACAAAAGTAACTGAGTGACAGTAATTTGGCGCATTATATTGACGCGAAAAGTTTGGATCGTATGATTTAGTTTTGTGAACCCTCTCTTGTATAATTTTGCGATGAAAAGCATGTCCCTAGATGTCAAAAAGACCTAGATTTTAATATTTTATGTTGTAAATTTGCGCATAATAGTAAATTTCGTGACAGTAGGTGACGAATGATAAGATATTTGGCAACAAAATTAATTTTGCTACATTTTACAACATTACTTTACGTTTTGGATCTCCTCCCGTATAGGGACCCTTTAATATTTTTTGATTAGAAATACATAAAAAGAATCGAATACTTTAATTTCGTATTAGCTGGTTAGTTTAGAACCAGGGTGAACGGGTTAGCAATGCGAATTGTTAACATCTCTCAGTAAAATTCGGAAAAAATGGGATAAGTCTATTATTTGCGTGCAATATATTCGCTGGTTTAATTTGCGCAAAGTACGTTACTTAAACAATATTTTTGATCCCAACTACTGGAAGGAAAAACTGGACACTTCAAATGGACGAAAAGGGTTTATGGAATAACAAAGATATATTACGGCTTGAGGCCACAAAAGAGTTCGTTCCGTCGGCATAAATTGGTGTCCTTGTTGACTCGTTTTTTGGTCAGTGCCTTGAACGATTTGCCAATTTCTAAATTCGTATAAATTTATATGTTATGAAGGGATAAGACTTACTAGTAGTCTTGAATCGCCTCTGACAACCGGTTCCGACTAAAGTAATTCGATGCAAAAATTTCTACGAACTGACTATAGCTAAAGACATGTAATTTTGCTGCTTACTTTATTCATATAAAAAATAAATGTGTGTGTGGAATTCACTACTTCAACGTAAAAGTGATGTTAAAAATCCTTTTGTTCCCTATGTTCGGCACGAAAATAAATAAGTAAACAGAAAATATTTCGAAAAGCTCGAAATCTCGCCGTAAATTTCTTCATTTTATTATTAATTTGGCTTGTTTGCAATTCCTTAATATGTTCCATGAAACAAAAAAAGTTTTTGGTTAAGCACTTAAAGCATAATTGGGGATTTAAACCAAGAATGCGTATATCATGGAATTGTTATTAAATATTTCTGGGTGATGCGACTACACACATGTACATATGTATAAATCTCTCTTTTACTAACGTATAATGGTATCCTTAACGACGTCATAAACCGTAAAATGTTACATTTATAGTGAAAGACAATGAAAGAGAAACGAAGAATTTTGCACTTTAACTGTGAAATGAATATAAACGACGTAAACTCATACAAGATGCATAAAATACATATAGTGGATTAAAATAAGAGAGAATATATAGTAAATTAAATAATGCGGCTTAAATCCTGGACTACGCTTTAATATTATATGCATTCATAAGCATTCATAAGAACAATTTATTCATTTGAAAAATATTATACACGAGATCCACTAAAGATATAAATGAATATTGGTTTATACTCAAACTTGTCAGTAACATCCCTGAAACGCGCCTGAAAGTAATTCGCAGAGTGTGTGATGATACAGTAATTATAAGTGAAAGTTAATGTAATAATAAAAATCTGAAAATCTTTTAATTGTCAACTAACGTTTACTTGATTAATGCTTAAGAGCTCGCCCTTCGCCCTCGTCATTCCCTCTAGAGCAGTCTTGCACAAAGCACAGAAGTACTGAGGAATCCAGGGAACATTTGTGTTTCCTCTGTTTATTTCTCTTATATTTTTCTTTCCAGACTTGTCATGACGCATTTAATTACTCGATCAATCTATAAATATTAGACATTAAATTCATTTCATTTTTATTTCATTGAAGCTATCTGTCAATAATTTGCTTTTGAATGGCAATAATAACTATGTCTGAAAAGTGCAAAGAAGTATTATTAACAAATTGGTGCTTTCGATGAAGAAATATACTGCAGCTTGGGAAAAGCAAAAGGTTGCGTGTACTTTATGTAATTGTAAAACTCTTTCTACATAAACACCAATAGCGGATGCATATAAGAACACCTTCGGAACACCACAGGTTCGGTGCTCGAAATTGACATGAAAACTAGAAAATGAATTGAAAAAGTGTTTTTATTTACATGTATAAAAACACACTCATACTGGACCTGTCCGTTCATATGTAACACTCAAAAAAGACGCCGTCAAAGTAAATACGTTTCTAAAGTCATTAAGTCCACCTCGTTTATTAGTTTGTCGCTTCATAATTGCGAACAGCGATATAAAAATGCGAGACTTTTTATATATATACATATTATTGGTTGGCAACCAAGGATTTACTTTGAAAATGGGATAATCCGTAATATGTACGTATATATATAACATTAGTTTAAAAATTGCAGTAAATATTTACCAAACCCATGTGCAAGTTTCGAGCGTTTTTACATTTTGTTTCTTCATAATTTGATTTAATTTCATTGAAAGCTAAAATTTGTTTTATCTATGTTTTAATTGCGAAAATTAAAACTTTTTTATTAGCATAAAGGCAACGGTTAGTGTGAAATGTAGTAATATACGTTTTGGTGTAAATAAATTGAAGACTTCCATGTCTTTTCGCGGAATCTGCAGTAATATTGAACAAAGATTTCCTGAATGTCTCAAGACATTCTCGAACGGTCTTTCTGTTCATGCAGGTAATCCCAACTTTGTTCCCGGTAAAATAAATTTAATCGTTCGATACACAGCTATAGGCCACTTCAGACAAACATAATTAATGACTCCCCAAATGGTACGCTCACAAATTTACAGTGCAGTAACCACTGTTTTACCGAGTACATATACTGATGCAAACATTCAAGATTATTCAAATGGAAAGTATATTGCCAGCTGTCACATGTATAACAAGGAAAAGTGTAGCTTAGCTTTTAGTTTTAGATACTGAAGTATATCACTGACGTTCACTGCCCGCAAAACCACAAGAATCAGAATGATCGGACGTCATTTTTCGATTGCTCGCTAACAACCAGCCGACTTTCCCAAAAAGGAAAGTCACCCTTTTCACAAATTCGTTTGACATATCCAACCCCCATCACCTGTCGTCTGTGTAGTCTACGTACTTATTTACTACTAGCTAATGCTACCTAAAACTAACTTAACCCTGGCAACTCCTCCCCGGATGCAAAGCAGTTGAGATCGCAATGCAAGGTTGCAAGATAAGTAACTTTTAGCTTCTTTGCACACCATGAATGGCCATCTTGTGTAAGTCAAATAAATGAAAAAATAAATATATATCAAGAGAAATGAAGGCTTTAAAGATAAGTAAATCGGTAATAGAGAGAGTGTTCTAAAAAATGCATTTGGGACATCAAATATTAATGTTAAAAGAGTATTTGTCCTACGTATAGGACAATTCGTCTGAAACGTCAAGCAAAATACTTGACAATTTGCTCGAAAAGATTCACGATGTTGGGTATCGCAGTTTGGCCACAAGACTTATATTAATTTCATGTCTCTTTCACCTATTTTTTTTTTTTTGCAAATATTTAAAAAAGCGCAAACACTTACTCGCAAATAATTCTCTAAAATAATTTCGTATCTTTTGCTTTTTCGTTAGTTCAGTTAGATATCAATATATTTTTTGAAAAATGTCTTGCGTGACATCCAGAAATTGTGCGGAACTGAGAGGGGAGAGAGTAATTGTTGTCACTTTCAAGCAAAAAACATTTATTTTCCATTCAAAAATTCCGGTTTCCTATGTACGTTAATATAAATAACTTTAACACCGCTAACTTTGAACCCACGAAGTAAATGATTGAGCTCAAATTCCTCACAGTAATTGGATACAATAGCTTACTGGTTAATTTACTGAGCAAATAAGTGTGGCGATGTTACAACCACATAAATGCGGTGTAGGTGTTAAGCAAAAGCTTGAAGCATAATTTTGATTTCTATATGTACAGGAATGTAGAAATATTTAAGAAGTTTACAGCTGACGAATCGCTAATTTGCACGTTGAACAACCATTACCATGAAGCAAATCAAGCAATGAAAAATTATATGTATTTTTTGTTATTTAATTTAATCTTCTTTCATTATTTTTAATGATATATTGCACTTAGCAAATCTCTCGAACACTTCAATAAGGGCATGCGTGCTGTATTAGCAATTTTTGTCGTTATCGCTCTTACAGGTCCAGATTAATTAATCAAACCGGTTAAGAATCTTACACTGATCAAAGGGATGTTCAGATGCATATTGCTTTAAAATCAGGCTTGTTGAACATCGGAAATTTTGGTTCTAAGGTTCTTTCTGATGCGATACTAGAGCCCTGCACTTGTAGTCTTGTTGCTATGGGCCTATGGGTCCTTCGAATGGTGTTTGTTTTTTTAATTATTCTTGTAATTATATGGCCAATCACTCACACTTAATACGATGATTGTCAGAAAGAAGTGAAGAAATGGAAAGAAATGGGCAGTTGGCCGCCTCTATGTGATTGTGTGCATAAACGATAATTGCTACGCTTTAACGGTTCAGCAACCACTATAACTACGATCAAAGTAAACTGTGGGATTTGAACTCGTAAACTAAAACTTGGTCAATCAGAATTCTTAGCTACCCGGCTACTCATGCGAATAGTGAGTACCAGATTTGAATAGATGTTATTTGCTTCCAACAGGGACCCTACCATATTTTAGGCATGTTCATCGAAAGCTTTAGCAGGCAAGTAAAGTGACGAGGTTAACATACTTTCCAATGCGAAAGTGTGCGCTGTGCACGAAAAACAAGAAAACTATCCTATATATTTATGCTTCTCGAGAGCTAATCTAAAAGAGGGTACTAAACGAATTAAAGATTCTTTTTGCAAAATCAGTACTGGCACTCGGTTATGAAAGGCAACGAATACATTAGTTCATACTGTTGATGGCAATCAATATTAAGGAGTAGTCTAAACGTAAAAGTGTACTAAATAAAGTTTTCTGTTTGCAATCATCAGAAATCAACGCATGTTTGATCGGTTCAATCAAGGTACATAATCCATACGTTACAAAAGTTGGGGTGGAAAGCTCAGCTAATGCCCGAAAATCGGCTTTAAGAACAGGCTTTGTGCAAGCATAACCAAGAATCGAAAAAAAACTATATTTCACAGGTTATGAGGAATCTGGTAGAAATATTTCATAGGTCTAATTAGATAGATCTGTAGAAGGGGTTGATATCAAATATATGCCCTAAGGCCGATATAATTTTCTTATTATATTTTATTGTATTTTTTGAATGCTTCAATCTGTACCTTTACTTACCTACATATATTTTCGATGGGTTTGATTTCGTGCATGAATTCCATCAAATTCAAATAAAAGAGAAAAATAACAATTTTTGGTTTAACTATGAAGTAAAAGTGGTCTCTGATGTTGGTGCTTTTGCGTGTGTATGTGTTTGATGTAAGTGAGTATTTTTATGGCACTATACCAAGAATTTGAATATCTATGTGCATCCAAATATCAAATATAAACGTATCTGAGTTTGCAAAAAATCGCACATGTGTGCGTGAGAGTGTGCTTGGAAAAGCGTTTGGTTATCGTGAATCAAATGGTAAAAGAAACTCTGGAAATGGAATAAAATTAAATTACATATTTTACGAAAAATAGAAGAGAAAAACGGGAAAAAATATGTGATTTTGAATTGTTTCCACTATCGCTAGCAACCACTAAACCGCCAACACTATCACACACATACGCATACACATATACATAAAAACACAGAAACATATATGCGTACACCGATACGAACATAGATGCACATAGAATGCATATTCATGCTGTCAAAAGTGTAGCGATATTGCAATGTTCGTTTTCAAGGATATTTTAACATTTGTTTTTTCACTCGTTGATTCGCTCGTTGTTCATTCGTTCATTCGTTAGTGTGTTTCAATGCCGGCACCATAGCAATGTTAGTTTGCTATTGCATTGTACATAATTTCGTGCACATGTATGTTTTAAGTGTATGCATGTATGTGCTTGCGGTTTATTATGTTTATTATTCGGATTGAAAATCTTAATGAGAATTTTTGGAATTGTTTCGTTATTATGAAGAAATGAAATTTAATTGAACCAAATTTTTACCACAGCAAGAAGAAGACGGAGAAGAAGAAAAAGTAATTGTTATTTTTTTTTATTCCTTTATGAGGGTAAATGTAGACTGCATTTGTCAACTCATTTGTAGTACCAAAAAAAGAGCATTGAAGGCTCTTTAGAATCGCTATATTTTTAGTCACAGCTTTTGGTAGAAGGCTTACTTGCGATTGTTACGCGTATTCTCGTGATGCTAAAGATAGAAAAATATTTACTTACAACCATGCCCTTGAAGGTTGGCGAAGGAGAAAGCTGAAAATTTTAGAGAGGTTTCGCTTTATTACGTCCAGATAATCCTCTTCTGTGGTTGGCTGCGGTTGTGTTTATGTAAACAGAATTTTTCGATATTTTGGCTTTGGCTGCCGGAGATTTGTAAAAGTTTCTTTGTTTTCTATTTTTTAATATTTTTTCTTTTTTGATTCTTAATCTTTCAACAAACATTAATTGCTGTTTAGTCTTATGCTGTGTATGTTTATATTATACGAGCAAACACCGAGAAACCGGCTATTAGATCCTTAGAAATGTTCGCTTTTCTCTTAATATTTTTTGTATTACTATTTGCCCATAAAGTGTATTGGTTTGTCTATATGCACTATGTAGACTGTATATGTGCTTACTTGTGCCATTTTGCCAATTGTAAAAGTCAAATGCCACAAGTTTCAAGTTAGTTTTCAAGTATGTCTTCGGAAGCATAGAAATTCTTATTAAATGGTCGATTAGTTACTTTGCCTGTCTGTCTGTCTGTCTGCCTGTCTGCTTTTCTACTTGTAGTTATCTTAATGTGCTTGTTTGCCTCTATTTGTTTTATATAACATTTGGAAAGCATTATTTTCATGTATACCCGTAAGCAGCTGTGTTTATATGCATAGCTATCGCTTTATAGTAAAATAGTTAAGGGAGAAACAATTTCGTGCGTTTTCAAAGTCTCGTAGTTTATGAAAATCCCAATCATTTAATAAGCGAGTCATATTCCTTAGTGTTACATTAGAATTTCGGTTTATCTTAGTGGTTTACAGGGTGTGCTATGTTGTGCATAAGTATTCTTAAAATTTCATTTAGTTTTACTTAAAACTGAGTTGCGGTTTTACAATCCATCCGCATGGCTTTACTTTACTCTAAGGAAGGACTAAGGAAATTCAAGTGATCTTGTTCTTCAATAAGGTATTTCTCTTCAGTTAAGGAAATCTGATGTGGCTTTTTGTGTGCTTTCCTGTAGGAAATACGTAAATTTTTGCTTTTTTTTTTTTGGTTTATTTGTATCGAAGACAGCTGCACTTGTTTTTCTCATAATCTGCATTTATATTGGCGTTACTTTCTACGCATTGTTACGAACAACCATCATCATCAAATCTGTAAACTAAGTGCTTTTGTGTTGCACACCTTAGGACCAAGAAAATCCAGATTGTCTTCTCTTTCCTTTCTTTTCCTTCCCTTAGCAACTGTGCTGATATTTCAAGATTGAATTCACACCCCTTGCAGCAGAACCATATATATGAAATTACAACATGACTTGATGTTAAGAAGGGCGGAATTCTTTTTATCTCTATACGTTGCATGATGTAAGAAACAGGATATTCCGCGTAAGAATTGCAATAGGTTGATGGACTTTCAAGGATAGTACCTTCTAATCGCACCGAGGGGCCGTCTACACTTTCAGATTCAATTGGGAGGATCTTCAAAAGACCGGTACCCTGTTTTAAGCTCCTGATAGATAGATAAAAGGGTCGTACTTACTGGGAAAACGCAAATAAGTGTGTATCACGATGGTGATTGTAATTGATGTTCCGAACACAAGGTGCAGAAGCTATTTTAAAAGTTTTTTGGTAAAAGTGCTCACTTACTTTAAATTCCTTCCATATTCTTTAGATCATATTTTAGCAACGTGGTCTTTTACGTATTATAAGTAAAGCGATACGTTGTAGACCGAAGTTTACGAAACTGAAATCCCTGCTTTATAAGATGGCAAACCCTCTGCATGCAATTGAAAGGAGCGATTAGACTTTTAATAAAATATTTAAATTATTTTAACCAGTTCAAGTAACTAGATGAAAATCAATGGGACCAGTAGGATGGTTAGTGCGAAGAGACGTTGAAAGTTTTAAAGAAATTTTTCTTTTATTTCTAATCACCTATGCCAGTAACTTATAATTTGGTTTAGTATGTTTATGTAACACCCAGAAAGGCATTTTATTATACTGGTCGCCTAAGTGTAATGCTCTGAATTTAAGCCTGCGTGTCCGTGTACCCGTCTGATGTTTGATCACGTCTTTTGTGTTCAGCCTACAAGTCGAAGTTTTCAAAATAGTTTGACGAAATTTCATACGCAGACATAATGAGACAGAAGTGAGAGAAAGACAAAGACCAGACGAAGAAAGGGAGGCTGTATGTGCACAATCGGTAGTGTTACGCCGTTATCGATTCAGCATTCACTGCAGCTGCGAGTAAAGTGAACTCTACCTTGCTTGAGTTTTGAACCCGCGAACACTGAGTTCTTAATCGCGAGCGTAGCCTTCTATTTGTGAGAGCACGGCTTATTCGAAAAACTTTCAAAATTCATCGACAAATGTCGCTAAGTACTTATATTTCCGCCTTCTAAATTAATGTGAAAAATTGTTATCAAATTTTGTAGTCCATTTACATATAACTGTTCCTACGAAAGCTGAACCCTTATACTGTGAAAAGGTGTAATTTTCAATATTTGATGACGGAAATTTTTTCATAATAGTAATCTGATGTAGAATTTCGCCTTATCGAACTTGGATCGAATAGATCTATTTTTTGGACCCCAGCCATGAATTGTAACGCTTTATGATGAAAGTCAACTCATAGCGGAAAATTAGAAACTTTGGATAACACGCAACTAGCATCACGCAAAGATCTCACAATATGTACGGGTTGTAGAAAGCAACCCCCTACACTGCAAGAAAGTCCAATTTGAGGTTTTTTGTGACGAAAGCAGCTGAAAAACAATAAATTCTTTAACAAGTAACTTAAGTTTCCTAGGTTTAGATTAGAGCAGTTGACATTTGGGGCACCTTCCAATATGAGCTCCTTTGTGAAAAGTACGCCTTGACATGAAAATAATATAAGGCGACGTGCTGTAGGGTAGGTTTTATATAATTTCAATTTTAGGGCGTGTCGAAGTCATCGAAAAAAAACACATGAAAAACTTATAAGACGGCATTATCTCTTGAGATAAGGGGCCTTGAAATGTATTCAAGTTGAATAATAAATTTCGAATATAGAGCATTTGCTGCTCTTCTGGCGACTCATTCATATGATGAAATTCACGCGAGATATGCGTTTCAAGTCTTTGTCGTTAGTCGATTGTAATTGCAGTTGAAAGAAGAGCGCTATTAAAAGCTTACACATGTTTACAATAATATGTAGTTTTACTTATGTGTATATTAAATGGATTTTAACTGTCCGTATTGTAATGGTAATAATCATAAAGTTTTTCACTCGTTTAAAAGCATGTTTTTTTTGTTTTCATATAGTTTTATGACGAAATTCGTAATTATGCGCGTACATCAGCTTGGTGCTCGTTCAGGACAATGGTATTTACGGAGAAACGTATGCATGTATGTTCTTATAAGTAAATTTGAAAGAAATTCTTGCAAATAATTACATCTACTGGCACGTGTGCGATTTGTGCTCACAATAGAAGAGCATTGTAATGCAATAAAAACAAAATGTATATAGTTTCTTACGAAAGCACATCGGTATTATTATACAAAGCACAAGAAGAATTTTAAAAATAAAGAACAATTATGAACAACAATACACAATCCGTTGCATACATAGTGGCAACAGTTCTACAAAAAAAAAAAAAAAAAGAAACAAAGAAACAAAAAAGAAACAAATCCTCAAGGAAACAAAAGTAAGCTCTATTGTAGTCTGATTTTCTGGCTGAAGAACAGGAAGAAGATAAAAAAAAACATAAAAAGAAATGAGAAAAATACCAAAGCTCAAATGAAGGAGTGCGATGCAACGAAGGAGCATTGTTAAGTAACTTACTACAACATAAGAATTGATGGTTAGTTGAAGTGAGCGCACCATCCTGCATTTTCGAAGAATGGTAATTAAGCGATTTCAGAAAATGCGTCTCTAAACTGTAATAACTGAGAGGAAGAAGTCCTCCTTTATGTAATACAATTTCTACTTGCGTAAATAAAGCAGTGAATATATTGAGTTTGAAAGCGTTTGGTTGCTTTTGCTCTCGTTTGATAAGCAAACACGTTTGTCTTACATTAAGTTAAGTTTAGCTTTAGCTTGTTAAAGGTGTGTTTTTGAAAAAGATATCCTTGTTTACTAGTTTTCAACACACTTTTAATATTTCCTTAGTCTCGTCCCTTAAATTGGCTGACGTTGAAACAATCTTAAGAATTTTAGAACAAACAGCAGAAGAAGAAGAGCATATTGCATTACAGTGTAAGAGCAATATCACTGAAGACAGAGTAGGGGGTGGGCGCGGAGATGATTCATTTAATAGCGCAAATGTGGAAAATTGGTTTACGGAAGAGAATGTTGCAATGAGGGAAAGAATAGTAATTTTTTAAGATCTCAAAATCTTTTAGCGACTGTAATTTCCAAAGTCATAGATCATTATATCTAATCCAGTAAAAAATAATAATGGAAACCCGAAGAGAAAGAATTTATATTTGGCTTGAATTGAATTTTCAACAATTGTCACTAGCGAATGTTGAGAGTCTTCTAGGAAATTTAATTATATTGTGGTTACACATACGCATCCAATAATATCTCAAAGGTAGTTCTGCAAACAAAAGGCTGTGTTTTTGCTTTTACAATCGCATTCGTATATCAACTTTATACCCCACACACGTTATGCGAGCGTATGCAAAACCTAAAAGGATTCAAGGCAAACCCAACTTTTCTTACGCCGATCGATTCGGAAGCATGTTTGACCGTCTATCTCTCTTAGGCATGTCCCTGTGTTACTTTACGGTCTCTCTTCATATATAAAAAACAGTTTACAAAATTTCTCCGCAAAATTCGCTGAGTAATACATTTTGACATGTCAAACTGATGTTTTGGAACACACCTTTGTAACAGTTCCTATTAAAGGCCTTTTTAAAGTTAGCAAAATTGATCCGTATGAGAAGTTTGGCTAAAAAATAAATTGTGCCATAGATTCATTTATTAGACCACATCCAATATAAGGCTTCATACGAAAGTTAAGCCTGTAGGTGACAATGACGGAAATAAATGAAGAATAATACCATCGTTGACAAGAAAATAAATTTTGCTATATTTGGACCAGGAGAATTCATGTTTTGGACCCGCTTCCATATAAAGTCTCCCATGAAAAGAAGACACAGTTTTAGGTAGTTCATCACGCCTCAAATCTTTCATCATAATTTCAGGCCGGTCGGAAATAGAAAGTGGCTACGTCGGTCCTCTTCTGCAAAAGGCGTGTGATATACGTGCCGTGTCTTAACTTCTGTGCAACTCTTGAATGTGTGGAGCGCAGCAATCTGTGCCGCAAGAGTGATGTTCCACATATCATACGATTTCAAAGATGGCGTATTAAGTCTTGCAAATTTTGTACGTTAAGTATTATAGTAAATTAATGTAATCAAGTGTTGTGCGTTTATATATTTATAAATGTATCGTTAATCTTGAAATAGTCACATGTATGATATAATAGTCGCCGTTTATTAAATTTCATACTTTTTCCGTTTCGCGACACAAGTTACGATGGGTTTGAAAAGTTTAAACATTTGGTTTAAGTCACACTTAATTTACTTTTCACTGTCTAGATACCTCACATCATGTGTGAATACATCAAGTATAACAAATCTACACGAATGTACGCGCTATCCAGAACAACAATTTGTGAATCCATTGAAGTCTCGTCGTCCACACATCTGAGCGATGCTTACCTACACATTCTAGGACGGTTCGTAATTTGAGAGACATTGTGGTTAAACAATAAACGCTATTAGAAACAAAAAGTTGGACATGTTTCATTACTCGTCGGCGGAATCCGTTGAAAAGTGGTATTCCGGTATACTACTTGCATGTGCACAACTTCGATAGAATGGAATGGAATGGAATCTGTACAAACTTTCGCATAAAAAATAATTGATTGTGTAATACAAGATGTAATTTTTGAATATTTTGAGATGGAAATTAACCCAGAGTAACGGCTTAACGTATAAAAACTGTGCTGAATTTCCCTCTCATGAAAATGTTTTTAAAAAGGGTAGGACGGTATACTGCAACAAGGTCCGGTTATTGTTATTTTGTGATAAAAGTAGGTGGTAGGAAGAATGACGAATGAAAGCAGAAAGAGCATGTTTTTCACTAGAACGGACACATTAAACCGACTCGAATCTTGTTCACTGCCTGAAAGTAGTTTTGCTTTGATTAAATTTTGTTTTGTTGATGAACTTTTTCTTCTTTTTTGACTCTATGTTTATTCAAGTTTTAGATTAAAAGAATCTAAAGCTTCAAGCTTCGCGAAAAATAGCATAGCGCATTAAATCTAAGAGTACGTATGAAAGGGCACATGTATGCTTTACCCGGTCTTTACAAGGTTGAATATTTTTCGCTAATGGTAAACGAAATAATAAGTACAGTCAAGAAAATTTTAATTGTTTACAGCGCATTTTAGACACTCTTCGCACAACGTTTTGTAAATATATCATAACTACTAACTACCATATCTCACACATGATTAGTGAAATGAGAATTCCAATCAATTTGCGGAGTCGTTACTTCAAAATTCATCTTTTGCTCAATTCAAACATTATGTGAAACTCAACCAAGCAAATAACCAGCCAGACTAGGGTACGGTCTCTCTATTTGCAGTTCTTAGCTTTTGTAAGTGCTCTAAACGCCAGCTCTGACAACGAAACAGATAGACATGGTTGAACTGGCTCGAAATTACAAATTTTATGAGATGTTTTTTACAAACGGATATCCTAACCCAGTTCAATCTCATCCTCCGTCTGTGCAGCGGTAAGCAAAATATGTATTTTCTAATAAGTGTAATGTAAGCCTTTCGCAAGTAGCAAATGTTGTACTTAATGCATTTACTTACTGCGTTACTCATGCACACAAAAAAGAAGAAAAAAGTGCTGAAAGTAGAATCTCGTGTTGTTCCACAAGCAAAACCAATGAAATATGTGCATATGGGTAAGTGGATAATGACAACGAAAGAACGTTCGAGGTTATGAACGACAATCGAAGTTGATGCTGTTGGAAAACCGATAGCAGAAAAATAGCGTCATTTTCGATCAATTACGGGAAAAAGTGATTTTTTGGTGAAAAAGATTTACTACTTTATCTTCAAGTGGCATTAAACAAGTTTATAAACGGTTTTTACACTATATGCACCTAGTGAACAAAACGTGCACGTGTACTCCATGTGCGCACCCATTCACGAGAAAGTCAACAGATGGTGAATTTACGTTGTCAGCAATTGTGTGGATAGGCATAGCCGCAAAAAGCGTCTGCATCAGAGCATGGTACAAACATTGAATATCAGTGCTTTCAGTTTTTCCCTTATCTTTCATACGTCATGAATGTTTTTAGTACTTGTGGTTTCCGCAAGTCAAATTATTGTTTTTTTTATTATTATCTTTTGTTGTTTTTTATTTTATTTTCTGACAGAATGCAACAAATCAATGGCAGTTTGCCAAAACTCACTTCTGTATTACAAACGGAGTCACATATTGTCAAGTGGATAGAAGATACGCATGACCTGCACTCAATGGTAACCAAGATTGTGCAGTACCGACAATGAGATGCTAAAGATTTTGCAATAAACAAACGGTATCATCAAACAAACATATGCATTAATAGCTAACTTTCGTTTATACACACAAACGTATAATTTAAATAACGATTCAAATTTGCATTTGTATATAGAAGCATGCATACGCTCATAGGTACACATTAGAGCGCGGTTGTTGTATACAATGTTGTTAAAACTCAGTTTGAATTTTAGGCAAAGCAAAAACAAATCTCTAAAATGCACTGCCAGCACCCCATCGATTGCAACCTTTCGTGTGTACAGCTAGTGTGGAATACACGGACGTATACTTATGACGCAACATCAGTAGCAGTGACACATATGTGTTGTGTGAATTTGTATGAAGTTGTTCCTTAAGCATTCCTATGGGGAAACAAGAATACAAATACAAATGAACAGAGGCTGAGTAGAACCGAATGAGACTTCATAAGTTTCTTTCAAGGATCAAGGAAAAAATTAAGCTGGTAATTTCTAATTGTCCAAATACACGTGCTTGGCTACTTACAATAAAAGTTGTTAAACACTTCATTCGACTTTAAAAGAATTCTTTTTGTAGCGCAATAGATTGAACACGGAATTTTGAAAATGTTGGGAAAGTGAAAGGCGTCACAGAGTGAAGCGCATTGCGAGCTAACAAGGATTCTTGGTAATGTAGAGAAGAAAAAATCAAGGTTGCAGACTAGCAAATATTCTTGCAATGCTTGCTGGATAACACTATTAGTAAATGATTTGAGCGGCAAAGAACACTGCATGTGTATCAGCTGAGGCGCGACATTCAAGGAAAGAAATCTACCAGCTGCGTTCGCTTACTCAATGAAGTGAATTATAATTCTTTTAATTTCTGTAAATAAGTTTTTTTTTTATCTCTTTAAACATCTTTTTTTTATAAATAAGTTCTTTAAGTCTCGTAAATCTTCGATAAATGAAGTTGTACGTTATTGTAAGAAAGATTCACAGTCCATTGATTTGAGCCTAATTAAGAAGTATGAGGAGCAAAACATAATAAAGTCATTTTATAGAGCACTATTTTATTTTCATTAGAAAGAAAAGAAAGGCACATACTCGAATAAAATGCCGACGGAACATAGATTGCGATCATGAATAAAATTTTAATAAAATTTTACATTAACTTTTACATAAATAATTCGAAAAAGATTGAATCAGTTTAATGGCGTAACCATGCCCACAAGCAGGACTAACTACATCAAAATTAATATCACCCAATAAAATTGTCGACAAAATATTTCCGCTAGTGAGTTAATACATGCCCTTAACCTAAACTTTATAAGGTTTGGTTTAAAAGGTCTGAAAATTCTTTGGAGATAATTGAATTCTTTTGACCATTGCTTTATAAAACTTCTATCTCTATTCTATTGATGGAGTACTTCCATATTCCATAGTTATTGATGAAATAGATAAAACAGATGCTACAAGATAGCGCTGCGCGTTGGCACAAAGTCGAAGTCAAACCCGCTAACCAGATTATTTAGATCCGATTGCAATAAACGAGTCGAGAAACAATTTGTCGTCTTTAGCACACTCTTGAATGTGGAAAGGCGTTACTGCAGAAGGAAATTTATCACACTCAGGGAAAATAAATACGAGATGGCTACCGTAAGGAACATTAAGAGCCACATCGGCACAAATTTGAAAGCAAATTTTTGTGCCGCTCCT
This sequence comes from Glossina pallidipes, assembly GCA_000688715.1. Classification (NCBI taxonomy): domain Eukaryota; kingdom Metazoa; phylum Arthropoda; class Insecta; order Diptera; family Glossinidae; genus Glossina; species Glossina pallidipes. The sequence continues at coordinate 402,146 of KK499866.1, read as the reverse complement.
TTCAGATAGAACGAACTCCAATCAACAAGCTTCTAAAACAACTTTAGTTCTGTGAACTTCTTTTTTGCTTCACTAAGATTTGCAACTCTACGCAACGTCTGTTTCAATTCCTCCTATCAAAACCAAAGAGCAAATTGAGGATTGAGATAAGGATAATCATTTAAGTGCGTATGACGTGTGCACAGTTCAAAGCAAATCTCCATTTTGTTGCATTTGACTTGTACACACGTCATGTGAAGTAAAATATTATGAATTAATATAAAAGACAAAACTTCAGTAAAATGTAATGCTGATATGTTTTCTTTGCACTACCAGTAAGCCTGCTGCAAATTAAAAAAAAAGTTGATTAAATTTTTTGGTATAGAATTCTTTCCATATGTACCGCAAAGCGTCCTTGAATACGACAAGAAAGTGAACGGCATTGACAAAACCAGTTGGAATAATTGTATCGCATAAACTTGCAACGGATCTAGAAATGCTACAAGAAAATATTTCATTTTTGAACTCCTCTCTCTTCTTCTTGTGTACATGAACAGCTCCCTGTTAAATAAAAATATGTTTTCCTTTATAATTTTTCCGGTTCATTAATTTTATTATTTTTTGCAATTTTTAAGTTTCCGATAATAACAACGCATTATTATTTTTTGATCTAATAAAAGTGAAATATTATTCGCTTCACTTTGATTTTACCGTAAAGTTTAATAAGCAAGTATTTGTATTGCGTTTGACGTGCCTTCATCATCATGTCTCGACTTTAATTACACACTTTTTCAGATAAATTTTTAAAAATACATTACTCAGTTAACTGGTTAAGTGAAGGATAGGGGAGAGAGTTGCATTCCATTTTTTTTTGTTTTTCTCTTCTTTTTGATTGATTGAAATTGATGGAAAATTTTTTAGTTTTATAGAAAGCAAAAACAAAATAACTGCAAAGACCGGCTATTTGGATTAGATTCAAATTCTAATCTAGTTTATCCATCTGCTGGTTCGTTGGTCTGTCTTTGATGGTAAATTTGAGAGCGAAATAAATTAAGACAAAAAACGGAAACTTTGTGTATATGTTTTCACTTTGGGTCAATAGATTAAATTTAAGAGTGGCACGCATCGACGCCTACGTCGTAATGGCATAATGCCAAAAATTTGAAAGCTTTAACTTTAAATGTCTTTGGCAAATAAAAATGTGCAAATTTCAAATGGTTACGTTCTGCAGGTCCTATACGTTTCCCAAAATATAATTTTGAGATGTTTGTAGTTTAGCCGTTTCAACGAAGCACGTTCGGCGAGATATCGTTATAATTCGTCTCGTTGATATATGTGTGAACGTGTACGTCACAGCCCTACTTCAATGTTTGCAAATGTTCCAAAGCAAGACAATGGACGAGAGTGGCGCAAACGTTTTTAAATTCTTCCTCCCAAAAATTAGAAGTAGATTAGACGTAAATTAGGTATAGAAGGGGTTCATTCGGGCTTTTTCTGAGAACGCCATTCATTATCGACACGTCTGCAAGTACATTCTTCATAGAGATAATGGCAAACTCGCATAACAATCGGGCGTGTAAATGGAAGCGAAAGCTATTGAGTTTTGATAAACATATGATCCCTTGCAATGCCCTAGCTCTATATGTCCGATCGCCCTCGAACTAGTCGATGCAATAAAGTTTTAAATATAACGTTAGCCAATTTATCATCATTCTCTTTGAGAGACTTTGGCTCTTTCGTATGTGAACGAGCTCGAAGAATTTAATTTTCAAACTTTTGCTTCCGTCGACGTAGCCTTAATTCAACAACAGCTCATTGAGTATTCCTTTTTAATACATGAACCTCGTTTATTGCTGCGAACAGATAACGTCACAAGTATTAGCCTAAAGATATTGAATAATAACTCCTTGAAGTACATTCGGTATTTGATTTTCTTGGGATTATTGAATGATCAAATTTTTGATGCGCACTACGTGACCTCTTCTTATTGAAACCCAATGGTTAAACCAAAAATTTTCTACTCAAACCAATACACGATAAAGAAATCCATTTTAAACAGACCAAGGGTAGCGCCACCACGCCAGAAACCGCGCAAGGCGGCCACCTTCACGGACTGTAGAAGGCGTCTCGTGACTAATTTCTCCATTGGCTTCAAGGCAAAAGTAACACTTCACTGAACGGTTGTGATGGCAGAAGATGTTTTTCTAAAAAGAAATTCATAAATGCTTAATATGTTCCAACACAGCGAGTTCGCGACGTGTTCTATCGAAATCCTCCTGCAAAATTTGCCAACTTAAGCTCACCGGCAATCGCCGTTGTTGGAATTGACAGATTTAGGGTCTTAGCCACATATACAGCGATAGCTTCTATACTTCAAATATTGTCTTGCTGTCACACGAACAGCGCGTAAAGATAGGTGAATTCAAAATTATCAACAATACGAGGAGTATTATGCAAAGTACGACGATTACAAATGTTTCCATGCAAACCTTATTGAAAATAACTAACGAATGACAAAGTATGGCCAACATATTGGGAAGAAATCACGTTAACAACTTATTTATTTATTTAAATTTCTCTTTGCTCTCAGTAACGAATCTATTCAATCGTATTTTTTTCGCTATAAAAGTACACTTGAGTTTCTTTGACATATATTTTGTAGATGGACATGGCCTATGGTCGAGCTTGGTCTTTCAAAACGCCTCAAAGTATGCATACAAAATTTCATTTTTCAATACTAAAAAACTGAACCTTTAACCTTATATGGAACACCAGTTATAGCAATGGATGTCAACTAACAGATACCTATGATCAATAATGCGACAGGTAAGGGCTTGTGTATGAGAAGAATTTGCCTCTACAGGACTATGTACGCACGTTTATGTAATTAAAGTACAACTTATGGTATACAGACTGACAATGCTTTCGGTTTATAACCTTAAATGACTTTGATTAGTTTATCTCTTATTGAAACCAGAGTTGTAAGAGTTAATAATATTTCCATTTATTTATTGAATTATTCATGAAACAACACAGATGATATTTTAAACTTTTTAACACATCAGCCGTCATATGTTTTTAAGTATGTATAGTCAACACAATCATTTTATATATGTAATGTATATAAAATCGTTGGCGTTTGTCAATCACAATTTTCAAAGCATTCTAACAAACTAGTACAAAATTTGTCCACAGCTATGGTCGCATAGAAAGGCAGACAAACGAATAGGGACAATCACTAAATTGAATGGTCGTTAAAAGAGTCGGAAAGCGTTCTATGTGAGATATGTGAAAAAAATGCCATTATTTTGGAGTAAAGCATCTGTCATATCTTGCATCCGCAGTACTCGAGAAAAGTTTATATGTATAGATGCTTGTGTATAGATGTTTGTTTGTTTTTGTTGCTTCAGTCATTCAGTTTCACTGTTGGTCGTTTTTATCTTTGCTCGTGTCATCAGACAAAACAGTCAGACTTTCAAAGCTGGCTGACAGCCAGCCATTGATTCGCTTGGTTAGTTCAATTGCATACGTAGTTTACTCTTGCGTACGCTCGTTTACTAAAGTACATGCATAGCCAGATATATATTAGGTACGCCTGTTATATACCCCGCATGTGTTCCACTCTCTCGCTCTAGTAAAACTGATACAACGGATTGACAGTGAAAATTGGTAGATGTGCATGCATTCAATTTATGTGTATGTAAGTGCATGTTTGAATACGTTGAAAAATTTGACTTTCATATGTGTATTCAATGTTAAATATAAGTGTGTGTATGCGAGAAGTTCGATAGCGTGAGCTTCTTTCTTCACCGCAATACAATCAAAGTGCAATAGCGTTGGGCTTATTTCACATTTGTCTCTTTTTAGTGCTGTCAACGTATTCAGCGCAAATTTACTCATAAGCGTCAAAAATATACACATACACACATAAACATATATGTATATATAAGTTTATATTTATATATTTAAACCTATATACACATTTAAATGCATTTACATGTATGGATGTGTGTAAGTATGCCTGGGTATATATTTTTTATTTTGCTTTAGGAGTGAAAGCAACAAAGGCCCGAGTGTGAGATTTTCACCCGCTAAAAAGCAACTAATCTCTTATCCCCTACTATACTCCGCATTTCTTTGTTTCTTCTACGTATTAGCAGCAAACACTCCCACTGCATTCCATTTTCTTAGGTCGTAAAACATATAGATATATATATATAGATACATCCATAGACACATTTCCTTTTGCAAGCACATTAGAATGGTTCAAGAAAAATTTTGTTGGGTTTTTTTATTCATATATAATAGAAAATAATCACATCATTTCTTTTGAGCCCTTCTTTTTACTACATATAGAACGAATGAGAGTGTGCTAAACTGAAGCATATCATATAAAGCAATTGTATCAAATTTGCTTCTCCCTTCGCCTATATTTACACAGAGAAGCATTCAAAAAGTGAAAGAGAGAAGAACGCACAGAACTATATATAAACTGCAAACAAAAAGCCACATTCAATTCGTTCTCACTTCTTCGTTCATTTATGACATGTATTTGTTGGTGTTGTTACTTTTTTTTCTGGTAAAGTTTTAAAGCCGCATTTGTTTTACACAAATAAATTTACATTTTCGGATTTAGTTGATTTGAAAGGATCAGAAAATAAAAACTAAACTTTTTCTATATCATTATGTACATACGCACAATATATGTGTGTGTTGTGCTATCGGTAACATGCGCAAAGGAGATAACTATATATTGGTTGTAAGTTGATTTTAAATTTCCGCAACAAAGCGCTTACTTGCGGCAAAATGTTATCGACAGATTAAGTTATATTTAAAAACTTTTTCTTTTCTCAGGGAAATTGTGTAACCTTTCCATTTAAAGAAAAACTGAACGGAGTCTCAACTGCACAACTTATGTTCACTTTGATGAACGATTCGGAAAAGCGTCAGTGCCTCTGCTAACATGTCAAACATTCGGTTACTCAATTATACATCTTTTTACATCTTTTTTCTATCATTTCGCAACACGTGAGATGTGTAAAACAGGCGAATCTATATTTGCCAGATGTGGCAAAACAGTGACTTTTGGGATATAATAGGAAGTAATTTCGAAAAGTTAACTTAAGCCATTTAAGCTTTAACTAGGCCAAAGTCAATATTCTTTACATCCTCTACGAGGTCAGCTGATTAAATAATTCTTTTGTTTCATGGATTCAGACTTGCGTCAGCTACACTGCATGCTACTACTGTGGGAGAGTGGCAACCCTATTGCTAATTTTTAATATTTTCAAAATCAATATACCTTAGACAACCCGTGGTTGGTTAGGTTTAAGTAAGTAAGTCCAAAAACCAAAACGACATAAAATAGAGCCACCCTTTGTTATATCCATTGATTCAGAAAATGATTCTGAGCTTATCTCTCCATCTGTCCTTCTATTGTATGCCCAAGTACTTGGTGATCTACAGGTGTTTTGGCCCAAACACGAGCCATATTGAGAATGAGTTGCATCGGACTACTTTGAAAAGCATTGCAATTTTCAAAACCCGTTGGTAAAAATCGTTGAATAATAGCATTGAGAAGTTCTAAATTGATTTCAAAACCTTACCCCGTCCGGAGCAATGTTTTGGACCTCCTCCGACAACTGAAGCTTCTCTGGCGAAAAATTTTCATTATTTCATAGTCAAAATAGGTCCGTAATAGTAAACAAATCCTGCCAAACTTGGTTTATGTAGGTCTATTCTTTGGATCGCATCCTTTTCTCATAAAGGTGATTTATGGTGAGTGATTTATGGCGAATTTGATGTGGGTATATTTTTTCGACCTCAGTCTTTAAAAGGATTCTCATGAATAGTAATTGAAAAAGAAGAGAAGAAGTTCGACTTTATATGACGGGAAAGCGTAATTTGCAGCTTTTTATGACGAAAATAGGTGAAGAATAAGAAAGCCTTTGGTAAGAAAACAAAATTTGCTAAATTTATATTAAGCCAGTTGACGTTTTGGACACCATGCAATCAATATATGATTGTTTCCATGAAATGTATTCTTTCACACGGAAGCAATGTTTATGATTTTAACGCTTTATCACAAAAATGAATGAACAATTGTATTAGGCGAAGTGATGTACTATATTGAAAGGTCGTCCTAACCCAACTATAATGTTGTTATTTGTTGTTTTTTTTTTTTTTGTAATATCTGGATGAATTATTTATTATTCTATTATATTTTCTATCTGCCATAACACTGTTCCCCCTTACGATTTTCGTATATGGTGGATGGCCGCATGAATTTGGACTTCTGACGACCAATAAAGAAACGCTTTAGCTTGGTTATATTCTCTGCATCCTTGCTTGGTATTTTTGTAAATTTTGTTTCGGGCTTTTGCAAGCATGACGCTTGACTTAGGTTTTCATTTGTTTTTTTATATTCTTTATTTTTGTCTATTATTATTATTATTATTATATAAATTTCGCCAGGGAATAAATTCTAAGACTAAAGTCTTAAAGAACTAATATCTAAGGCTTTCAGCTTTATTTTTATTAATATTATCATTATTATTACAATTATTATTAAAAACTCTACCGCACTTGAAATTTGAACCCACGACCATTGAATTGCTAATCGAAACTCTTGCCTACTCGGCCACTCAGGTGGATTAATTATTTTTGTGTAATACTTGTACTTGGTTTATTTTTCAATGCCTTATGATTATAAGTATATATGAACCATAAATTACAGATACGAAGGTAGGCCTCTTTTAGGAAAGAAGAAAATGCGGGCTACATACGGTGAGACTAAGTTGACGACCCTAATTTCTTAGCTCTTACAACCGAAATAGTGTCTTATGGACTTTCGATTTGTAAAATAATTTATCTATAAGTCTATCTATAAGTCTGTTTATCTAAATTTGAATGCAGAGTTAAGCTGTTCCGAATTTATTTTGAACATTATTCTGTTGCATATATCAAACCTTTGATACATTATTCTAGACTGGAGTAGAGTAGCCATGTTCTTTTATTTACTTGCTGAAGTTGTCAGTAGAAGTCTTCAATTTTGCTAAGTAGAGAAAATTTGAAAGCAAATGTCATATATCCAACCAAAATTGCTCAAATTATGGACATAAATACGAAAGAATATTAATTTGTGCAACTATTTGCAAACGCTGCGATTGCATCAGAAATGTCAATATAAATAGACACAATAAACGAAATGCGAAATTTACTTCGTCTGGTAATCACATTTATTCGTATATAAATAGATGACTTCGTGAATGGCTTCAAATATTGCAGTTCATGTCGAACGAAGTTTTTAGTAACGAATTTAATAACTTCCCAGTTACGCCGTTCAATACAGACTTTTCTGTTTTCTTTGTATAGACGGAAATTAAGCCATTTTCGAAAGTCAGTGTATCGACTTCGTTGATGTAATGTGGTACTTGGCAACGAAAATGAAGACATTAATTACCTACAGGGAATGAAGTTGTCTGCTGCCTACTTCTCTAACTTTTGATAGGATACTGAAAAAAATGAGCACCAAATGCAATTGTTTACCGTTTTTAATGGCCGAGCAGTACCTGCAAACAAGTGGAATCAGAAAGATGTCGCTCCCACCTAATCGAAATTCGATTGGTTTATCAAAATGTCTGCAATACCGTTAAAGAACCTTTGGAGCCTTTGTACCTATTCGTGATCAGTATCAAATACTGAAGCGGTCAAGGGAAGTAAGCTCTTTCGCCTATCTATCGTGTGGTAGATATTCGCTAAATCGCGAAAAGGAGGACACCGACTTCAAGTTTGAGAAAAGCATTGGAAGTTCTTGCACGCGTATTGGAATTGAAGATAGACCAAAAGCGGTCGAAGGACACAACTACAAACAACACAAACTGAGACCGCCTCTGGTTTTAAGCGCAAAGAAATTGCTATAACGACAAAAATTTTCACGCATATTCTATGGTCGATCTTAATTTACTTGTACACAAATGAAAATGCTCGACAAAGGCCTTCAACACAGCAAAATCAATTTTCTTAGTTGTTTTGCGGCTGTTCTTCTTTGCGTGCAAACAGTTCGATGTTAATCACGTGATTTTTCTCTTAATTGAAGAATTTTTTATTACCCTTGTAAGCGTCAGAAATACGCCTTAGAAAATCGAAAGATTCAATGTAGTTCGCAAATTTATTTATTAAATTCAAATCAATAAGGAGAAGTGGAGTAAGCTCAATCAGCATTTGGATGTTTGCTCTCAGTAACTTCAACAAAAGCAACACGATTTGAAGGATTACAAATTTAATTTCACTGACGGCTCTAAAAAGCTTCCTGGGATCGGCTTCTGCATAACCCGTATCAATAATCTAACAAGTTCCTCCATAGTTTCTAGCCGCCTTTCTACCTTTTCTGCTGAATAGCAATTACCGCGCGACTATCATCGTGCGTTAATCAAAGCAATTCGTAACAAAGGAAACAAACTTGTAGTATGTACAAACTCACTTCCCGCTATTGACAATATAAAACTCATCACAAACAATGGCTTCTACTCTTCTCGTATTAGGAACACTATGTCTTCCGAAAATTCTAATATCCTTTCAATCTGAATTCCCAGCCATCTAAGTATTCCCGGAAATGACTTTTTGGAGAAATTAGCTAAATTGTCTCCTTTTTTATATCTGTGACACATTGCCAATAATATCAATTATTCTAATATAAAACGTCATTGTCGTTAATTGCCGTATACATAAAAGAAACTCCTTAATTATTATGAAACATACGTTTAGTTTGCTCCATTTCACCATATCATAAAAAACTTTCCCTTAGGAATTACATGACGAAATGTAAAGTTCAACGACATCAAATATCGAAATTCATTAGATTACCTTCAGGACATACCGAGATCACTCATCAACAAAAATATATCCGCTATGTTTCGTCTTCTTCTTCTGTAAGTCATCAAATCAACAACAGATGAACTGCTGAGTTAAGTAAAAAAAGGTCCACAATGTAATAAAGTTGGCAGATGGCTTGATTACAAATGTATATATATGTCTTTAAGAAGCCGACTCTTCGATCATTCCAAACATTCAGAATACGTTGATTACAAGTGCGGAGGTCCATGTAGTGAACGCCATGATCTCGCTTGTATTTTATTAGTTGTATTGTTATTATTATTATTATTATAAACTTAGTCAGAGAATAAATCCTAAGACTAAGGTCTTAAAGCACTAGTATGTAAGGGTTTCGGTTCTACCGCACTTGAGATTTGAACCCACGACCATAGAGTGGCTAGTCGAGACTCTTGCCCACTCGGTCACTTAGGCGGATCACTTGTATTTTATTGCGTTAACTCCATAAATTTTCTTTATTGGACTGTAAATAACCAAAGGTAAAAACAAGCTGTTCTCAGTTTTTATATCAAGCCGGAGGAAAGCTGTTCATTTTTCTGGTGTGAGCAGAGTTCCCACAAAAGAAATTCTACCCTATCTGCAACATGATAAACTTTCTAAGCATATTTCGATTTTTGAAATGGTTGCTCTCCTTGTACTTATATTTGCACATGTAAAACTGCTTCTATGATTAGCAAATAATACTTAATTTGTAAGAGACTTAAAAGCCATGTGGCTATCCCTCTTTTTTTTTCAGCTTACAATTTTAATTGCAAGCTAATTATTAAAATATATACATAAATGCAACTTTGACAAGGCAATCTAATCGTCCTTTGCGAAAAGAGCCTCGATTGGTCAAATGATAAGTTTGCTGACTACACACTGCTTTCAAATTTTGGAGATGACGTGTACGCAAAGTTCGTCAGAAAGCGGAAATAATTTCCTTTTATGCATATGTACGTGCCACGTAACGTAGAAATTAGCTTACTTTCCCTAAAATTTGTCCATACGCAAAGCTCTGCATATAGACATAGCAAATGCTCTGTGCCGTACGAGGAATATAAAAAAATTAGTCTACGGTACATTTACCACAAAATTTCATTTGTTAAAAATTTTTGTCATTTCAAACAAAATTCTCATATCTATTCTACAATGTTGCTACACTGTTAAGAACAACCACCACGAAAAAGGCTAAATGTGCATATGTATATGTGCATAGACTTTAATTATTTTATTCGTACTTATGTCTGCTAACACTTTGCACTTCTATTAAGAAAATGTAAAAAAAAAAGGTAAATAAATAAAATGAGAAAAAATGAAAATTAAATGAGAAAAGTAAAAGAGAAAATAAGAATAACATTTTTTTCTTCAATTTTCTTGCAGCTATCAACGCCACGTTCGTTGCGTTTTTGTTTCATATTCAACATTGCCTCTGTAGCACAAATTTAATGTTAAGCTTTTGCATATGGAAGGTGCTACGGCAAATGAAACATTAACCACACCATCAGCACTACCGGAGACTATAATATTTACGGTATCCACATTTATTTCAATGTTCTGAATGCGATTGCTCGTTACATAGCAGCTACTGTTTGCCAACTAAAACGACTGCCGGCAATCGTTTACCATCAGTCGAATTGCGATAACGTTGCTGATGTAGTTGCCGCCGCTTACTCCTACACTGACTTATACCACATACAGCGTAGTCTACTACCTAATTTAACACCACGCTCTGTTGACTTGGTTGCTAGTGACAGTGCAGCAGCGATGGGGCAAATGAATTGCTACAAATGCATGTTGCTCAGCATGATGATTACGCTTTTGGTCCTTTTCAACGGTTTTAGCCAGTTTTTGGTGTTTGCTCAAGGTAAGTAAGGATGTGCTGCAAGAACTCATTCCCGATAATATGTGCATACGCACGTAAGTGCATGCAGGCAATGACTGAGCTTCCGGCTCACATTCATTCGATGGAAACGCAGTTGAGGTTGTTTATAGTTTATGTTAATTGTTTTGTTTACCCATAGAATTTAAGTTTGCGTAAGTATGTAAGTGTGCTTGAAAAAATATTAACATTTAGCTTTGGGTTTCCATTTATATGTACTCCTTTATTATGAGGGGTACGTTGTGTGTATACTAAACGGCGGAATATGCACCAGATGAGTGTCGAGTGACAGACGTTAAAAAGTGTGTAAGAATTTTGCACGAATCAAAAAGATCAAGCTTTCTTGGGATCTCTTTGGGCGAATACGTGTCTACAGTGTCGTCACTACCCACAGACACAGCAACAGATTATTCTTTTTGATTGAAATATATAACCACATGCAGTGGCCAATTTTTATGCCACTTGTGGATTTAGAAAATAGGCAGATCACTGACATCAACGTTGGATTCCCGTGCTCTTGCGTCTAAATTGTATAATTCAATTATTTTGATACTACTTTTCATTAATCCTAATTTATAGTGCACCTGATTTTTCAGATATTTGTGAAGCATTTCAGTTTCAAGTTTCACACTGGCCTTGTTTTTAAATTAATAATCGTTGGGGAAGCCTCCTAAGAGGTTTGGCAAAGAAAATTAGATTGATTTGCGAAAACAAACTGAAATACTAGTCCGAAGTAGTCACGCTGCCTTCCTTGCGATTCTTAGTAATAAGCGCATTTAAATAGTTATGTATTTATTTATTCAGTTAATACTAGGCAGCTTTTTACAGTATATGGACAAGCTTAAGGTAAGACGACAATATGCATTTCAGTAATAATGATAAAAAGCAGTAAACTTATAGTTACTTACATTGTGTCATACACTCATATATATACAGTTTCTATGTAACACGATTGCCTTAAAGAAAGAAATTTCATTTCATTTTATGATGAGTGGTTTATGAAGAGCTTATTTCAGCTAACTGATGAGAAAAGAAGTATAAATGGCAATAATCGTTAGTGATATTACAAGCAACGTAAAAGAGAGTAAATAGTTCGATAAGACGATAGAACTGCGAGTTAATTTAGATACTCGCCTCGATACTCGCCGTAAGATGCTAAAATTAATTTCAGTAGTTAAACCAGATGACTCAAGGCCCCGTTTCTGAAAAATTTGAAGATTGATATAGCGATATGAAGGCAGGGGTACCTTTTTAGCCCTCGCAGCATGAATATATAAAATTTTTTGTGGATAGACTCAGTTAGATCAATATAGCGTATTCTAGAACTGGTGTAACAATGATTTGTCTATTCGTTCTTGTCGGATTTCCTCATAAAATGTTATCTTTATGAATATGCATTTTGTAAAGTCGTTTCATTAGAGCTTAATTTCATGTTATAAATACGCTGTGTTTGACGAGTATTTGCATATATGGCTAAAGAGATCGATACACTTAACTGATTAACAGACATTTTATCATCAAATTTGGGCATAGCTAAGGGGATAAAACTATCGACTGCCAAGTTGATGTTCGTAGGATCGAATTTCGGTGAGGAAGACTATACATTGTAGTAGCTGTTGGGGTGGGGGCTGGTTGTATTTTTTAATTTGCAATTTTTTGCAGCCAGGAAAGTGTAGATGAATGAATAAATAAATTCACGAGACCACCTTTTGAAAAATCATAGAATACATCTTGCTTCATTTGAAACTGAATGTATATATAGATGGAGGAGCAGTTTAAGCTCAAAAACGCCGCACAAATCTGCAAAATATAAAGCTACAGTATGCCGATGTACAGTCCGTACGGACGCGCTTGTACAAAATGATAATTTTTTACACGTGAGTTTATCTGAAAACGCTTCAGAATAATATTTTAAAGTTCACGTCCTAAACTTAGTTTTGTAACTACCACAAAGGCACATCACAAACCTTGTAAATTATAGATTTGCAGTATAAGCGACACGGCGATTTTTTTAAGGCGGTCTCTTCTATTCATATATTGACTGCTGCTGCAAACTTTTGAAACGACATAGGGCTTAGAGCGTCGAAAAAACAATGCTAGGTGTGTTACTACTAAATGGATTACAGCTGGCGCTGTGACCTGGTGGTGTATTAACTTTATTCTTAACCTCTTGCTCGATATGGATATCAAATAAAACCAGTTGGAGGATAGAATACGAACTGTAATAAAGGAAAAAGTAAAGAATTAATTGTACACTCAAAGAAATTTATAAGTCAAGCTTTTATTTTCAACAACCAAAACGTAAAATAAATTTGTTTCCAGAGTCGCTTTCATTTGACTAATCATATAAGGATTCTTTTTGAAGAATTTGCTAACAGATTGAATTTCTTGCATATTAAAACCGTAAATGTGCCACAAGTTTTTATGCTCTCATGTGTAGTCAAGAAAAGGCGACTTCGGGAAAAAAGTAATTTTTAATTTATTAATTAATAATAATTATTAATAGCAATTTCATTATACAATAATAATCATAATTACAATTAACAATTAATGAACCAATAAGACTATAAAGTCCTTTTCGGCACAATCGTGAATGTAAAGATGTAAATAACATAACATTTCCCCACAGTTTAGTTCTTTAAAAGAAAAGTCTTTACTTAAAAAAGAAGCAAGAACATCACAGTGGGACACGTCCTATTATTAAGTACACTACATCGCTTGGCTTGAAACAGTAAGTTGTTTAACGACTTATTTGAATTGTGTGGCCGAAAGAGTGGTCCGGTACGAACCATTTTCAATAGCATTTATTCTTGGGGCCAAACACGTCGTAAATATATCTTAAAGATTGTCATCTGTAGGTTGATCACAAGGAAACAAGACGGGCACACGAACAAACAGATCCTGAATCAGTTTCTGAATCAGCCGATATAACAAATGGTCGGGGTATCTGAGTGTTACATACATCCGCACAAATGTAATACACCTTTCTCCCACAAGCTGTGTGGGCAGCCTTCAGGTTCGTTCCAATACAACTCCCTTCCTTGCTTTATTTTAAAGAGTTACAAATATCTTCACGGATTGATGCGTTTTTCCTTTTTTTGCAGGTCACAGTCAACCTGATGAGCCAGAGCCAGAGTTTCTTTCACAATTATCAAATATGACAGTAGCTCAGGGTCGAGACGTATCTTTTACATGCGTGGTCAATAATTTGGGGCAATACAGGGTAAGTATAGAAGTCGGAAAATATATAGACAGATAGAAAAGTGTTCTATTCAAAGTTTATAGTAAACCTGTGGCTCTCCGAAAAATAAGCTTAAAGGAATGATAGAATTTGTTCTTTTTGTGTCGCCGGTTGCTCTATTAGTTGCTTAATGGAGTGATTTCCTTTGTTTGGAGCGATAATTTTTTGCACATACCCATGTTGTTGATCAGTGTGAGAGTTTGATTTGATTTACTCTTAGCCCCGTTTTTGTGCTTCATTTTTATTTTTCAATAAAAATTGTTTCTGCCGTTAAACTGAAATTCGTGAGATTTATATGAACTTTCTTTGCTCGTTATGCTGCATTACTTTGAGAAAAACTCATTTTTGTTGCGAAATTAACGGAGAAATATGCGGGGTAAAATAATTGTAACATTGTTTGCTTACTTCCTAAGAAGTTTATCCTTTTGTGCAGCAGGAGCGGACAGCAATTTCATTATATTTAGAATACAAACCATGTTTATATATTACGAAAAATGTATTTCTATAATGAATTAGAAAACTAATTCATCTACTTCAGTAACGTTCATGTATGTATGTTAGCTTATACCGCCGACATCATATATTATATTCTTAAACTCACCTAATACATAGATTTAACCGGAAGTAAATACATGCTACGGTTTAAAAGGGTGCCACTAACTCTTAAACATTATTTCGTGGCTTGCATCCACACACAAACCTACATATACACATGCATATGCATATTGAGAAAAAAAAACCCAAATACCCATACAAAACACTAAGCTCATAGTCTGAAGCTAAACTATCAACAAAATCGTAACTAAGAGAATCCACTACACAGCTGATACAGTCAAATACGCATACATGTATGCATAGCTGCTGCTGTTTCATATAATATAAGTACTTATATGCCATTCACGTCCTTTAGATCTTGACACACAATCTCATGTACATATATTGCAAATATTAATGCATCTATGGACGAATGTGCGAATGTACAGGGCGTAAGTGTGAACGTGTGCTTATTGTGAGTTCATCATATGAACTATTAATGTAATAATAAGCCGTAAAATCTTTACATCTTCTTCTCTATGGGAGAGTATTTCGTGTTCTTGTTGGCACTCGCATTATATTCAGCTTCCGCTGCACTCGAATACCCATTGCCTATTCTCCACATAGACGTGCTTACTTACATATGAGTTTTGTGTTTGGTTATGTTAACCGATCCTAGACCATATGTTATATTATGTATAAGCATTTGTATCGTCACATATGCACTTGCGAGTTTAGAGCATTCATACGTTTAGATATGCATATGTGTGTATAATATCGTGCGCCTTCTTATTAAGAATACATTTAGTATGATTGTGTGCATTCACCTAAATCATTATGTATACGCTCATATTATATTTACTACTGGTCTCTGGATACATGCATTATGGTTTATTTGTTTTCGTTTGTTTACCTATTTGTGTAATTTTAGGTTGCCTGGATTAAATCAGACTCCAAAGCAATATTAGGTATTCACACTCATATGGTGTCCTTAAATCCCAGATTATCAGTGACACACAATGGCCACAACACCTGGAAACTACACATATCCCATGTACATCTAAACGATTCAGGCAGCTATATGTGCCAAGTGAACACCGATCCCATGAAAAGTCAGGTAAGTAATGTGTGTAGTAAGCATGTGAATGCGTTCAGTTTTTGTGTGAGTGAGAACGTGAGGAGGTTAGAGGGTGCGCTTATCAAGCAGGGACGTAAAGAAACACACGGTATTGCCATAGAGTGGCCAACGGATTTGGTCATTTTGTTGGCTAGTTTAGTGACACCATCGTCATTGTCCGTCTTTGTTGCTTTTATGAAATAAACGACTATGTCATTTATTGTCGTTGTTGCTGCTGCTGCTGCTGTTGCCTCCATTGTCGTTCTTTTAGTGTTTGAGTGTGAACGATCGTCACTTTCAGTGTTCTTCCTTTTTCCATCTCAGCAGAGTGCAGCCACATACATACACACATTTATATGTAAGGTTGCGAATTAAACAAAATAAAAAGGTTTACCCCCACATATCTATACATACACAACCAAATCATGTTCATGTGTGCACACATTTAGGCACATGCAGAGCATTTTTTATGATTTTATTTACGTTTCGTCTAGAACAGAACAAATGCTTGGATGTGGGTGAAGCTTGTCCATCTGATAATATGTTTGAATACATTTATATATGTGAATGTTTTTATGCTAAGCGATTATTTGTTGACATGTTAACAAAACAACAGAAGTAGGGAGACGTAACTGTTTCGTATTGACGCCTGCTACTCCTAATCTCTAAATAGCCGCACTCATACATTGACACGTGCTAGTGTAGATTACATGTTTATATATACATTTACCTATATTCTCTTGTTCGCTGTTCCGTAAACTCTTCGTCAAGCATAGGCAACTATGGAAAATGGTTAGATGGCCTTCAAAATCAATAAAATTTTTAGATAGATTCAAGTTAAAGTGAAAGAGAAGAAAGCAAAGAAGATATATCAAAAGGCGGAAGGGGGACAAGCATTACGGAAAGTGAAATCCCCGATTTGTGAATGACTAGAGAAACTTTAAAACAAGTGTTCCTAAGCCAATTTTTTTTCTGTTTTTACCTAAAATAACGTAGTGGTGATTCAAAAAAGTTACTCAGATTTCTATTCGCCTCTGAAGAGTGGGTGCTGAATATTTGTTGCCAATACAAATTGGGTTTTTTTTTTCTAACAAAAAGGACTCACTTTTCATGCACATTTTTTTCTGTGAAAGCAGAAAAACTTACTATTCTTAAACTTTTTTTTTCTTGATTTGTTGAGGAGGTGTAGTAGCGTAAAAATTGATAACTTCTGCACTGTAGATTAATTAGACGAAAGCCAAATAAAACGCGAAATAAAGCAAGATTTACTGAAAACAAGTCGAATAGTGAGAAAAGAAAAATTTCTCAAGGCAAAAGGAAAGTAATAGAAAAATCCAGAAGACAACGAAGAAGGAACAAACAACCAAATAAAGTTTAAAGTTATGAAATGAACCGAGGTGAATATAGAGATGGAAGGATAGATCGATAAGGAGAAGCAGACACGGCGGGACTTAAAGTTGCTGGGGCAACTGGTATAGAAGCATCAACAAAAATACGTATAAACATTTGGACAACGAAATAAGAAAGGATAAGTTTAAAAATAACTAAAGAAGTAAGAGAAAAATAGGAAGACGGACAGCGATATTTGATCGTATATGGTTAGTCGAAATGTGCAAGTTTTTGGCTTGGAAAATGAAAAACGCAAGTAATTTATTTAATAGATTCGCTTAGTTACATTTGAATCGATATAAGACAAATTTAAAGATTATATTACTTTAATTTTTATCTAGGGATATATTTAATATATCACTACATCGTTGAGAGCAAACAAGAAGAGTGAACACGAAGCAAGTAAGAAGAACAAAACACAACTTTAGTAATTGAGGGAATTAACGTTTCAAAAACACATAGATGATGCTGCAGAAGTTTTACAAGCACACGCACACATGAACGTCTGCGCCCATGTGGAAGCACAATACGCAAAGAAATAATGTATACTTGAAGATGTTTACGAAACTGATTTTGCGGGAAAAACAGAAAGGAGAAGAGACAAACGAAAAACAAATCCCATCTGAAATAACAACACAACCCACTGATAATATCTTATTCAAACAAATAGATATTTGTATATGTTTACATAAACACATACACTTATAGGTACATATGTATACGAACATAGTGTGTGTGCTTGCGCCCCCAATCTAAGCTTTAATTTTGTATATTTTCATATCTTAAATGACGTGAAGGCATATTTGCTTTATATTTCATACTGTTAGGGAACTTCGTATATCCTCTAGGACACGAGCTAGATTCCTCTTGATATTTTTCTTTTCAATATGTCTAAATAAAAATAAACGACAACGGTTTATGTTTCTCTTAGGGAGTGCAGAGTAATCGAAAGTCGACATTTATCAAGCTAAGCCCGCTTTTTTCTCTTGTCTTCATACTATTTATTTACTTAGGTAAATTTTTTATACAAACATTGGGTTTTTAAATTTTATTTCATTTATTTCCCTTTTATTTAAATTTTACTATCTCATCTAATCGCTCATAAGCAGAAACGTAATTATTGTTATAAAATTACAAGGGCTCGCAATACTGTTTGCTAACTCATTCATTCAAAGCGTATGTGTATATAAAATTTATAAAGTTTTTTATTTTAATTAATAAATAATATCTGCTATTGGTGTGGTTTGCAGACATTACTTCGTACATACTGTGAAATTATAACCAAGTCAAGTACCGGCAATATTGATCACGTATTAAAGCCAGATTACATGACAGCTGAATGTCTTTTGTTCGGCTTTCATTAAGTAATTTTCTTGCAGGACAGAAACGTCAGGAACACGTGAAAGCTGTATTGACAATCATACGAGTATCAAACAGAATTAAATGTGCAATGGCGCACGGAACAACATTATCTAAACTAAGTGTTAACCAAAGAGAATAATAAAACATATCGCGAAAATCTTACGAAACTCATTGCTTTCAACATATTTTGTTATTTATAACCACCTGCAAATATTTCCCCGGCTTATCTTTTTCCAATAGCGACATTATAATTCAGACTAAGATCTATAATTTATACTTAATGTGTATGAATATGCGAAGCCTTGAAAATGTGTTGACTGTCAAAAAATTGTCTTATATTTTGTTTAAGAAAACATGCAACACTATGCTGTATAACTGACAAAAAGTCGCCTTACCGACCGATATCCACCCTATGTGAGCGCTTATCCGATGGCCATTGAAAACACAGAAAACGGTGGATGTATGTCATCAAGTTAATTCTCTTCTACATCTTAGCTAACGGAACATTGCTTTATGTTCATTATCTATTAAGTTTCTGCTGAAGAACGACGGAGAGAAAAGATAATATTCCCCCACAGTTTTTCCTTGACGAAATTGTATTCATTCGCTATTTGATTTTATTTTCAAGAATTTATAAAAAAAGTTTCAAGGAAGTAATTTTCTCCAGGATGACATTTTTACGCACGCAAAACTTTTGTCTAAAACTATAGCAGTTGGTTGTTTCAAGGACATAACGCTTAGCTTAAATAGAAGTTTGGAAATCTTTATAAAATTTCTTTGGTTTAATTTTAACTGAAAACAAGTAAGAAATTCAGTCGTGACCGAATCTTTTACCCCCATTACCGTTATCTTAAAAGGGCAAAAAACGTAAAAGATGTAGATTTTCATGATCTATAACATGAAGTGGGCGCGGCTTATGTTTTCTATTTTCTAAATAAAAGTTTTTGTCGTATAGGCTTATATGCTTTGTAGGCGTGTCCTTGGAAATCTTTAAGTCACTTCAAATTCTTTTGCAAATTTGTAGCGGATATCTGCATTTTTGTGGACAGGAGAATGTTTACCACAGATACCACACAGTTCGCCAAATGCACAGATGGACACACGAACAGGCGAACATTCTCAAGTGCATTCCAAACTTGAAATTGGACCAAAATTTATATACTTTATGGAGTTTTTGAAATTTATTTCTACGCGTTATAAAGGTATTAAAAATGAAATTATATTTTGATACACTATAGTATTGCGTGGGTGTGGTAAATGTAACCATTTTTGTACAGATACTACAGCGTCGCTCATTGAATGTGCGTCCAAATTTTTGTATATTTATCTGCTATAGTGTATCAGTAATGAGCCAAACGGCAATTTTTTATTCTATTTGCAAAACAAAGATGTTCTTACGTTAAGTCGTACTGTAGGCGCGTCCATCGAGCGTTCTGACCCATGTTCAATATCGACCTGCGTGCAACAAGTTTCAATCTTTCTGCCAAATTTGGAGTTAATAGCTTCATATTTGCGGCCACAAGAGTGTTTACAAAAGACATTAAAAAGGAGGACGGACAAGTAGACGGACCGACAGCCAGGCGGTCAGACGAACAAACGAACGCGTGTAACGCAAGAATGTATATACTGTATTGAGATTCTGAAGCGTCATTCTGGATATTGGTAAGGTTTTCACAACATAAATGTCCCTCTGAACTTTCTTTGACGCATATGAAAACACAAATATTTAATATTTTTTGTTTACCCATCAATATTATCAATATTATAGAATACTAAATTTTCGTTTTTTTATCAAAAGGTTTGTAGAAAGAAGTTTCAGAGACCATATAAAGTCTACATTTTATTGATCAGAATTAAGCAGTGGTGGGTATGGAAGACTCGACCGCGGCCGAATATAATTTTCTTACTTGTTTTATATTAAAAGCTAACTAATATGTAGTTTGTACTAAAGGTATACTATGGCAAAAGTGCTTATAAAATCTTCTCTGTTACCATGTATCATCAGCTGCCTTTGTCGACTGGAATTAAGCGAAAACAGTAGGTATATTTGCAACACAATGTGGCAAATATTTTCAGGTTGGTACAGTTCATTAAATGTTGTTTAATTAGGCACGTGTCAAATTTATTAGATAGAAAGATAATTGGAAAGTTGCCTGCTCGTTGCATTCAGAAAACCTAAGTCTAACTGGGGGCACGTTGCGATTTCGAAAGATTTCCAATGTATGATAAATGCTTATGTCACATTATCAAGCGGGTAATCAATGCTGACAAAATACAAACGTTCGTAAAAATTGTTTCTTGAGGTGTAAGTCTGATAGACTTACTAATCACACCAGCATCTTGTTAAGATATCGTCTGCACATGCTAAAATATATTTTGAAAGTTTGAGAAAATCACATAGCAAGATTTTGCACCCAACAAATGGGGTGCGTAAAAAACCTACGTAGACCTATCGAAAACTTAGCCCTTTTATAAAGAGAAGCCGTTTTAATAACGCATACATGTCCGTTACAAGGCCAAAGTTTTAAAGAATTAATAAACAGCCTCTTCTTGCTGCCAAGTTTACCAATGTAGTGACAGCTTGCCATAAGTCCTCTATCTTTTTCCTTTCGCAAAATGACTGCCATCGAGAAAATCTTTATCTTATTTACTTTGCATAAAATTTTGTAGAAGAAAAGCGTCATACAACAAAATTTTTCCCAAATTAGATAAGAAAGCATGGGACTAGAGGCATTCAGCGTTGGTGGTAATAGGAGGTTCTGCTTTCACACATGTGGTATAATTGGTCGAGTAAAAATGTCTACGATGCAAGCAAATGATGCACCACGGAGTTCAATATACGAGTTTAGGAAATAATCGGGCATGGTACATGTAGGACGATTACAAAACGGCATCCGCCTGAGTGGCCGAGAGGCAAAACTTTCTAGCAACTCAATGGTCGTGGGTTCAAATCTCAAGTGCGGTAGAGCTTTCAATAAAGCTGATAGCCTTAGATGCTAGTGCTTTAAGACTTCAGTCTTAGAATTTATCCTCTGGTTAAATGTATAATAATAATAATAATAATAATAATAATAATAATAACTGAGTATTGTACACTCAGTTAAGACGAAATGGTGAGATCGAAATGACAAATATAATCTCAGCAGTGGTCTTTCAAATTTTTTTTAAAACAACAACAAGGGAGTCATAGGTTGAAACTTACTACTAGGTTCACAACTGGACGACACTTTAGATGGAAAAGCTCCACCTCGGCCAAATGAAAACTGAACTAAGTGGTTAATCGAGGATCATTTTGAATCTCCGCGCTATACTATTAAAAAATTGGCCATTTAGTTTGCACTTCTTGAATTAATGACTTCAATAGTTTAATTTGTCTTCCATCCTTTTTGATGGGGGACATAGTGTATGGTGCCTTTTTTTAAGTACGGTTTGGCTGCGTAGAGCGTTGAAAGTGACTGTAAATGTGTGTATTGCTTAATCAATTGAGGACGAATTAATTGATCACATTAATCACGTCGAAAGTGTGAAAGAAATAACATGGTTAGATTAGAACGGTTTATGCTTGCTACAATTTCACCAAGTACTAAGCAGAGTGCCATGTGGCACCAATTCGAGACTCGCCACTGTTTGCCTATGTGCACGCGCATGGGCCATGGGACCTTTTTTCGCATTATTAGAGAAAGTGATCCAGCTTCCATCGCCTCATAACATTTTTTTCAAAAATAGCGGTGGGGTAGGGCATGCTTGGTCCAACGTATAGTAAGTGCTCAGCCGGTAAAGGCATAAAATGCCATAACATGGACACGAAGCCACTCGGCTGCGTCCACTCCCTATCACTTTTTCTTTCCCCATTTCTGACTGTTACCACCTATCGACTGACTAATAAGTCAATGATTCCATTAACTTGAAGCAAAAGGAACATATAAATAGACTTTTATCTGTAGAGAAGGTAATGGTGACACTGGAAACAAATATTTGTATTATGATAAGAGTAAAATAAATTAAGGTAATGTCTTGTAAATGGAATAATGTATTTTGGAAAGTTTCAGTGAACTTTTTACGAGGGCTTCACAAATACTAACATGACCACCTGATCCAATACTTTCTCAACAGGTTTTCAAACCTAATTTTAAATGTTGAAAGCATTGTTCAAATCAATATCAGAGGCTAATGGTTATTTTTCTATCGTAACGTCGTCTTCTTTTCGATGAAATGTCAAGGGAATATTTACCCTTCCGAAGTTGGCAACGGACATTGCAATTGAAGTATGTGTTCTCCATGACTATTTTTCTATACTAATGCAAATATGCAAATTGACATAAATTATTCATACATATTATAAAAAAATGTTCAAGAGATTCTATAGTAGTAAGCGTAAAACAATGGTTTAAATGCAAAAATTTAAGCTAAATTTAACGTAATTGAAACCCAAAGCTTGTTTTGGACTAGTACTTAGCAGAAAGTTTTGACTAATATTTCGATGTCTTACAAGTACATATGTGCTCTTGTTCACCTCACAGGGTGAGCATTACCAGTGCGACTTGGGTCCTTTATCTTGTTTAAGCCAATTGTATAGTACGTTGAGCGACTTTTTCTTTTTATATCCTTATGTTAATGTTTTTCTTTCGTTATTTCAAATTTTTGCAGTCTGGCTACCTCGATGTTGTTGTACCGCCCGATATATTAAATCATCCTGATCAAAATCTTGAAGAAAATGTTACTAACGAAGGAGGAATTATAACTCTTATATGCAGTGCTACAGGTGTACCAAAGCCTACAGTGCAGTGGCGCCGTGAAAACTTAAAGGATATCGTACTGCGTATAGAATCAAGAGAGAGACAAGGTTTGTAGAGGAGAAATTCTAAAAACACAAAAATTACTGATTATTATGTTTACTTCTTTTCATCTAAGTACATTCGAAACGCAAGATTTTTAAATGCTCCACTCTTCCCTCTCTTATATTGTTCTTATCTTAAACTACACAGCATTGTACCTTTTTGCCTTTGGAATGTTTTCATTTAAATGTAGGGAGATAGATGCAAAAATCGGTATATGTTAACTTTCTTCGTCTATCTTGTGCTCCTTTAGTGATTCTGTTGTTTCGTTGAGCGGGAATACTCCATAGCGTGTTGTTTTCGATGCGGTGTGGAGTTGACTTTCTTTGTTGCAGTAGAAAAACTCTTTATTGTTTTTGCTTTTTTTTTTGTTTATGCACAAAATAAATAAAATGTTCAACTTTCTACGCAACAATTCCGTAAGGACTATTGTTTGTGTAAATGTAAAACAATTGGAATCATGTAGTACCCTCTTGCTTGGAGAACGTTATCGTACCACAGCATCGGTTAATGTCCTTTGTACGGTAGAATCATGTTTTGTTATCTTGTTCTTTATGCAGCTGTTTTGTATACCTATGTGCCTGTGGATGTGGCTATGTCGATGAATGTGTGGTCATGTACTTTGAATGTTTTAAGAATTTACAATTATACTCAAATATGTATAAAATGATAAATAAAACCAATAAAAAAGAAATACAAAAGATACGAAAACAACGAAAGTAAGCACAGGCGAATGCTAGGAAAAGTCAAGAAGTTAATTAATATAGTAATGTAGGAACATTTAAGATAGAGTTTAAAGAATTTACTGCTGTCGAGCCTGTGAGACGTTTAACAATTGCTTATTTAAAGGACAGAGACGTCCTGTCACTTTCAATAACACTTTCCCTCGTTTTCGAGCACGATTTTTAATTAAGAAATTTTCCATGGGGAAGAAGAAGAAGATAGAAAGATATTAAAAGGATGATATGCCCAAATGGATTTCGAAAGTTGTCTGATAACACATTTTCATTTCCTAGCATTTTTTCTACATCGTTTTTCTTAAAAAATGTCCCAAATATTCTTTCAAAGTGCACTCCTTCGTAATTCTCGATATACATCATTGTAGGCTCGATTATTGATGACGGCAAACAAATTTTGTCGTGGATCTAACATCAGTCGCAACCATTAATAAATAAAGATTACACTTCTTGTGATATAAGCACGAATACTACATAATGTGATTACGCCTTCCCGGACTAGTAAGCAATCCATTATCATCGAGTGAAGGGCGTTGGTATTTCTGCTCTCTAGCAGCTCTGAAAAGGAATGAGCCATTGGCGTGAACTGCACAAATAAGCGCCAATTTTCACATGTTTCAAGACAAATTGGAAAAATGATTCACATAGGTTCCAAATTTTCTGATTTGAAACAAACCTATGCAATCGTTTAGATGAAAATCAATCCGGCAACAGGGCAAAGCAAAATTTTGAAACATTAAGATTAAGAACTTATGAAAGCAAGTTCGAAGGACTTCCTTACCTTACACAGACTTGATAAATGTTTATATGTCATGGATAGAAGAAACTAGAAATTCAATTACCAGGAACTACAAATTTTTAGCCCGTAGGGAGTAAAGTTGTACCAAATGTGTGGGCGAACATCTATCTTCGAGTATATATATGTTTTGCCAAAAGCTATGAAACATTCTTTCGGAATAGTTGAACTGTTCATGATAAAATGTCGAAAAGCGATATCCAACATCAGAGAATTTTGAAGTTTTGCAGCGAACATAGAGTAAAAGCAAATTTCAGTCAAGAAGCCACAACTTTTTGGCTTTGAAGCGTTGTCGTAGGCTGAATAAAATAGATAGGACAGAGATCAGTAGTGGGCATCCCGGAAGAATGCTAAATGGTGTCCATAAGAACACATAATGCAAAGTTCCTTTCAACTATAATTTCCAGGAAACTTATGCTTGTGGTGGCTTGTTTTGTCTTTCTAAGCGACGAAAAGCTAAATGTGAAGTAATTGGGAAATCTTTCTAAAGAAGTGTAAATAATCAGAATGGAATATAATTTTTTCAAGAGAATATCGAAACATGTGCATAAATTTCACACATAACTGAGAATATTTAAAAAAAGATATTCTTACAACCGATTCATACAATAGGGAATATAGCGAAATGAAACGCTAATGCATTTTTGGGAAAGTTACGACGACTGATTCTATTTTTCAAATTACCACTAAATGTTCGAGAAAAAGTCTTATGTGAAGTGTTTTTCTTAAGGCACATATTGGAATCATTTATCATGTAATTCAAATAATAATATTCTTCAAATTATAAATTATTTTAGAACCATTCCAGTTACGTTCGAAATCTCTTTAAATCAGATTTAATTTCCTTTTTTCCGATTTTGTCGTCTAGTAGATAAAAATTGTTCATCACGAACAAAATTTAAATTTAACTTGCATTTTCTTTTTTGTTTTTTTTGTTTATTTCTGTTTTCTATTTGTTCTATTCTTAACAAACTTTTCTTTCTTTTCATTCTGTTCAAAAATATTTTAATTCGCTCTACTACTTTTTGACTATTTGCTACAGTGGTAAAGACGGTTGAAGGCGAAAAACTGGTGCTGGGTAATGTTCATCGCACGGACATGGGTGGCTATTTATGTATTGCATCGAACGGCATACCACCGTCAGTAAGCAAACGTTTCGATGTGCATGTAAACTGTAAGTAAAAAACTCCTAACTTGGTTTACACTTGTACGTGTGTAAATATACAATAGTGTACATGTACGAAAATTTTTCTATAATGTGTTGCATGCGCTTTGCAATGTAGGAATAGATATAAAAGACAATACATGTGCATACATACATGATTACATATGCATTGTGTGAGCATTTAATAAAAAATTTCTTCTACATTAACATACGAAAATAAATGATACCTTCGTTCGTTGTTGTTAGGGCCAAAGTATCTGTTTTTGAGAAATGTGCGTTTAAGAGAAAGAAATTTCAATTTTTTTACTGAACTTAAATATCTACTAAATTTTTGGCAATGTCTTATGCATACAGTACAGTCTCGAAATTGAAAATGTTCAGCGTTAAATTTTAATATATGAATGTATTTTTATTCCCACTACCAAACAGCAGGGTTACGTTTATTTTGTCAAAACGTTTTGCAACAGCCAGAAGGAAAAGAAGGAAGGAAGGGGCTCTACAAAGTAGCTCTATGTATACGCACTCTTGATCAATATCAAATTTTGAATCGATGTAAGCATATTTAAGTGTCTATCTCTCCGTTCATGTACAGTCCGTGGTAAATATTCTCCCAGTCCCAATAATGAGGATATCAGCTTCGAATTTGGCAGAAGCATTGGGAAGTCTTGCACGCAAGTTGGTATTGAAAGTGAACAAAACCGGTCGAAGAACATACTTAGAATGCAGCCGAATGCGAGTATACCGCTATTCTCTGGGTTTTCTCCTCGTTAATCATAAACGGCAACGGACGCATGGTAAAAGTGTCCTGGTATATCTTAGAGAAATGACCACGCCCCTTAATATTATAAAGCGTAGGGAATGTTTTCTTTTTGAATTGTAGGATAAAGTTTTTTACTTTTAACACCTAACGATTGGACACGCACCCACCTCTCTATATTTTTTCCCTCTCTTCACTGGTTTCTAATGTCACCGTGCTACACCGTGCTAAGGGACATTCCCTGAGTGATTGATTATATAAAAAATATAGAAAAAAGAATATGGCTACACTTGATAATAAGCGAGGAAAAGATCATAGCGTTTTTCTTAATATTCGGCAATTTTAGTAATACTAGCCCTTACCAAACTTATTCTAGCGTATGAGTAATTTGTTTATTTAATGGCGCGTAAGAGCGTTGATTGAAAATTCTGAAAAAGCCAGAAAGCTTACAACATTTCTTCCAATCTGGGCTGACCGATATAAGTTGCAAAAATAACTTCAAACTAAATGAAAAATGTACCAAAAATGATTAATGATGAGAAGTACAATTACAAATTAGAATACAAACTAGTCAGAAAGTTATATTCGGCTGGGGCCGAATCTCGCACCACTATGCTTTTCTCATTATACTTTCCCGGTTCTTTCATTTGACACCCATTTCGCTGGCGTGATTAGGAAACAATTAAACCATCAGATCGCGATATCTACCATATCCATTTTTGAATTAACCCAAATTTGGGCTGATAATGTAGGTTCATTTGAGTGATGTACGAACAGTTTTAAATACTCTGCCTCGTTTACCTTATGATTAATTGGTATAAATCCTCAAAAAACTCAAAAAAAACGAAACTTAATCAATTGTAACTTTGCGTGTGGAATACTGCAGCCTTCCATCTTTTATAACTTGTGAGAAATGAGCAAAAACCCAGAAATGTTTGTTGTTTTATTGAGAAAAACGCAGTTGCCTTCAGTTTATGCTTCACTTCGGTCTTGTGCTCTGACCAATTTGGCCCGTTTTTAATACCATTCAACAAATAATGGGCAAAAAACGTTTTCTTATTCCTTTCGAAACACAAAGGTATTCTCAGTTTATGTACGGGTGTTCTTCGATCGATTTGCCCTACTCCCAATATCAATCTGCCAAATGCTCTATCAAATTTGAAGTCGATATCTTCATTGTTGCGACCAGGAAAGAGCCAACAACAAATATCACGCAGACACGCAGACACGCAGACGGACAGACATGGCTTAATCAATTACTGTGTAAATACACATTTTATAGCGTCTCTGAAGCTTCATTTTGATTGTTACACACATTATGGTAGAAAACGAAATGAGTACATCCCACCCTTCAGTGGTGGGTATAAACACCAAAAAAATTGCAATATAAAGCCGAATCAAGATAAGAACACGAGCTTTTCATTCAGTGCAGTGACCAATAGCCATGTAACTTGAATGTGAGCTAAGTAATGCCATGACCTTGAATGGGAACAAGTGGCGTTGAATGAGAATTACCGACTATGAAATTTTCTATTATGCATGTGTAAAACAATTGGCTTTCGAAATAAAGAAGCAGCATTTTGAGGAAAATCTTAGTTTTTCATTTTGCTTTCTATTGTTGTATGTTCTTTAAAATTCAATCAAAGCACTCTATTGTCTCACAGAATGAGATTGAAAATATCGACTCTTGAATAAAAAAAGTAAATTACTGACGTCCACTGCTTCGTCGATCCACATTAATATGTGCCATAATGTTGGGTAACAGCAAGGTTAGGTAACATTGTTTGCTTTGCAGCTTTTCAAAAAAGCATGAGACTTTTCAATATTACAAGTGCGCCCAAGAGTAGATTTATTCATTTTCAGAAGCAATTTTTTGATCTGTGCTTTCCTAACGTAACCAATATGGTTTTCGTTCAACATCACAATTCTTGTGAAACCGGAAGGTCTAACAACGAAAAGTAAAAGTAATAAAATTAGTTAACTTAATACTGAATGAAAATCGTAGTAGCTAACTATGGCCATTCTGATCACATTTTTTGTGCATAGCATATGTACCTCATATGCAAGCAGTCGTAATCCGCCCGTACCAAATTCTGAGTGGTTAGAAAAGGATGCTTAAATATGAAAGAAGAAAATTGAAATTTACTTGGATTAGATGAATAAGTATTCAACATCGTGCCTGCTTACTCAAATCGCATGTAACCGTTGTATGAGAAAAACGAGATATTAGGTTAAATGAAAATAATTAAAAGGTTTAAGAGAAAGAGAAAACAATAAATTACAACCAGTCATTTGATTGTATTTCAAATGTAATCCATATTAACGAAATCCATTTTGGGTTGAAATAAATTAAACCAGAAAGCACAAGAAAAGAGAAAATTTTGTGTTTTACGCTTCGCAAGCGAGGACGAAAAGGGTCAAGGCACTTACAAATCGTGTGCTACAGTAAACCATTAAATTTTTCTTTTAACTCTTTTTCTCTTTATATAAAAGCTATAAATGTGGATATTATTCCAAATAAGCTAAATTAGTCAATAATTTAATGAAACTTTATTTAGTTATTGTTGTCGATAATAATTCTTGCAGACCTTATGTTTATACCCATCGCCCAGGGATATATAGTCATATATTCATTTTATTAAAACGTTTGCACCACAGAGAAAGAAGCTTCAGAGACTCTACGAAGTATATATATTTTTGATCAGCATCAAATTTTGAATCGATTTTGAATCGATATGCCTCTGTCCGCATGTCCGCCTGTGTAAGGTCTGTTTTAAACATTCTCCTGGTCGTGAAAATTAAGCTAACGGCTTCAAATTTAGCAGAAACATTGAAAGTTCTTGCACGCAGATTGGTATTGAAGATGAGCAAAATCGGTTAAAAGACACGCCTACAGTTCCATGTAAACTGAAAATACTTCTGTTTTCCAAAACGAAAAGATTTTCCTTTTCAATCACAAGCCACAGCGAACAAATCTATAAAAATTTAAACGTTTGTTTTATGGCCAATGCTACCATACCTGCAAATAAATGGAAGAAGCTATCCACACTTGCCCAACAACATTTAATTTAACTTTTATAACGCCTAGAACCAAGCTTCCCAAGCGTCGTTGAGTATATACGGGATAGTGTAAGCTGGTCAGTGTCAAGTTCGGAATGCACCTGAACATGTCCGCCTGTTCGTTTATTTATTTGCCTGCTTGGTCTACTGTGCTGCGTCTGTACGGCAAGAAGATATCACCTACAAATGTGCAAAAAAATTGAAAATGGCCAAAATCGATTACAGGACACGCCTACAATACATCAAGCGCAACAGAGAACACTTTCGCCTTCGTAAAAATTGTAAAAATCAGTCACGTTCACCCAACATTGTGGAGCATCAAAATTTATTTTTTTTCTCTTTTTATGCCTTTTTAGAACGACAGTGATGGGTATAAAAGATTCGGTCAAAATCAAATATAATTTTCTTACCTCTACGTTTTCATACCGAAAGGATGGAAGGGTAGATATATAGTGAGTTAGTCACACGTTGCTGGTGCTTTCTGTACTTGCAAGCATAGATCCAAGAAAGCAAATGCTTATATTAATGGAAAACGTATTTTTCTGCATCAATTTAATTATACACGGCCGCGGGTTTTGGAAAACGCATTGGCCAAAAAATTATGATAGTTTTATTTGTGTCGCAGCCTTCAGCACACGCTTTAGAGAAACCCGTAACCAAGAAAAGAATAAAACGATTTCGAAGAGATCAGAGATTTTCAATGTAAAAGTTGCAGATATTGGAGAACAGAACTAACGACACAATGTAATGGGGACCGGCTTACTTGATTGGCAAACTCAAAGGTAGAAGTAGAACCATTAGGTAATGTTAGGGACGATGAAGCAGGTAAAAACAAACCTATTACAACAGACTACGGAACGCTTTATCACCATATGAAGTAAGTTGAGGTTGGAAGCGCTTTCCTTTTTTAATACGACCAATCACTCAGATGATGTGCCCTACTTGTGTAACACGATGACGGTCAGAAAGAAGCGAGGAAACAGAAAGGGACATGGAGGGCGAAAACACGTTGGTGAAATTTGATCAAAATATCTTAAAAATTGCGGTAAGACATGCATAGATCGATACATAAAGTAATTCAAACTTACTTTCTTTGATAAAATGAAAGGTAGGTGTATATGAAGTCCTTGTAAGTGTCTTATATATCAGACAATGTTAATATACCCTTTTACCACAAGTCGTATACGACATAAAAATAATAGAGAATAATATGAAGCGATAAACTTGAGTAGATTGCTAGTGATGCAAAGTGTAGGCGTAACCAATCCAAGAAAATTGAAGTTGAATATTAAAAATCTTTTTTAAGGCGAATATATATTTCGTCTGGCAACTAATACTACTACTATTTGCAGACTTAAGTGTATTTCTAATATGATATTTGCAATTCAATCTTATTTGCATGCAATTATTGCCTCAGTGATTTGAGCTTGTATAACAATTTTCGACAACACATACATATTAGGATTTAGTTTGTAATCTCCCAATTTGTTGAAATATTCACATATGAGAATTTTCAATTTATAATTTTTGACCTACAATGTTTAGATAATGTGTGTGTATTGGTTTTATTTCTATAATAAATATCGGCAAATGTGTGTATTTTATTTACATTCGAATTGAAATGTATTTTTTGCACACACATACACAGTGAATAATGCTTAATGGTTTCGTATATTAAATTATTCTCAAAGCGGCATCAGCTTTTGCATGAGGACTAATTAGCCACAGACGGATGTATGGCAATAAATTCAAAAAATCATTCCAAATAGGGATAAATTTTAAATTAAAAATCCTTTTCATTATCCAATCATTAAAAAAAAAAATTAGATTTAAGTAATTTTTACTCATACTACTCTAGGCAGACAGACTAAACCGCTTTGACCCACAGCTTATTCAAGCAGATTGAGCAGAACTATTTAGTTTATGCTGTTTACCTAAATTTTTAAAAATGTAAAGCTTAATGCATTTTTTTTTTTTTAATGAATTCGATGGATTGTATAATAAAGGAATTAGTCGAGTACATTTCAAGTCACATTTCAAAAGTGGGGTTTGCCCACACAATAGTAATTTATAGCTCAAACTATGTAAAAAGCACAAAAACCGAGAAAACAAAAAGAAGGGAATGTGGCGATCGGAAAAAGCGCATGTTTCTGTCGAGATTTGCAAGGCCGACACCCGGTTAAATATTAAAGATTTTGATATATATATATGGACGTGAGACTATTCAGCAGGTCTGTAAAGGAAAAGATTTTCTAAAAATTACTAAAGTTATTGCACCAAATCAAAGGGATTCCCGAGTTAATGGCTATGCGTGCACTCATTAATCGAATGAATAAAATTTAATCAGTCTACGTGTTTTCACGAAAGGTAAAGCGACAAATTAAAGCCTATGTTTGCAGGTTGGTGAAAGGAAAAAAATTCATTCCAAATGGCAAACTTCGAATATTAATAATAGGAGAGAACCAAATAATAGAAGCTTCTTGTGAGAGGAAATTATAACGTGTAATGGATTTTAGAAGGCTTCTCAATTTATTGACAACTTGATCTATAGCTCAAAAGAAACGAAGACCAATATTAAACATAACTCCTGCACGATCAATTGATGACTAATTTTCCCGGCAAGCTTCGTGGATATGGTTAAGCGTAGAAAGAGGCGCATTCTTGGAGAATAAATGGATTTATTACTTAACTTAAGGAGAATACAATTTAAGTATCGCTAAAGGGCAAAAATTAAATTATTTAATACAAAGAAATTATTGAGAAATAAGACAAAATTAATTGTTTGATTAGATTTTGGAGCCATTAGCGAAAGATCTTTTGTATTTTATCATGTATTAGGTTGAAGTCGTCCAAGGTTTACTTTCAGAAGGTAATATCTTCATGTTTCGTAGACCTCGTTGTGAGACCTGAGGCTTAGAGGAATTAATGATACAAATCTCAAAAAGTATATGAGCATGATATTGCGACAACAAGTTGTAAGTTAAATACGATGGTTTTTCTTTAATGTTAGCAATATCTCAATTTCGCGGTAGCAGTTTATATTGAATTCCACAATTCTTTTGCAGATGAATTATTCAGCAGCAAATCAATATTGAGGCTATTACTGCACAATATTGTGGCTACCTAATAGATTGATAAATCAGCCATCGCCTGAAGAAAATCACTCATACAACCATTCTTGTTTAAATTTTGCACTCCTGCCACCCAGTATTTTAGTTATTAGCAATAATTTCGACACAAAGATATGCAACCATCTGAGCCAAATTTATCGTTTGAACTCTGATTAGCATAAAGCGCGGTACCACCATCTCTGGAATCATATGTTTTCTCATAGCAGAATGCATTATATCGATTAATTTAACGTAATTTATTAACAACATGCAAATTAAAATACGCTTTGGTTATACAAGCAACATAAATTGATACTAGCGACAACAAATAATTGAAGCAGACAATTTGGGGTTCGATAAAGCTGCGAGCAAAATTACTGAATTGAAAACCTTTATGCGTTCCATTGACAATTTTCAAAGCAATTTATTAATTAACACTGCAGGCCTATAAGTTATGATCAGTCATATAACTATCAATTCCACTTTAGTTAATTGTTAATATATAGCGGAGAAGATTTGCTCAGCGTCGAGCGATTTACGTCACGATTTAATCTGAGCTTTTCGTGAGACCTGAAGTAATTTATGCACTTTGTAAGAAGGGCTTGATCACATTCTCGATTTGTGACGTTTAAATCGACCAGACCGATTAAATCATTTGCACTTATAGCGAATTATGACATCAGCTTCGTCATAATATGTGCTCTGCATATCTTTGACCATTTTGGGCTTCCTTCCAAAGTATGCGTTTTCGATAATTTCCTCGTTCTCATCCTTAAAACCGCTTCGTATTTATGTAAAACTGCGGTTAAGCTAATTTAATCTCTATAAAGCTGTAATCTCGCTTTTAATGTCGCTCGGCATTTAAATCTCAATGTCCCTTGCATCTTCTTTCCGTTATTTATAATTTCTAGGTGTACGGTTTTATTCACATCAGCGTAGATGTTCTTAATGTCTCCCTTACTGTCAAGTTTAATACTGAAAAGCAAGTCTGAGTCAAGGACCTTTACAACTCCAGCAAATGTTTGCTCTTTTGTTTGGCAATAGTTATATAACATATATATATATATACATAATTAAGTAAATTTCTCTTTACACCCACTCATTTCCGAAAGATAAGAGGTATATTGATTTTGTCAAAACGTTTGCAACGCCAAGAAGGAAGCATCAGAGACCCCAAAAAAAAATATATATTCTTGATTGGTAACAAACTCCCTGTCGATTTAAGCATATCCGTCTGTCCGTCTGGCTGTCTGCCAGTCTGTGTAAGGTCTGTTGTAAACATTCGTGTGGCCGCAAAAATGAAACTATCGACTTTGAATTTGGCAGAAACATTGGAAGCTCTAACACGCAGATTGGTATTGGCCAAATCGGACACGCCCACTGCAGTACGTAACCTTAGAACATCTGCGTTTTTCAAAAGGAACATAAAATTGGTTTTTTGCCGATGACCACGCCTTATGGGGTAGGCGTGGCGAACTTTAAAGTACATCAGAATTCAAGTTTTTTGTTCAGTAACTTGGTAAAGCGGAGAAACGAACTTCAAAAACCCCATTAAGTGTGCAAACTGTTAGCCAGTTTCAAGTTTGGAATGCACCTAAACATGTCCGTTTGTTCGTTTGTCCATCTATGCGTCTGCCCAACAGTGAAGTATCTGTGACAAACGTTCTCCCGGTCGTAAAAATGCAGATATCGCCTACAAATTTACAAAAGAATTTCAAAACGGCTCAAATCGGCTAAAGGGCACGCTTGCAGCACCCACATGTTTATGTAATAGCAACTGTGAATACTTTAATTTTCGGGCTTTGGCTTGTTACTCCTAAAGTATAACGCGTTTACTACATAAATTTCCAATTTTAGTCTAAAAATGGAGAAAATCAGCCTCGCTCACCTGCTATTATAGAGTATAAAAATTTACATCTTTATTCCTTTTTAGGATAAAGGTGATGAGTATAAAAGATTCGGTTACAATCGAATATAATTTTCTTAGTTTTAAATTTGCCAAAAATGGCATCGGCTTCAAAGGCTCTAAATTAAACGAGCTTCGCGATAATGGCTGCGGTTTTGCCGTTTTTTAATATTTTCCAAACATTGTTCTCTTTTTTTAGTGTTCAACATTAAAACTACCGAGTACCTCATTGTGATGCTTTTTAATTGTCGATCTTCAAAAAAATAGCAATACGTCAGGTATTGCTCCAAAATTTGTTATCGACTTTCACGTATACGAGAGGGCCTTCAAATATCTATAATTTTTTTCCATCTTGTATAGTTCTCAAGATGTCGATGACATACACCTATTTCTACCAGTAGGGACCATTGTGGTCTCATATTTTTGCCGACTTCACGCTGTCGTAAAAATTAAGATAGGGAACCGAAACTTGGCACAAACATTCCCTGATCGATTAAGCGTCCAATCTTAAAAAACTGATTAAGATCTATCTACATATACGTCGATCCTTCGAAAATATTTTGTCCACTTGGAACCATTTGGTTGGTTTGTTTCTCTTGGTTTTTCAATTGCGCTTTGTATTATGTTCGCATACGAGCTTTTAGTTTTAAGGCACTTCTGCGTTAAATTTTTATACTAACAGTGGCAGTGACTTATTTTCGATTAGCATCATTGAATGAATTAGCGTCCCAATTTTGCCCTAATCCCAGCATGGTACTCAGTACCCTTTACACCCGTCTTTACATCTAATGTCGGTTCCTCTCCGAGTCCCATTTCTATACCTATTCAGCTCGAAAATTTTTAATCTTTGCCAATACTTATGAAGTTACACGTATTTATTTTAACTTTTTATTACGTCAGATCGTGGGAAGATTCCCCATGAGGACTTGAAAGACTTCAATCTCTCCGATACTTTTTATACCGTGGTTTGGATAAATAAGAAGATATATAGCTGCGGATTGTGCGAAGTTTAAACGAGACACAGACGAGTTGTTGGTACCATTTTATGATGTGAAAGGGTCATTATAGTAATTAAATGAATGTGTCTCTGCGAAGCAGGAAACTTTTACTACAGACATTAAATGTTGGTCATAATCGCCTTTGTATATAGGGCCCGTAAAGCTTTCTTATGGGTACTGCCAACGCGCTTTTCGTTCGTTACTCGTAAACTGCAACAATAACAAGTTGCACGATCCTGGGCTGATCCTATAGTGCTTGTAAGGCATACAAAATAGGCCGCGCCTACCCGATATAATGAAGCATTAAAGTTTTATTTTGTTCGAGGTTTATTTTAGAATAAAGGTAGTGGGTGTAGAAGAGTCGGCCATAGCTGAATATAATTTTCTCTTGTTTTAGTTATTATTATTATTATTATTAATATTGTTGGCTTAGCTCTTTTTCTTATTTTTACATGCGTTCCTGCAACTATTACAGTTATTGAACTATTTTAATCGCCAAAATTGTTGTCAGCTGAACTTATCCTATTGTTGTTGTCGATGTAGAGGGTGTTTTATTTGTTGTTAGGGTTATTATTTTATTATTGGTTATACTGGTGTTTGTATTGTAGCACTTGTGGGTGATATGTTTTTTCCTATTGCATTTTTTTGTAACATAGAAACAAGTAGAAACATTATACTAAGCCAAAGTTGATCCTTAGTTACTGCATACCGCTTCACCTAGTAAAGCTAATCATTCATTTTGCTAATAATACACCAAAATTACGCATGATTTTCATGCCAAGATATACCTTTTGCGAAAGCTCGCATATTGGAGGATGCCCCAACCATCACATGACGGGATCCAAATTTTGCAAACCTTATAAGAAACTGAAAATTAGAATTTCTCTCCATAAAAGAGGTTACTTTTCATAATAACCTCAATGTAATCTCTATATAGCCTCTGTGGTCTAAAAAATGTACCTACGAGATCAAAATTTAGTACTGATAGTTTGTATGCCAAAATGTCACTATTGATCAATTTTCATCACAAGATATTAAAAATTAAACCTTTTTCTAAAGGGCTTACTCATGAGAAGTCTTATATGGAGTGAGTTCCACAAAATAGATCCGCATTACTTAAATTTCGGGTACTTATTTTTTATGTCAAACTACTAGTATGAGCAAATTTATTGAGGGGTAGTAAAAATGTTGGTCATTGTTTCATTTAAAAAACGCATTTATTGAGAAAATCAAAATATTTGCAATCGTTTTCTACATCCTTTTCCGGGTTTTCTGGCAACTTGTCGATACTGTACCGAAAGAACTATTTGGAGCTATTCACCATCCGCACATCTTCACTTTTGCGGATCCGCGTATCAGCAAAGTGATGCTGCACCGAACTGAACAAGTGGTAATCAGGAGCTCTCATGGTGAGTACTGGACAACTCTTGCAACAAGTGGTCATAAAAAGGCATTCTCAGTCAATTCGTGTCGCCACTTTTAAATAGTTGAACCTAAAACCGACGATTGGGGTATGATGGAGTAGCATCACCCTAAGCCTAACATCTGAATGGGCTTCAGCTGAACATCTTTGATGGGCTTCGGCAGCAGATTTCTCTAAATAAACAATAAAAGTAATGAAACTTGCATATTGAGCTCTTGTTAAGCAAAGCTAGGTCCGGGCTTGGTTTTATAAAGAGGTGGTCCAAAGAGCTCCATGATCGTTACATCACGAAAAGACTGTACATGTGTTTGGTTAGACCTATACTCGAGTATGCCTCTGTTGTGTGGAGTTCTTCCTGTAGGTGCTATGTAGATTCAATTGAATCTGTTCAAAAGCAATTTTTGATGTTTGTTATGAAAATAGGTTGCTTCTGTTGTCCTTACCGTATCTTAAGAAACGTAGATTTGTTCTTGACGTTTCCTTTTTAATCAAAGAGCAATCATGCAGAAGAACCTCTCCAAGAGATCCTGGCTTACCCTGTGTGGTGCGATGGTTATGCCAGGGCAAGGTCCCAGCAGGTCCTCCATTATCTTATTATCTTATGGAACGGTTCTTTTTATGAACAACGGGTTGACTTAATTTGGTAAGATTTTGGTGACATCAACAACTGTTCAAATGAGTGCATATATTAAATGCAGTGCATTTCCTAGAGAATCAAATTTGCGGTCCACTTTTAACTTTGTACATTTTGTCGGAAACAAGACTCGCTTGTTAGAAAGCAAATTTCAATTCGAATTTACTGGAACCACTGTTGATAATTAATTACGATTATTGTCTCGTGGCTTGTATTGAATGAATATTCTCAGATTATCCGCGTGAATACCGGACTCTTTGCAGGTCCATATCTGATTGCGGTAGAGTTTACTTTGGTCGCAACTAAGTAGGGTTTTCAGAGAACGAAAACGTGACACTTACCTTTTGAACATCTACACTTAGTAGACGGCAACCAACCCTCTACCTCGTCGTTTCTCCCATTTCTTTGTAATCGTCACTGTTAAACCTATACGGAACATCTCCTGATCGGTCATATTAAAAGAAAAAAAATGCAGTGATACTTTAGATTTTTTTGTCGCACTTTAACCTTTTACTGGATCACAGAATTTTCGCAAAATTGTAGATTTTAACATAATTTCTAAGGCTATGCAGCCCTTATAACGTGGCATTTATGTTAAGCATCTTGTATAACATACGACAGTAAATTTCCGCATGACCATATATATATATATATATATATATATATATATATATTCTTGTCATTTTGATTTTTTTCATTTTGAACTGTGACATCTGCTATGTGATGAACAACAACGTTTCAGTTCTTAATAAGTTTTTTAATGAATTTAAATTTAATTAAATAATAAAAGCCATACATAAACATAAATATAAACATAAAAAACGCTCAGTAAGAGCAAGTTAATTCATTGCAAATGTTTTTCCCCCTTTCTTTTAATGTGTATATATGGTATGAATTTGATTATATCTTTTAAAGATTTTTAAGCAGTAACCCATTAAATGGAGTAATCCAATATCTTTTAGTATATATCTTGTATTCCCAAATCACTAACACCAACGCCACCATTATCGTCATCAACTGACTCATATTGTTGACAAAAAATAAACATATTCTTGCAATAGCCGTACAAACAGTAGCTGTATTAGCAGAGCAGTAGTAGTAGTAGCAGTGGCAGTAGCAGCAGTAATAGTAGTCATAGTGGTAGTTATGGTAACGTTGAATGTGACAAGTTAGCATTAACATTAAATTAAGATTTAAATTTCTTAAATAAACAATACAAAGCGATTCATCTGCGACGGTGGCAGTAAAGGAAAGAAAAAACAGACGGAGACTGAAGTACAATATTAAAAAATTAAAGCATAACAAAGCAGATCAGAAGGAAATAACAGAAGCATTTTACAATGCACTTAATCCCACAATTTGTTACACCTCCTGCCACAGTCGTTGCTGCTGCGCCAGAACTAGTGCTACGAATATAGCTTACACAACGTCTATGAGAATTTAAGTTGAAAACTCCTTTACACACAAATATTATTTGTTTTTATTTATTTTCTTCTTTCTATTTTTTGTTGTTTGTTTGTTTTGTTTACGATGATGACGACGATGATGATGATGCCTGCTGATACATCTGTGCTTGTCTGGTTTATATTTACTCCAATGTGCTGGTTGTATATGCTGTTGCTGTTGCTGCTATTAAAAATGTTGCACAGTTCCGCCATCCATCAAAGCCGTAAATCAGTTGGTGGCAGCCCCAGTCGAGCGAGAGGTAACGTTAGAATGCATTGTGGAGGTCTATCCAAAACCATTAAATGGCTGGTATCGCAACGAGGGTAAGTCATCTATGTTGTATACGTACGTAAAGCTTCAGTTCAAGCAAACAGACAGATAAACAGTATAAAGAACATGTGCACAACGGAAAGAGAGTCAGACAGATAGACAGACAGACAGACAGGCAGAAAGACGCAAAGATATAGCGACAAAACATTGACATATTTTATATTAAAAATTTTCGCTTCTTGAAGAATTTTTGCGAAGAAAAGATTTTATGGCAAATGGCAAATTTTTCTTTTCTTATTCCTTTTGCGTTTGTTTATAAATTTACTTTCATATCTATATTCAGCGTGTAAAAGTATCTATGTATATCTCTCTGTTTCTATATGTTTTATTATTCCATTTTACCGCCATTATTTTCATGACATTCAAACATAAAACTAAATTAAAATTTATATAAACAAAAAAAACAAAAAACAAAAAAACAAATATTGCAACAAAATTGTACGATGACAATGACAACGTGAACAGGAAACCTAAAACTGCACAACAGCAACAAGTACAACATATCGGAAGGCATGATTAACATGTACACTTGGCATCTTAATCTGACGATACGTCATATCATGAAGTCTGATTTTGGCGCTTACAGCTGCTCCAGCGTGAACGCTTTAGGCAAAAGTGAGGCCCGCATTCGTTTGCAAGGTATGTATAGAAAATGTGCATATGTGAAAATATATTTTTCGTACACACACACGCTTATAAATATATTGCAATATCTAAGACTCGCTTAAATAAATATTGAACGCATAGAACCTCAATAAAGTACGAAACTAAACTTTAGATACAAGTAAGCGCATTTAGTTGCAATTTTCAAAAGCAAAAGAAAGAGAAAAAGAAAATGTTTATACATAGATGGTTGTGTGTGCGCCATCTATTCGCCAGTGATCAGACACTATAAATCAAGTAGCATTTTGTAAAGTCAGCACAGCGCACTCATATTTATATACTTATGTATATATATATATAATATATATACTTATGTGTATATTTGCGTTTTGCTCTCTCTAGTCAGCTTGAATTA
Organism: Glossina pallidipes; assembly: GCA_000688715.1. Taxonomy (NCBI): domain Eukaryota; kingdom Metazoa; phylum Arthropoda; class Insecta; order Diptera; family Glossinidae; genus Glossina; species Glossina pallidipes. Next base: position 361,556 of record KK499866.1, on the reverse strand, counting down.
TTATTATTTTCCCAATTTTTTTTTCATCGCTCTCTGCCTTTGTTATTCATCGACTACATTTATTGGGAATCGTAACCATTCAATAAAGGCGTTTTATCGTTGCCGTGCAGATGTAGTAAGATTTAACGTATGAGTTGTACAAGCTGCAGGGACACACAAGCAATCAGTCAGTCACAATATGCCAAGTTGTGTAGAGCAGCACGAAAACTACTTTCCAACTAAAGGACAATAAGCTCGACAATCGCAGTAATCACTAAAAAAATTTAATGCCTTCGTTTTCTCTTTCGTTTTGCCAAAGACTGTCACCCAAACAATAAATGTAAGAATGAATGGTTGAGATAGTCGGTTGGGACAGGAAAAGAATACAAGCTCAAAAATGTTTACTGGAAATTGAGAAAATTAAAGTTCATACGTAAATGAAAGGAGGAAATAAGAGAAAAACATTAAAGCTTCAGGTTAGGATTTAATTTCAAAACAGAAATATTTTGCTAAAAATGTTCAGGGTGAAAATGTTCCAATCATATTCCAAGTAGTGGACCTATATTTAGAGTTAAGCAATACCTCCAATTCTAACGAGAAAAAATTCAACATTCATTTGAATGCAGCCTCCGAAGGTTCGTCTTTCACATCTTTAATTCACAGTCAATTTGGTTCAATTAACCTTTTTTTATCGATTCCTAACAATTCGTTAAAGCAGCATTGAAAACTATTAGTTATTTTCAGTTAACAAGTTCAAAATACTTTAAACCCTACGAGACTTTTTTTAGTCTTTCCGCATTTAATCCTATGTCGGGTAACTTTTAAAACTTATTGGCTTAACTTTTGAAAATCCATTGGCGAGGAAAAGTTAATCAAGCAGACGAAAACCCTTAAATTTTTCGCATAATTTGATAAGACTTTAAGAAGGAAAATTATTTGTTTTATTTTAATAATAACGGCAACGACAACGAACTTTCTGGTTGCGCACTAACTAATCATATTTCATTTGACAATTTTCCCAACGTTTTTAAAAAGAAAGCATTTCTCTTGCATTCAAACTCAGACGTATTTTTACCGAAAAATAAATTGGAAAAATTCGTTCAATCATCGCATTTGTTGACATTTCAAATGAACTGCAATCGAGCAGCATTGAGTTATTGGGCAGCGGCGTTAGTGCTTCACCCTTCCATCACATACAAATAGCTGCTTTAGCACCAAAAATAATGATGTTGATAACATTATGGCTAGTGTGGATGTGTGTTGTATGCGAGTGCGACTGCAAGTTAAAACCCAGATTTACCCATATACCATATGTTGGCATACAAGCACAGTTACATGTATGCACATTTATGATTATGTTTACGGTCTTTATAACATATAGTGGAAAATATGAAATTTTCTAATCGAATCCATTAAATTGTAGTAATTGGTTCAATTTGTTGCAGAGCTACGTTTGCCGCCAAAACCGACAACTACGCCGACACCATACATACACACCACAGCAACACCTCGCCGCAAACCTCCATTAAATATGAATAAAGATCTCAATGAGGTTGTGCGAGCTAAGGGGACACATTTCAACAGCAACACATTAAAGGAAAATGAAATTTCTAATGGCATCATAAGCAGCAGCAACAGTGGAAATAGTAATAGCAACAGTGGCCGCAGTAGCAGTAGTGCCAGTGGTAGTAATGTTTATAGTAGCAATAGAGAAAGTAGCACAAACGGAGTCGGCGTTGGCGTCTCGGGACCAAATAACATCAATGCGGCAAATGGTTTGATTAACGGAGCGGAAGGTAAGTTACAATTGAAAAAGTGCTTCAAGTGCAGAGAGTACAAATTAAACAAGTCAAGCGTTTACTATATATACATTCACTTATATATAATTTCACAAAAGGAATACAGCACAATTCCCTTTAGAAGCCCATAAAACCATCAACTCAATAACTTAAAACAACTGAAAATGTTGTTTTGTACGATTAAGGCATTAAGACAGGTCGCATTACAAACATACATCCGCAATATACTGTGAAAAAAGCCAACAACTACAATAAAATGAAAATAAGTCAAACATCTCGCTCGTTCAAGAAGGTTTCATTTCTTATACATAAAATCCTTTACATATTGGTTATGTCAGTTTAACGAAACGGCGTCCTCTGAGAGCCATTCCTAGCATCTTGTTTTACAAGATACCACCGACTTAGGTATTCTCGTATCAAAATTGCTAATGCGACGGTAAACTTTCGGTCTTTATAGTAAAGGTGTACGGGCCAAGCTAGATTGCTGTGTGAATTGGCACTTTCTTCCTCTTGAGAAAGCCATAGCAAAATATAAAAATAAGCTCAAGGCGTCATGCATGTTTCTATACCTAATTACAGCGCAGACTAACTAACTATCAGCAAGCCGTAGAAAATACCGTCTTCAGCCTTATTCCTGGCATTGTGTCCGTTTTCTACTCATAAGAGAATGTTTTTTTTTGTCACAATTTTCGTGAGTTCGTATAAAATTTGGTGACTTAGGGCAGAGACCTTCCAATATCAATTTTCATATAAAAAGATCATGAAAATCGCAAAACATATTGTTTCGAAATGCCTAATGACTTATGACATCTCTAGGATGTTGCTCAGAATACAATTGTTAACCATGGATTTGGAGACACTTTAACGAAAAGACAATATCATAAGTAAGACATACAAAAAGAAGACCATTCGCAAAGCCATCAAATGTATTCAGAAATAATTTAGAATGTTTCCGGGAAATTTTTATCCTTAATGATGAAGCAATTCTGGTTTTAGATTTCTTATTTCTCCGCTATATACGCATCTTACAAATAAGAAATACCCTAAAATCTTACAATTTTGTACTTTATGAACTTTGAAAAATAAGAATTGATTTAAAGAAGAAGATTTTCTGATACAATATAATGCAGGACCTCCGTAGTTGTATAATTATTTCATCTGCCCGCAGCTTTCCTTTGCAGCGAAACGCACCATGGCAAAATTTGTGAAATGGCATTATTTTAGTGAATTGCGGAAGGGAGGAAGTTCTAACTATTCATGGAGACTGATCGAAATAGCATCGGCTATCAGGAAAGCTACATCAGTTTTTTCCACTACTGACCAATTCAGAAATCTGACCGATTTGCATAATTTTCCTGTCAATCAAAACAAGTAAGATAGTTATGTTCGGCGGGGGCGGCATCTCATATATCTACGACTATGCTTTCCGCATTCTATTCTCCAAGTTCTTTTATTTGATACCCATATTGCTGTTATTATTGAGAAAAAATTAATCCACCTGATCGCGGCGTCTATCATATCCATTTTAGAATTAACCCTTTTGGCAGATAATGTATCTTCATTTAAGGAATGCACAAAATAATTTTCAACATTCTGCCTTGTTTGCCTTATAAGCATAAAAATAAGCATAAACCTCAAAGAAGTGAAAAAAATATACTTTAATCGCTTGTAACTTTGTGTGGGCATGGATTTTTCCCATTTGTGTACGTAAAGAGTAGAGTGTAGAGTGCTTCGTAAAGTTAATGTGAAAAATTTGAGCCTTCAAATTTGAAGTCGATATCTTTATTTTTGCGTCCAGGAGAGTGCCAACAACGAACACGACACAGACACATAGACGGATGGACATGGCTCAATCAATTCAAATTTTCAAGAATATATATACTTTATAGTGTCGCTGAAGAGTGTTCGATACATTATGGGAAAAACAAATTGAGTACAACCCATGTTGAGGTGCTGAGTATAAAAATGGGGCAATGAGGAAAAACAACCGATCCAGGCTGATGATCTTCCAGGGGATCAATGTTTTTTCGGTTCTAGAAATGACTATTTCAGATAGTTTATCTATTACCAACAAATCCACATCTTCAGTGAGATTTTTTTAAATGCTCACCACAACCAATGATGGAGTAAATCCAATGGTGGTCTTAAACCTCTGCAAAAGCTTTATTCGAACCAAAGCTGGCTATGCATTCTCCTAACTAATAAAGCAGCTGTCTTTCAAATCGCTGACTTGAGGCTATGTCTTTGTTTACCTACTCTAGTTCACATACTCCTGTTTTCATAAATCAATGACCACCAATCTTACAAGCTCTATTTCTTCCTCTTAAGGAACTGTTAAAATCTACACTGTAACCTTCGTAAGCGTAAGGCAAATCTTCTCCATTAATGCCAACTATTCTCTTAGGTACTTTAACTTTAAAGACATTCGTCTCTATTCAACATGTCCGCCCACGCCTAAGTGCTTTTACAAACTACTGTATATGGAAAAAAAATCTGACATCACAATTCATGTTCGCACGCACAGTACTCCTCGTTAAAGCACAATTTTCGCACTTACGCCCTGCCGGTACTGTCTGCCCTGTTATCAACCCCAGTTTGAATGGTTTTTATATATTTAAACTTCCTTCTGTCATCATTAATGGGAAGAAGGCAATGCACAGTACCATGTTGTTTTCACTAACAACCGGAACGCTTGTGTTATGTTTGAACGCTTTTCCGGTTTTCTGAATGCTGGCACTAGCAGCTATTGACCAACGAACGATTAATTTCTTTACGATGCTTATTCAATCTCGGCTACCAACTACTCTTGTCCCTCTTTAACTGAGAAAGTTTATTAAATGGCTAATAAGATCCCGGGAAGTTTTTTCTGTTACCATATTCGGTGTCGGAGTTAGTGGGGGATTTTAAGTGAAAAGCGAATATGGTTTTCTTGAATGGATCTCGGTATGAAGATATTAATGTAAAGCCTCAACAGACTTTTCTGTAGATACTTATATGTTCGATTCCAAGGCCGCCAGTTTTTTTATGAAATGTGGCCAAACGGACATATAATTTCCTATTGTTCTCAATACCACATCGCACCTATAACTCTAACTTGCCTTTCTTTAACAACTTTTATTGCTTGCAAAATATTTTGGTGCTAACCAATATTTCCATTTTAAATAAATTCCATGGGCATATGTCTAATTTTCGACAGACTATAGCTGGTTACACTTTATTTAATACAAGCACAACCCTTTTCGATTTTTCATTTTCAACGCTTGGTTATAGGAGAATATTTCTAAGAGCTAACCAACACTTCATTTTACATAAAACCCCAATCATATGAGCTCGGCCAGTCCTCTCTCCACAAAAAAAAATCCTCTGCGGAAAATCGAGTAAATAGTGATAGCTCACATATGAAGTGAAATCAGCATTGCAGGCTTATGGTTGATGATACATTTGACCTTGCTCTTTAAAGCAAGAGTGACGATACTTTTGAAAATCTGCAAGTTTTTTTACATAAAATTGTGGAGCAGTTGTAACGATAAGAAACAGCAACTACCGTACTTGCCATAAAGTAAGCTGGTCCGCGTTTTGAACCGAAACATATCCAAACTACACATGGAACATTAATATTTTCTATTACTATGAAATTGTGTAGGAGGAATATAATCTTTCCCAATTTCATTCTAAAAAGACGATCGCGTAGCTGTCTTCTATGTAGTTCGCTTTTTCAGAGTTAAATGGATTTTGATTCTTGACGGCACTTGCTGTCTTTATGCATTCACATTGTAATTCATGCGGAACCACAAGCAGCTGTAACGTTCTGTGTAGTAGTCCTTAAACTATCTTTTCTTTGCAATCCGGTTGTCATGGCGATGAATTTTAAAAGCTATTAAAATTATATTTGGTTTCTTTCACTACTTGTACACTATGAAACGTAACCTAGTTCCAGTTGAATTCATATGAATTGCTGCGTATGTACATAATATTATTTTTATAAATATGCATTCGAAATGATATTACGGAAAGAGTTTTATTCCATTTTATCCGAATTTCTTTTATACTTTAGTTCATACGCAGTTGCCAGCAAGAAATAGCTATGAGAAGACGCATAAAACTCCGCCGGTAGTGCCATCACCGCGATCTCCTTGGGTTATCACCAATGAAGCAGTTGCGAAACTCGGTAGCCAACGTACAGTTGGCGTCGGTACGAATTTAGTTGTGGCATTATGTACATTTTTCTACGGCTCACAAATCTACGCAATATCTACACCGAACTAACCTTAAAGGAAAATAATCAAAATTGGAAAAAGAATAGAGAAAGAAACGTAATGTAACCATAATATTTAACTGTTGAATAATGTTTATATATATACACACCTAACACACAGAAACACAAATACACAAACAAACGGATACACAGACAAGCATTCATAAGCACACAAACACTTATTATTGTATTGTATTGTCATTATTGTCAATATTATTACAATTACTGCTGTTACACAAAAAGATAGAACAAGGAACAAAATTATTATACATTCGCCTCGATGCGAATCTTCAATACTTATCACAATTACTGAGAATGGCTTAATTCGTTCGTTAAACAGAGGGCGTGCCGGCTGGTTCGTTAAAAGCATTAGCAAAGAACCCCTTATTGTTATTCTTAGTAAATATTTTGAAGAAATGTAAGACGCATATGTCCTCTAATAGTGTTGTTGTAAGTCTGCTACAATCAGTTACGAAAATAATTTGTAAACTCCCTGTCCCTTCTTCTTCGTAATATTTGTAAACGGCCAACTTTGGAAAATATTAGACTAAGCGTTTTACTTCTTCCTTCTTTAACTCAGATTGCGTCCTCGACGTTTTCCAGGATAGATAAAGACACAGGCGGACAAACGAAACAACAGTGCAAGTATACCTTCTGCATTTGTTAGTGCAAATTAAAGTTGAACGAAAAGCAAAAAAATATTTCAATTGTAAATAAGTATACTCATGATGTGTACGTATCTGGATAAATGCACAAGCACATGCATATACAACTTATCTATATAGATATTGAAGTGAGGGTGGAAAAACAAGTGCACTATTCATTGTATATGTATGTACGTATGTACGTAAGCATAAGAAGAGATATTTGAAGCGATTATTCGTAGCAAACTTTATATAAAAGAAGGTCGTGCTAACGCATAGTCTCTCAGTCACTCTAACGCCGACAGACAGCCATGTAATAAAAAGTTTACCATGTAAGTGTAAAATTCACACTTGCATTCACGTACTTATGACAAAAAGAGAAAAGGAGTTACACTCTTATACAAGCACACAAGCGCACATAAATGCATGTGCACTCGAAGAAGAATAACATTTTGTAATGCATAAAATTTATTGTATTTTTCGGAGATTTTTATACTTTGTGGTATTTTTATATCATCTCAAGTTTACATATATGTTGTAACTATGCATACATATATACCGCACATGTTGTGCATAACCTATAAGAAATCCCTTACGTACGTTGGCGATAACATATCGCTTAGAGTATGTGATGTTGTTGTCATACAAACTTATTCGCCCAGCAGCAGTGTATAGCACGAATGTTAAAATATACACAACGCAAGCCCTAGCCAACCATCAGGGCCACCATACAAACCACAAAACGAGCGAAACACAAAGCATCTGGAAAAAGAGAAATTTTGTTGCTTTTTAGCATTAAACTCTGCGAAAGTGTGTAAAAAAAAAAAGAAAAAAACATCACACCAGTATAGGATTTCTTTTTAAAGGGCACACAGCTCAAGATTTGTGTTTGTTGGCATATTGAAAATTGCAGTTTTAAGCGAAAGGAGAGGAAAGGATTCTTCTATTATTTTGTACGTATTTTGTTCGCTGCGAAAGTCAGTCAAGCATTACAGTAGGTTTTATCAAATGGCATTCGTGTATAACACGATTTACATGTCTTTTCCCCCACCTCCCTTATCAACATTTTGCGTTAAGAAATATTTTTCAAGCTCAAAAATTTGACCTAATATCTAAAATCCTCCCTTTCGATTGCGGTTTGTCCTTTTTTTTCGTTTTTTTTTTTGTTTAGGAAAAAAGTCGCAATTTTACAATGCAAAATTAATTTTAAAGCGGAATGAGGACGGACTGATTTGATTTAGTTTAACACTTTACTATAAGCGATATAGCGTATAATTCGTTCATAATATTCATCAAATGCATCAGACACAGCTGAAAAATTTATAAATCAAACCAACTACGCGATCTAAGTGCTGAACAAAATGTTAAACGAAAAAGCAAATGAAAATGCATTCTGTTTTTTAGGTCACTTTAATGCAAATACAAGTTTTCAACACCAGCTCACCTCATTTTGCCAATGAAAATCATGAGGAAAAAAAAAAGAATGATTTCAATGTTAGCAGTGAAACTGTCATATATTCTCCCCGAGGGAGTCTTCGGCACTAAAGCATTAAATGGAAAAATAATATGAATAAAAGCTAAAGAAAGAAAAAAAAACGCAATAGAAAAATATTTCTTTTATATAGAAAGATTTTTATTTATTTCTGTAGCCATCAGCAAAAGATATCGGGTTACTAAAGCTTTCGAGCAGTTTGCAACATTCAAAAGTGGCGTTCATGGATCTCGTTCCCTGTCATAGAGAGATCGCAGTCACGTCCATCGATCCGATCGTTGATTCATTCTCCTCCTTTCGATTTCTTAAATTAATAAAATTTTAGATAGAAACTGTGTTATATATGAATATACGCGCTTCACGCCCATTATTGCTTACTATCGATTATTTAAGAATTGAAAATAAAATTTAATATGTTTGGTGGTAGGTTTGGTAATAGGTTTGGTGGTAAAGCGTGTATAAATGTTTCCCAAGTGTCTATCTAATAAACTACAGCGTTTTCCTCTACTTTAACTCATTCAATAGAGGCACACTCACACTTACACTTACGCGTTACAAAAGTGTGTCCTCTTAGCAAGTCTCGTTAAAATCTTTATCGATGATTTTCTTTATTCGATAATATTTACATTTTTTTATTGTTTAAGCTTTCCTGTGATTAACGAGGTGGCATCATGAAAGCATAGTAATTAAAATGGTCCGCGCTCTCCTTTTACTTCAAACCTTGTTTAAAATGTCCTGACAATAGGAAAGGGCAAAAAAATGGAATAGATAAATAACAAGAACTAAAAGCACGATATTGGGCCACAGTCCACCATTAAATATCATAAATTACGCTACATTTATTCGTACAGAGACTTTTCACGGTAAGCTCTTATATGGGCAGCGACCGAGGAAGTGTTCCTATCCGGACCATTTTCAATAGCGTTCGTCCTTAATTAAGGCACGTCAGTGTACCAAATTTCATCAAAATATCTTAAAAATTCCGACCTATAGGTTGAACACAAGAAAACAACACGAACAGAGGGATAGGGAAAGGAATGGACGGACAAGCTCTAGTGGATCCAGAAAATGATTCTGATTCGATCGGGTGCAATAAAAAGTGGGCCTATTTCAAGCCCTTCTGGGTGTTGTACATCTCTGCACACACTTAATATACCTTTGTATCGCAAGCGGCACGGGGTATATTAAACAACTGTTTTTCTCAAGTTTATCTCACGTTTATCTATACGGTTTGCAAACGGGAAATCCATGGCATGATGAAATATAATCATTGGGCGCGAACTTTAGTTCGGTCCGTTTTTTTTTCAAAATTGTATTTGCTTTAAAACAAAATCAACTAATAGGTTAATCAAAGTATTGTGCATCCGTGATTACTAATTTTTCCCATCTCTTAGGCAATTTTCGAATTCTGTGTCGAAAAAACATCTCGCCATAAGAATCGAAGCACTGCTCGCACAAACAATGAGGCATCTATTGAAGCACGTGTTATATGGAAGAGGTAGTGTTTACTGATAGCAGCAAGGACGGTAGGACATTCCAACTTAGAATTGTAGACAATTCCCGAGCGCGTTCTGCTATAGCAGATGCTGATCACCCATGATATCTTAAACTTTTGGCATAGCACTTCCATTTTTGTCGCAATTGCATCAATAATTGTCGGCAGCACTGTTTAATGATGGTTTTATTTGGTTGGCACAAACCATAATACCCTACGCCCTCCCAATCCCCCAAATGGGGCCGTTATGGATATACAGCTTTATTACCGATGTCAATGGTGCACCTACTGTCCGGACTTTCCGGCCCGTTCTATTCTGCACCGTGCACTAATCTCAATATTCCCCTTTTTTTTGAAAACGATTCGACCTAAAGTGTATTCCCAATAGTAAACTACGCCGACATTGACCAAGTTTACATTAAAGTAAATAATGCAAATATTTTTGTATTAAACGCATTCAACGTCTGCGTAAATAAAACAGCAAAGGTAGTGATTTTCATACATAGTTTAAACAAAAATGTTTGCGTTAGATTCGTCCGTGTTGAGACTTCTAAAGGACCTACAAATTGCTAAAGTTGTACAAATTGTATAAGGGAATTATCGGAAATATCCTTCCTGTTCCCCGATACATTCACGTTTAAAGTCTCAAGTAATTAGTCGAACATAAATGATACGATTTGATCCGTTCTCATGTGTCAACAAGTAGCTTGCATGACTAGCCGAGTGGACGCAAAGCGCTATACTAAATCAGAGGCATTCACAAGTTCAAATCTCAGTGCTGGAGAGAGCCCTTGGCCGTAGTTATAGCGAGTGCTGAATTGGTGGCAACATAAATTTAACGATTACGCACACATCCACTAGGCTTCAACCATTCTCTATCCCTCTCTTTCCCCGCTTCTTGCTGACCGTCACCGTGTTACATTTACCCTGGACATCGTGCTGCTTCGGATATTCAAAGACAGTAAATAACTAAGCAAGCACAACTTCTTAAACTCCCTAAGAAATTTATGGTTAATACTTTTGACCCCTTGTTTCATCCGCTTAAAATCTTTTATTTATTGAAACAACCTGAAATAATTCAATTCCTCATAACAAAAATTTAATTCAATAGATACATATTTTTTACGATTTGGTTTCTTGCGATTTTTTTTAAATCCATGTTAAACGTTCACGTAGCCATGTTGTTGCAACAAAAAAAAAAGTCAATATAAAAATAATACTTTCATTTATTGTAGGCTTATTGGCAAACGCAAACTGTCCTCATTTCCTTTATTCCAATAATTTAGACATCTTCAAGAAAAGTGGTTTGAAACCAGCGGTTTCTTCCCCGTTTGTACAAGGGAGACAAACCGAAAAGTTGCTTATATTTCAATATTTTACTCTTTTGCGTCTGCCGTAAGTGTCCGGTTGTCGTACGACCGTGTAGGTAAGCGCCGCGACAAGCGCCAAGTCTCAGCGCGCTTTGACCATACTTGGTCATAGCTATATTGAATGCTCAGTTGTTAAGGTCATAACACTTACCGATTGGGTACATAGCGACTATCTTTCTCTTTCCTGAGACACTTAACATGTACTATGCTCTGCTGATAGGTAGGTATCAAAAATGAAATAGTTTGGCCTAATTGCATTGAAAAAGTCCCAAGCGGCAATTTTAAGCTCTATTTATGAGCTCTTTGTTTGTTTGGTTGCTTCACAAAGTTACAACGCCTTACGGGCCAGAGTCATATGATTTAAGTTAGTCCCTAATTCTGTTCGTGTGCGTTATTTTGTTTGTGAGTCACTTTTATTTTCGAAGTTTGTGCAAGCCTAATATAGACTTCCTCTCATCGTAATACTAACAAGGGACATAGTGATGTTTTTTGTGTGGTTTTCTGATGGCAATAGTGCCATTTACTAAAAATTAAAATTAATTGTTTTTAAATTGAGCTCAATGCTCGCCTTCAGCTATACGTTGAAACGTACTACTGTGCGTAAATATAAATATTGAAAATTTTATAACTAAAGTACATTCTTTTCTTCGGTATAACTATTCAGTTCTCTATCCATTATATTGTATATTTTCTTGTGCGAATAAGAAGCAGGAGAATTCAGACGATTATAAGTCATTTTTTAATTGAAAAATTCAAAATTTACCACACACTCTGCAGACTATTCTTATATCCTTTTGTTCTCTTTTGCTGTTTTGCAGGAGAAGGATTAACTACTTATGCTATTCTTTCCGACAAAATACGAAAGAAAACACGTGGAAACGAATTTTTTAAACACGCGTGATTGTGAACGAGGCGGTAGTGGATTTTTATTCTAAGTAAAATATTTTTCTAACACAAGTTTTTGTTTTACAAAGATATCGAAACTTTTAAAAGTAAACAGAGTCAAAAGTTTTATGATAACACAAAAAGCAAAATTCGCTCTAATGTTATGTTAATGTTTCGGGATAACCGCATTGGAAATAGTAAATTAAATTCACGTCTCGAAACGTCTTTTAGCAGATGCCCAAGGGTTACCTTTAATATTCTGCTCAAATGATATAAATCGAAAGTGCTGCATATGCAATTATTGTGAAAGGAAATGATGCAGTCTTCCGATCAATTAGTTTCCTTTCCGTGTAAAATTAATTCAGAGATATGTGGAAGATTTTATTCGACTCCATTTGATTTATTACCATTGTATGTTTAAATTGCTTTGGCATCCGAAGTATATTTAAATAAACCGCACATAAATGTACCTTGAGAGCGAAATATTCGCAGTTTTAGCAGACGTTCGAATTAATTTATCAATATTCATATAGAGGAGTTTCCTTTCATTTTGACGCAAGCAGGTGAAAAATTAAAGTGCTATAATTTTGCTACTTGTCTTATAACTAGCAGAAGTATACGTCACTAATCGTACTATGTATAATCTTACCAATGTATTGGTGGAATTTTCGCAAAAACATCATAAGCTGAAAGCCATGAATCAGGTTGTGATTTGTCCACTTACAGACAGACAGATAGTGAAAAAATTTACTAAATACTTCAAAATGCTTTTTCATTTCCATACCGATCGTCTGAGCAAATGTCCTGTCGAACCGACAAATTCACAGTTAATAAGTTTCTCGTAGCTTCATAAGTTCGTTGAGTTGATGAACATTGAAGATTTGTTTTAGGATATATTAGATACCTTTAATTTTTTTTATTAAAATCGTCAAATCAAGATTGTGTGCCTCTTCGAATGCTGCCGTATTTTTCTTGCTCGAGCAATGAAGTAAACAGAATTTTCTTATTGAGTAATAGTTTAGATGATAGATAGCTGGAAACCTAATCTTCTGTCAGCTTCTGCAGCATGAGAATATGAAGGTTCAACGTTGTTGTACTCGCCCGAGCATTCATAAGCTTCGCTTTTTTATAGTAAGCTGTGGTTAAATATTCTTTCCGTCAAATTTTGCACAAACCGGGCTGCAGGATAACGCAGCAAAATAGACCGCAACAGTACAGTTTATATTTTCTCCTTCTTCTTCGGCGAGTCAGCAGATGAACAACCGATGGATCTCCGCGTTCCGTTTACACTTTATAAAATTCTCAAGCAGCAATATTCTAAAGGATTACCTTTAAAATTATATGAATTTTCCACTCCTAAAAAAGCTCACATTTGTGTATCGTAGGGTATATTAAATTGGTTTTTCGTCCGGGCTTCACAGGCTTTAACAATTAAAATATATCTAGAGTGTCTACTGCCCAATGTTTAGTATCTTGAAGATAAACATATGAATTCTACTGTTTTCCGCAAGCAGATGTCTATAGAGTTTAACGTGAGTATTTGGCTTGAAAGCACTACACCACAGTGCCCACTGCCGTAATGTGTTAGTAGGACGAGCTATAATCAGCACCCTCCAAGAAGTAGTAGAACAACGTCTTAAGTGGGAGCGTTACTACTTCCGAACTACCACAACATGTCGTGGGAAAGTGAAAATTGGACAATTTGATCAGCCTGTGTAGGTCCCCATTATTTACTTCTTCTATCTACTTCGGTTTAACCACAGTCACAACAATACTCCCCTACGGGCCAGCAGTCAATGAAGAGACACTCTTGGTAATTCGGACAGTGCGTGATACTTATTCAAACAACTTCTTTGGCCAACCTAACCCCTAGGGCATCCACCATTTAACTTTTCGACAGTGTATATAGTTTTGCGTGGTTTCTTACTTTATTTAATTATGTAAACAGCCGTAACGACTCTTCCTTTCGTACTTTCCCTACGTCGCTGGAAAACGATCCACATCCACTATCCTTTCCCGAGGAAAGATGCTTTCGAAAAAGTACATCAACACAGCCCATTGCTCGAGTACCCTGCAGTACATCCGCCAAAATGTGCCCCAGTTTGCAGCACCAAGTTTCCTTTACGCTCTTTAAAGTACGATATTTTTATCCAATTCAGGCGGTTAAGTACTTATTTCAATGAGCCTAGGAAAGCACTGCCTCGAGCCATGGCGTGAATATACTGCAACTGACTGCGTCTAATGTAAAATCCAAAAAATAAATTTCCAAGTATGAATAGCCTTCGCACTGGAAGTATAATTTTTTAAATTTTAAAGCAAAACGTACATGCACTTCCCGAGGGCTAATACAATACTTACAACAGCTTCTTTTTTATAAATTTTTATTGAATAGAGAGCGTAGTTCCATTGTTCTCCAAGCGTGCACACATCCATATCTTTTAGTTGAAAAAGTACATTCGACACAATTTAAGTCTTCTTCTCTATTGCTCGAGGATAATGAAGCAACAGTTTTGCCGTCGGCTGAAAGCGTATGTAAACATGTTGTTCTCCTGTGCATATTTAGTCATAAATTATTCGTGTGTTCGCTAATAGTATACGATATCGTGTACTTCCTCAGATGTTCTTATACGTGCTATATATAAATATAAATGTGTTTGCCTCAACGTAAATGTTGATATCAATTTATCAATTATAATGTGATAATGAAGCTGCATATCATTATTTGATTATACGGTTACGAAATTCATAACTTTTCGTAAAGGTAGGTAGGTAGGTGTTTGTGTAGTGCAATGATTGCCATTACAGTTCAAAACTTAGGTGCAAGAACTTCAACTTAAATAGCGTGCTACTATATAATGAAATTGGAATAATCAGATTTCAATAGGGAATGCCTATCACCTATGTCTTCGTCAGTACAATCTAGGATGTGACGAAAGTCTTCGTCATCTTCAAATCTCTCAGATAGAGAAGGCGACGCAAAGATTGACAAGCAAACACTTTTACACAAAATTAAACACATCAAATACGTGCATACTCACACATATATATGTTAAGATATTTATAAATTTTTCGAAAAACATTCAGTTAGGAAAATTAATTGAAGAAAAACAAAAAAAAAATAGAACAAAAAAAGATATAAGAAAAGAAAAGATGAAATTTAACTCATATCATGTATGTATAAAATAAAATCTTTAAGATAAATATAATTTGTTTATAACCTGTATATGTAAGCGTAAGTGTTTTAGGTAATTGTATTCACATATATATAGATATATATCACTTATGTTATATAAAAAAAATCATATGTGGACACAAAACGCAATAAAACATTCAGCAATCATTCATATACACAAACAAATATTAATTCATCTCAATTATTGAAAATGAATTACTTAATGTGATAAATTTTAAGTCGAAATGAATGTAAGCGAGTATAAGTGTGTGCATGTGTGTGCGTATGTGTGTGTGTGTGTGTGTGTGTGTATCTTTGTATTTGGGTGTTTGTGTATTTATACTTTGCAGACATACATGTACAAATGTTAGTACATATCTGTTTAATAATTAAATGACATTACGTACACGCACACACGCACAAATATGCAGATCTATATATATATATATAAATATACATTTATAGAGACATATACATGTCATTATGATTGCATTGTTAAGCATTCAAGTGCGTAACGTTAACACATACGTATACTTGCGTATCAATATGGTTACATTCATGCATAAAAATGTTTATGGTATCATTTTAATACATAAATAACTTTTCCATGTGCACACTCAATACTCTATATAAAATAATAATTGAACAGATGCGCACACATTCAAATGCAATGAAATTATTATATATTATAAATATGTACATATTACACATATGTATAAATATGTCTTCCGATACAGTTGTCACTATCAATAGCACATCACACACCCACATAAACACACAGACACACACACACACATACTAACACTTAAGCACATAAATTATAAGCATATTTTATTTAACATGTAAAGAAGCAAATCGGACGAAAAATAACATGTGAGCAACATAGAAAGTGGAGAAAGGCAATAAACTTCATATAAATCTAGAGCATACGAAAATAAAAAGTTAAGGAAATGATGACGAATGTTCAAAATGCCCTATGCTGCCACTATAAAAAAAGGCATCAGAACTTAATTGAAGTCAGATTTCGCAAAACTCTTGAATATGAAAACTGAGCAGCTTTTACCCTAACTAAATCAACTCTTTTTAATCAGAATCGGACATAGATGGACCATAGTGAATTTTGTCATAATCGTGAAACTTTTTTTTGCATTAATTTTTCATTCCAGCCAATCCATTTTTATTAGGCCAAATAAAGTGCTTGTGGCAAGTAATTGTCAACAACTTTGGATTTAACCTGTTCACTGCCTTCAAGCTTTGCTCTATATAAACAGACGCGTGTAAATCCCTGAGTGACGGTAAAAATATGTCAAACCCACCTAACGACGCATAATATTCTCCTTATTCTATGCGAATTAAATATATATTTAATCGAGCACAAAACAGTCAAAAGATCAACAAATATCCTTGAAATGTTGAAAAGACTAAACACAATTGTGTTTGTTTTCTTTAAAAGTTGTTGCTTTCATTGAAAAAGTTGTAAATTTTTATAAATTTCAGGACATAACTACCAAAGCTTACTAATGTGAGTAGAGTAGAGTAGCTGGAATATAGGGGCATTTCGTTGGAAAAGATATTCGATTATGAAGAAATCTTATCAAGCGTTTCTCTATAAAAAATCACTCCATCAAATTACGATCCATGGGAAATAAAAATAATTTAAATCAATATAACAATCGCATATCTTTACTATTTGATTCTCCAGTTTTTTAATCTAAGATTAATGCTCGTTGTTAGCCCTTGCTTTGTATTTTCACTGGAATTTTTTAGTTATAATTGAAGTTCATGCAATTACGCTCTCACTCGGTTTGCTTGTATATACAGAAGTTTGATCAATAGACATTTTCGTCAGCCTCCATTTCGATTGAGCCTTAGATAGCCATCTCGACCTCTACACACTTGAGATGATCAGTGCCACATAGCATCTAAGCTCCTGTGAATAAGGCCAATCAAAGATGGTCTGAGTACAGCCTACGCCATTGCGAAGGCCATTACGGGTTAAAGACTTTTAGTGGAGCATCCTCGTGAAAATCCCTAAAAATTCCTCATCTACAGTGCCTGTCAATTGGCGGCTACTCTGCCGCGATAATGAGCGCCGAAAGAACTATTTGAAGAATTTAATGTTTTATACAAGAAATTTTACTTGCAATGATTTAGTATTTAAATGATAAAAGTAGGGTAATACAAGTGAAATTCGGTCCTGCGTTGGGCTCAAGGAAGTGTAGCGCACTGATGTTATTGCCCTAGTATGTACAGAGATACGATGGAAGAACCTCATTGTCTACCACAATTAAAGCAATTAATGTGGCGGCTTCCATTGTTGTGCATAGGTTTGAAGTTCTCAGTCCTTAATTCAAAATACAAAATTGTAGCCAAATTTGTTATAGTCTTAGCTGGAACATAGATAACAAAATTGCCTCAAAAATGCGGGAATTCCCTCTTTCTCCCATGCAGTCATTCAACCTTTCTCAAAGGGTATTGCTCAAGGAGGATGAAATGTTACTTTCACATCACTCTTTTAATTTATAGGCAACCTTATAGCAGAGATGTGATAACATCTTTTATCCACTCTTGCGACACAAACTCATAAATTTTCCTACAGCCCCTAAATAATCGCTTTGTAGAATGAAACCCTTCGCTGTAATTTTCATTTTCATATTTATCCAAAAGTAAAAAGAAAAATAAATAAAAAAATTAAGGGGAAGCTCTCTTCATAAACATAAACAACACATCAACTTGGTTGCGGAAATTGAGTAATTATCTGCAGCAAATAAAGAGTGTTTAAGGTCATTAATTTTATCTGAGGGTAAGCGTTTACTAATAGCATATCTTTTAAGCGAAACATTCTGCAAATATATGTGCGCTAAGGATACCAGATTATTGCCTTCAGCATACGAGGCTGAAGAATGCAGTTCATTGATGCAGGAGAATTTTTCTTTTCTCTTTTAAAATCCTAATACACTACAACATAACATAGTTGGGAGTCTCTGTTAGAATATTCCCTAAATTCCCAATGCAACAAAATTTTTGTAAGAATGTGAGTGAGTTTTTAGCAAAAGGTATTTAACAATTCGAAACATTAGCTTAGTCGATTTCCGCGAATTTGCTCTGATAAAGATTAACAGAGCAAACTTGGGAACAAGGATGTCTTTTTAGTTTCCTTCTTTTTAACTTTGTGATCATAATCTCAATAAACAGACAAGCAGGCAAGCAGAGACTTGACGATAACCAGAAACTTTTGTGGTCCGCCACTTCACCAACATTTCATAAATCTTACGTTTCCCTAACAGAGAGCATACGAACACTAAATAAGTCACACGCTTTCCTAGAGGAGTTTGTAAAACTTTATGTAAATATATGTTTACCACAAATCGGGTTGTTCTACGTAAGAGATAGATTGTCTACCCACTTGACGGATATAGATACAACCATTGACCCTTTACAAAGATAAGAAAAGGGATTCTCAGTCTCTTCATTGCCCTTGGTCATGGTGTTATGGAATATTGTCGAAATATATGGGAAAAATTGCGTACACTTCCAAAATACTATTGAATACTTACTTCACCCCTCCTGTTAATTGATGGACTATCGAGACCACTTTCATTTTGGACTTGCAGTTAATCTCAACAATAAAGATTTTTGAAGAAAATATCTTTTATCCCCGATATTGTCCATAAAGTTAATTCTAGTTTACCAAATCAAAAACGGGTAGACAAGGTGGAATGTACTGAGCAGTCTGGCGATTAAAAATGTCTATGGAGACGCAAAAATGTAAAATTCTTACAACCTTTTCGTGCTTAAAATTTTTTTTTGCGCTTGAATGAAATAACAAATTCATGCACATTTACTTTGCATGTTAATTCAAAAGTGCGGCAGAGTCAATCTGAACTAGCAGAATACAAATGCAAATGTCCCCAAAATAAATTGAAACAATGTAAAGTGACACAACTTGAAAACAACTCGATAATCATTTAAAAAGCTTCCGTTTATATTGTTAGTCTTTTTCAATAGTATGATTAATACTCTAAAGTATTGTCTGTCCTCGTCATATATTCTGAATGCCGTCACGTGTATATTCGTATACGTTCATAAACACTTTATATATGAATATAAATGTTTATCTATAGTTTTGTAATTTTATTTGAACGCCACATATGCGCATCAATTAATTTAAGGTCAAATTAAAGCGAAAAATTTTAAATCATTCCGTTTTTACTTAATTTAAACAAAATTGAACATAACTCATACTAAGTACGTGGTACCAGGCTACATATGGTAGCAAATGAGAAAATATCCATAAACCGTATGCCATGTATATAATAAAATATATAGCATAATATATAAATGCACACACATGCATGTATGCATACATATAATATACGTTAGGAATCATACCGTAGCGTACCGTACTTTACATTATTATTATTATTATTATTATTCAGCATAATTTTGCCGGAGGATTGTCAGTCAGTGAAATTAATTGCAACAATTTACAAATGAATACCTCAAACAAACAGCTCCAGCTGCTAATGCTGTCTGCACCCTCTCACACCAGCAGTGCATGCATACCCTTATGAACAAATGTGCGAATGAATGCTTTACTGCGAAAGGGACAACAAAAACGAAATGGAAAATGATAATTTTCCACTGTGAAGAAGGCGGGCGAGCAGTTGGTTGAGTGCAGTGCTATAAAGCGGATGGAGGACAGTCAGTTTTGTCAGTCATTTTGTGTTTGAAATAATGAAAGTGAAGGATATATATATATACATATATATATATATATGTATATGTAGAAGTTTGTGTACCTACATTAAGAAAAAAATAAAAAAGAAAAGTTGAGGAACGATTTGCGGTACTTTGTAAAACAAACAAAACAACGCAAAAAAAGAAAACAACAGAAGCAGCAACAACGAAAACCTACTTAAAAGCGCAATTATGTTTGTGCGTTGTAAAGCATTTCGTCGAGTTGGTCCGACACGACATAGCGAAATTGTGTCGACGACTGTCATTTTGACGGCAGTAAAAGCAACAGCACCAGTGCCACCATTTAAGCACCAAACATTGACACATAACGAAGTGGTAAGAACTGGTACCAGCGCAGGAGTAAAAGTGCTTTCTCATTTCTTTTTCCATTCCATTCATTCATATGAACACTTGTGGTAGTTATTCATAATGTCGTTATTGTTGCTGTTGTCTCTTATTGCAACTTTCATTATTCTTGTTGAATATATCATTCAACCGCAACAATAAATTAAGACGAACAATACTACTTAAGGCGGCTCTTGAATGCTTTTTGAATTACTTTCGATAGCTTATCTGAAAAAGATTTTTCCTTAAGATTTACTTGCATAGGATATAACTAATCAATATGTTCTCAGAAAAGTTAAAGACCATTCTAACAGCCTTAGTACATATTGACTCGTATGTTGCTCCTAATACAGGCGGTATTAACTTTATTCAACGAAAATGTTACCGACTTCAGCTTCAATTAGAAATTTTAAGCTCTTTTATTATACGTCAAAAGGAAAGCGCAAGAATGTTTGAGTTAAGAAACAATGTTGTTGTTGGCATGTCTTTGGAATAGTCATAACGGAAATCAAAAGCAAACAGACTGAATTGCAAGAAAATTCCTTTTTCCCTCAGGCAATACTTACCGTCAGTTTCTCGGTATAATTGCATACACCGACGTGAATACAACTAATTTTGTTGATAATCCAGATGGAAAGCTTTTTCTCGAAATCTTGCATAGAAAAGGAGTTTCTTACTTCATTTAACGTTGTTTTGAATGCAACATGTGAACGAAACATTAATATGTAAAATGTTGATAATAAACGTAACTTAATTTCATTAAATTTTCCGTTCTATTTTCTTCGTCTGTCTCTCTAGCGTTTGAGTTTTCGCATTTGATCGCATGTCTTTTAAATTTCAGATAAAAAACTTTCTAGGAAGACAACTACTTATATCGCTGGTTGTCTAATAATTTCAGTTTACTATTGTTTTACAGCAACATTTCAAACAACATCAACAACAAATCGCAAACAGTTACAAGCGCCTTTTGTTTTCTACGCTTATTTTACGACAAAATGGATATTGGAGGGATTTCTTGTGACTGTTGCTCCGGAAAGTCACATTTGACACAAATTAATAAAAAGCGTGACAAGAAAACGCAGTCACAAGTTCACCAGGCCGGTGCAAGACCGTCAGACGCTCTCAATTGAAAATCGATTGCATTTCCTACCTCAGCCATGAGAAATTGACCATTCTTACCGATATTTCCTCACTGCGAGCTGTGATTGTAGCATCGACCTTATCTCTCAACGATAAGTGGACTTAAATTTACCGAACGAACACCTGCTATTGAATCAGCGCTATAGTATCTATTATTTTTATTTTTCGTTCGTGTCATTTTTAAATGGTCTTTCATTGGCGTTGCAAGTATCACTGCATCACTTCAATTCTCATCCAAGGTATAAGCAGAC
Source organism: Glossina pallidipes (assembly GCA_000688715.1). Lineage (NCBI taxonomy): Eukaryota > Metazoa > Arthropoda > Insecta > Diptera > Glossinidae > Glossina > Glossina pallidipes. Next base: position 339,989 of record KK499866.1, on the reverse strand, counting down.
GTTCAGTGCTTTTCAACTTATTATGCTATTACAGGCAATTACAACTTATTTCCGTAATTCCTTTTAAACTTTCAATAAAGAAGATACGGGAATTATAATCAATATTTAAATAACGGCAGATTCTGATAGCATTGCGGTTGAACCGGGTATTTTTGTCATTTATTTAAACCAGATTAATATTTCCGGGCAAGTAAAATGTCAATTCATAACAGATTCAAATTGACTTTTGCTGCGCATTGCTTTTGAAAGCAAAAGAGAAATCAAAATAATATTTTATGGCCGGGCAAGACGATCAATTAAATACCATAAGCCAGAGTTTTCATCACAAAATATCAAGCATTTTACCATACCCGTGCTTGTTGCCATATACACGTACGCTCTCCATGTTGGAAGGCCAACAAATTACCGTAACAAAAATCGGTAGAAGATATTATTTTGGCATATCAAATAAATGTGGAAAATTTTGACCAGATGGCACCTTCGATATAACCGTTTCAAAGAACATGAAACACTTATATGGCAACTAAGTCGAATGTCTGTTGCTTTAGAATGAAAATTAGTTCATAATAATAGTTTGACAAACATTAACTGCAACAAATGTGGACTACGGAGCCACAATTTTTGAAATCCCACCTTCAAGAAAAAAACCTATCTTCAGCACTTTATGACGAAAATAGGTGCTATATGCTATGTTCACGTTTTGTGCCCTTTCCGTTGAAAGAGCTCCCATGAAAAGCATTCTTTTAAACGTTCACAAAGAATACTCTTTGATAACTTGCGAGCAAAATAAATGAAAAAATATTGCAGGTGAACGGCTGAGCTCGACTGAAATATTTTTTTTATTTTTTTGAATTCTGTTAGTTTTTGTTATTTTTGGGTTCTGTTAGTGAGGTAGTAAGAGGGGTTTAATGGGCGGCTTTGTCGAAAATTGACCTTTGATTTGTTTTGCGATTACAAAGGTCGCAACAATTGTCGCGTAAAGTCAAAGTTAAGACATACAGATAATATCAAATTCAATAGGTAACATTGAAAAGCGTGCTTGATTCGCGTAAAAAAATGACACAAAAATAGCCATAAGCACAAGCATCTCGGACGTGTACATGTGTCGGTGAAATATATGCGAAAATAGATAGGTAGGGGAGCTAATTAAATATTTTTAGATAAAGCATTTTTTCGATGTTCGATGAACTATGCCTTAGGTCGTAGAGACGACTTTGAAGATTTAAAAAAAAAAAAACGGTACAAATTCGTACATCTATAAGACATAGATGGACGAGCATTTGTTTGTAGCTAAAATATGCGTTCACAATTTTTGTATTTTGTGGTATTGGTACCAGCAACAGTGGACAAATGCAAGGCTAGCCAACGATTACTCGTGTAATATAAGAAACTGAACATATGTAAATCCATATTTAGTTTTATGTTTGCGTTCTGCTTAGTGCATAATTATGCATATTTGTTTGGTTATGTTTCGGGCAGTGCGTATATGTGATGTCATATGTTAATAGAAAAGTAGCATGCAAAGGACATTGTTTAAAACACTAAATTTCATTTGCTTATACAAACGTTACATTTAAAATGGTCAGATAATCTGCAGGAGATGTTTGCGCAGAATTTCTTTTTTTTTCTTTTTTGACTATACGGCAGAGTGTAGGAATTCATGCCTGCATGTGTACACATGTAGATATTACCATAATCACTACAGCGTAATTTACATGCTTTTACAGATCCGTATACGATGTGTATGCGCATACATGTATGTGCATTGAAATTTGTTGTTTTGTTGTTATTGTTTTTGTTGCTGTTGTTGGTGTTGTTGCCTTTTTGTTTGTCGGTGTCATTCGAACCATTGCGGTTGTAATAAATATTCTTTGGTCAATTAACTGGCTCTTATTGTGCGCACAAATGTATATTTGTATGTATGTCTGCGTTCTCCATCATTTGGTTAAAACGCTTGCACACCGTTTACAATGAAACAAAACGAGCGCAAAAACAAATACAAACACAAGTAATAAAAAAAAAATACAACCGCACACACAAAATCGGACGTACGTACGGAATATCGTATATCAAATATGGTTAAAAATTAAGCCAAACATAAATGCGTAGGTTTCTATATAAACATCGCATGAACACAACGGCCACAACAAAATAATCGGCTATAATTTACGAGAGGTTTTCCAGTTTAACTCACAGTTTGATTGAACACCACAATCAGGCATTTTTCTAACAAAACACAAACAGGATTTAAAAAAAAACTCTAAAGGACATTGTGGACACTAAACCAGTTAAAGATTTTAATGTATTACGTAACGATTGTAACTGTTAGTAGTTGTTTACTGCGGTTAAAGTCTTTCTTTCGTTCCCATTACTTTAAATAGAAGTGAACATTAGCTGTGAACGGCATAAACTGAATAAACTATCGTCCAACCATCCATCCATCTCTTCTTATCTTAGTTGTCTCAAATGAAACTTTGAATATTAACCTATTTTCAGGATATTTCTCATTATGTCTTCTGTGACTACGTCGACTTTGCTCATTTGCAAGAAACGGTATTCATCTCAATGGTCGTTTTCATATTCGTCATCCTTTTGCATGGATATAATGTGCACAAGTAATTTAAAATCATATTATATTCTTCTACTCAATTCACTTACTCTTACAGATGCACACACACTCGCACTCTTCAGTTAAGTAATTGTAAAAACTATTTCTATTCACTCAATTCGGTCGTGGGATGACATATGTGTGTGGAATGATGATTGACGAATACGCATGATTTTAGGATTGCAGTGGCGACATTTAATGTCATCCTACAACCATATTGTGTCATGTGTTACATGACGAAAAGTTTTATAGGTTGAATAAAAACGAGTTATACGTTTTGTCATCAAACGTTTTCAGATTAAAAACGAGTAAAAACGCTACAGAGAGCCACAGCTTTTTTAGACTAAGGCGTTATATGGAAAGTGATCGAAAAAGTGGTCCGATCCAAAACTTTTTCAATAATGGGTGTCCCTCGGCCAAAACACATCAGTGTAGCAAATGTTATCAAAATATATGCAGAAAGACGGACAGACAATTTTATATTCAGGACGACGTTCTGAATCTATCTGCATAATAAAAAGTGGTTCTATCTTAAATCTCTCTGAGTGCTGCAAACATTTGCACAAAATTAATATACCCTTGCATTACGACTAGTGTATAGTAGAAGAAAACAAGCGAATTAATTAAAATGAAATGAAATCTAAGTTTCGATAGAATTTCATGCAGTTCCTTGTGAACACATACGACCAGTTTTTCCCAGGTTTATACTTACAGCTTACAGATATGCGACGTTCTTAGCCACATTATTTTACACTAAATTTGCTTTACTCTATGACCTCGAAAGCACCAATGATTTTTAGTCAAAGATTGTGCGATGATTGCAAGTTCATGAAAATTTTTTTCGTGTTGCGTCATTTATTATATTTAAACCTAATCAACAAAGTCTTGAGTAGAAGCTGAAAAAACGAGAACTACACTCACATAATATTTTTTTTTTTAATTTCCCTTCAGTAACCCTCTGTTATACTCCACATCTACAAGTTTTATTGTCTTTCTGTCCATATTTGTATATCGTTTACGAAAACTTCTAAAGAAAACTTGCGAAAACTTTTTACAATAGATTCAGTCATTCATTTTTCCTCATAAATTTTGTGCTTGAAAACTACATGATTTTATATCACTCAAGATTTTAATGAAATGTTAGCTTCATGTGAGATCGACCGAATCTAATTTAGATTTACGACTAATTTCAACCATATTTGCATCAAGCTTATCAACTATGTGGAGACTCAGCAATCATTAATACACGCATCGCTTGAAGTAAAGAAAGTTGTGAAAGATTATGAGAAACGAATACTGATTTATATGATTTTCAAAAGCAAATTATTATATGATCGCATATTTTTATCGATTGAAAAACGTTTATAATTTTGCATATATATAAATATTTATAAATATTCCATCATATGCATGCTTGTAAACACAAATATAAAATACAAATATTTATTAATAACTATTTAGATAACTTTCCCAGAATAACGAATTTAATGAATTAACTTAAAAAAAAGGAAAAAAAAAGAAATTAAAAACAAATAACGACAAACCATTTTAAACAAAATATTAATAAAATTATATATATATATATATAAAGATATATATGAAGATATATAAAATAATAATTTTCATATTGTAATTTGAGCGCAATATGGTTCAAGTATCAGGCGCTTTTTTAAAAATCATATTTAACAGATTTATCTGTATGATATATTACTAAGAAATAAATAAATAATGAATAAATAAAAGTTTCCGTGTATGTATGTAATTAAATATTTGAATAAATTAATTGTTAAAAAAATTAAATAAATTCCTTACGAACGATTGTAATTGAATGGCATTTAAATGCTGCACAAATGCAAAAAACAAAGCAAAACAAAAAAATCTAAAACAAAAACATGTTCACGTACACGCTCATGTAAGGACGTCATCTCTCCACCATCGTCAAAACACATTAGTAACAATTTTTTTCTTATGCTTTTTGTAGGAGAGCTCTTGTAAATTATGCGAATTTGAAAATTTTTGTCGCTTCGCTTTTATTAATTTTTGTTGCTGTAATTATTAATACGGTTGTTGTTTTTATATAATATAAAGTTTTTGTGTTAAAGTTTTGTGTTTTCACATGTATTCTCAGTGCGAGGAATAAATTGTTGATTTAGCATAAGTTATGCATAGCGATAATCGCGGATGTCGCAATGATGAGTCGATGAACTAGTTATCAATAAAACGCACTAATTACCGATGTTTCAGATTTGATTTAAACTAGAAATTGTACTTGAATTAGCGGACAATAGCGTACACAAATTGACTAGTGATTTACGCCAATAACGAATTACTCACCGGACAGTTGAAAAGGAAAGCTACTTGCAAAGGACTACAACTTCCAATTTCCTTTCATATTCCATTCGTTTATATATCGAAATACGCATATCGTAAATAAGGCCAGATTTCTACTTCGGGATCCATTGCGACGCGGTGACCGATAAGTAGTCATAAGAGAAAACAAACTTGTTTTCTTGTTATGGGATATTTTCTGGCTTTGTATCAATACAAACGGACGGAACACTCCAATATCATCGCTGTTACAAAATAAGGTTGCGAAGTCACAACAAACGAAAAAGCTATCACAAGCCGCTGTCTTGCGGCTTGTGATATTTCCATGATTTTTCTCCAAATATGGTAATCAATAGAAAGCTAGTATTTTCCTAAAAATATATAAAAATCCGTTACCACTTTTGAAGCCTGATTTCTTATGAGGAACGCGGTACTTAATTGTTGATTTTTATCTGAGTTTTAATATCGTGCAAGTCGTGTCAAGTAGTGATATTCAAAACGGATTCTTTTACATTCTTGTTGTTATAATGTCGGCATGTTTGCATTTTCATCATTTTTTCTCACTCTCTCTCTCTCTCTCTCTCTCTCTCTCTCTGTCTCTCCCTCTCTCTCTGTCTCTTTCCCTCTCTCTCCGTCTATCTCTCTCTCCCCCGAGGAATAGAGTTATATTCAAAACGTTCGCAACACCCAGAAGAAAGCTTCAAAGAAACCATAAACGTATATTCTTGATCAGCATCAAAACTGAATCGATCAAAGCATGTCTCTCCCTCAGTTTGTCCCATGCGCTCCTCTGATGGCAAATTAACCTATTGGCGTCACATTTGACATCGATTTGATAATGATAATTGTCCAAATGGGTCAAGAGGCACACCGGTTGTACCACAAAAACTAAGAATACTTCTGCCTGCAAAAGCAAAGAAAATTGGGTATTTCGCTCCCTACTCATAAGGAAGGGCAAACAAAACGATAAAAATTTTGGGTGGACAGTCGGGTAGTATCTATAGAAAAGAATCCTCGCGTCCTCCCAATATTGCACTTTATAAAAATTTCTGGATTTTATTAAAATCTTTGTAACATCCAGACGAGACGCCACCAACTATACATATTCTTAACCAGTATCAAATTTGCCATCTACCTTAATCTATCCGCCTGTTTGTGTATCCATCTGTCCGCCTGTTCTGGTAAATATTCATCTGATCGCGAAAATGATAACATTGGAACATTGCAAGTTCTTCCACATTAAATATGGGATAAATCAATCGAAAGACATGCTTACAGTGCAACATAAGCTGAAACGTCTTTTCCTTTTTATCCGCTGCTCGGTACTCGTAAACTACAACTGAAGTTCTAAAAAATTTTCAAAGTGTATCCCACATCCTAAATCAACCACGCTCACCCAAGGTTACAGACTGCAAAAATTTACTTATGTTCATTTTTTGTTTTAGTCTTTTCTAAGGTAGAAATAAAAGACTCGGCCATAAGCGAATATAATTTTTCCACTCGTTGAAATTTATTGCTATCCGGCATGAAAATATAAATAGATGGACGCAATATTTAAATCCTCTTATCAGTTATGAATGCGTTCACACTGGAAAGCACTGAGGCTGTTTCCAAAACTTGTATGTGTAGTTTCAATCAGTCAGCCATCGAAGGAGCCGCTCTGGCAGAAATACTAAATTGCTCAAAAATGCTCGACGATTCTTATGTTGAAAAAAATATATACTCATGACAAAGTTAAATTTCGGTCTTTATTTCAAACCCTCGAGATCGACGTTGACACAGATAATCAGAAAGTCGTTATATTTTTTTTTTACAAGACTCTTTTCAGTCCTGGCATTTTTTTAAGAAGGTTTCCTCAAAAAGATTCAGAAAAGATCAAACTTGCGTTATAGCTAGAAGAGTATATTTGTCGAAATACTTGGCTTTATGTAGCCCTTAACGGGCAAGTGAGTGTCTTTGACTCGCTTTATCTCACAACACAAAATATTCCCATGATTCTAATAATTGGCTGAGAGCCACATTGCGATGTGATTCATAACGAAACCACGTGGTAGGACTGCGATTGAAAAATCAACGTAAATGTTTAAAATAATTCTTAATTTCACTTATTATTAGAAATATCGGCACGAACAACATAATAGAATTTATATGTGTATTTTAAGTTCCATTGTAACTCTTAGGATTTTCAAAGTTCAATGCCTTAAGACAACCAATAATGTATACATAATATGTAGGATATCATTGTCGGTTGATTTGATCTTCATTTTACATTATAGTAATACTTTCTTGGTTTTGTTTTTAATTTATTCTCAAAACTATTGTAAATGCTTTCAGTTTTGTTGAGGGGGAGGATATGAAAAATGTGAAAACAAAAACTAAATGATTGGATTCTAAAATAAATGAAACGATCTGTACAATAAATATATTAATACTCTTGTGAATAAAAGCAGCCATGTATAAAGCAAAAACATACACAAGCATGCATGCGTACATAAATACATACATACATAAATACGTACATACGTACATACACTTCCACGCATACTAAATAAAGCGAATGCGTATCGTATAGCACATAATACACGTTATATTTAAAAACCACTAAGAATAAACAGAAACATTGAAACAAAAATAAAAAAACAAAAAAAACAAAAAACCGCAAAAAATAATACTAATAATGATAACAATAATAAGAATAATAATAATAATAATAATAATATGTTATATGTTAACTTATAATGAAATACAGGACAATAAATTTGAAAAATGCAAATAAAGATAATATCAATAACTTTATACACATATACATATATAAAAATCTGAACGTTTATTAAACTATTAAACATTAATTATAACAAATGAACGAACGATAAAGCAAAACAATAAAAACATAAAATAAATAAACAAACATAAGCAAATGCCTTTCAATTGGTTTTTAATTATTGTCATGTGTGCGCGCAGAAAGTTTAAAAAAAATTGTACATGAAATAAATAAGCGAAATATTCCAATCTATTACTTTCTCTACATCTACCTCTGTGCTGATGATTTCTTTGATTTAACCGATGACCGAAACAACTTAAACTGAGAGTCAGCAGTAAGTCAACCAAAGGTTCGACTATTCTGTCTACTTAGGCGATAAAGCAAAGACCGACTCCTTTCCGATGTCTGTTTTGTCATCTAATTAATGCCCACTTTTCATCACATTTGCAGTAGTTGGTTAGAAGTTGCTCCCCAAGCATTTTGACTCGGATGATACACAAACTTTGCCGTCGACGACTAATTCTGGTTAGTTCTCATAATTATTATAATAATTTTTGCGGATATGACGAAACCGTGCATTATAAAAATCTATAAAATGATGGACGTGCAGGCAATCAACGGCGAATTTGCTTTGGAACTTATAGAGGTCCGCACTGCAGGGGTCGTGCAGGTCGTGTTCATGATATTTACGGCCGTCAAGAGCATAATAATGATTAGATAACTGGCGCCACAGTCTGGAAATGTGATATCCTTTAATTTATAGTTAATGAAATTTCGAAACACTTGTGCTAATAAACAAAAAACTGCAACGTAATTCAAAATTATTCGGTAGTTCTTATGCGTATATTACTTCTTCACTATTCGTCTATTGAGACCTCCAAATTAGTAAAATCGTTCAAGTACTCTCCACATTCTCAAGTCAAATACAATTGTTGTTGTTATTGTACTTTTTTATATCTAAAGGTAAACGATGACGCGTCTTAAGTTCGAAGATAGGTGTATTCGAATACGAATTGCGTAAGTTACTCACAAAGTAAATAAGAGATAAACAGCTTTTGGATAATGTTCAGTTCTCCACAAGTCCTCTAAAACACACCGTGTTTTCGTTTGTGACACTAAACTTTTTTCTATAAAAAGTATACCTTCTCTTGCTTGCAAGCATGCTGTTTTTAAAACATTTATTTAGATCTGATCTGAGAATACAAGTTCGAATGCTAAACTCCTGCATAATTAATTTACAAAATGGCCTACAGTAGAAAGGCGTAACATCAAATAGACAAATCACTGTATATGTATGTATTTTATATACAATTTTAAGAGAGTTTGTTGTTAATCTGCCAGATGCAGTTCGGTTTCTGTTTGGGCTGAAACTGTTGGAATTGTTTGGATAACATTGACTATAGATTTTCGTTGTGTCTAACGATATTGCCAAGTATTTGTTGTCTCTCTGCGTATGTACGCTGAAATATGAATGCATGCAATAACTGCATCATATTAGATGCGTGTGTGCAATAACGTGCATGGGGTTAGCAAAAGTGTTTTATTGCTGATATTTTCTGTTAATATTGTTTTATTTCATTAACAGTTTCCTTCGTTGCATTGCGTACACATTGACAATTTGTAAGTGTCCAAGCTGGCTTTGCTTGAGTCATATGTGGCTAATTCATCTACGGTGCACATACACTTTTCCGTGCTGAATGTTCCTGCACATGTGATAAGCTGTTAGCTAAGCAGTATCATGCTTATGGCTGCCAATGGATTCGAGTGCCACAAATCATATTGAATTTGATTCTATAACGCACTTACAGGCAAATGTATTTGTTATCCTGCAGTATTTTTATTGCCCTCGTAGACATCATATGCCACCCTGTGTATATACACAGATACACATACATACACACAAGGCTTTACTATCAAACAATATCAATTCCGAATAGGTATCGTTGCGTTTGCCCACTCAACACACTTTAACAATGTGTTTCAATGCAGTTTCAAGACTACTTTGCATATTGGCAAACACGCAGACATAATGTGAATATCGTTTTTTCTTATTTTTTGCATATTCATCTCGTGATATAAAAAAAAAATCTACATATGAATGCAAGGACACATATGTGTACTCATGCTCCATGATTACACTCTGACTTAGTTATGGATAACACATACAATATATAACGTATGTATGTAACGGTCATTGCAAAAACTTGGGTCAAGCATTTAAAAGCATGCTGTAACCAAAAACTCTGCATAAACACGCATTTCTTATCACATGACATTTATACGTTAGAGCGATTCTAGAAAAGATTTTACACACATGAACTTTACATTTGATATTTTTGCTTTGCGGTCAACTTCTAGTTTCACTCTATTTATGATTACTTTCATTTTTCGTATTTTCCTGCCATATAGGAAATATCTGCAGTTACTATCCACACTCTTCTTAATCGCCCTAATGTAACGTGGATACATACGTAGTTATATAGATTCATGCTGCGCATACATACATTTATAGGTCCGTGCCGTTGAATGTTTTTGCAACTGAAACTTTGCTAACTTTGCAAAAATTGTATTGTTATTGTCGCCGAGGGTCATAATGTTCATCTTGGCAGTTGTTAAATGAATTACAATTGCTACTGAGATGATGCCAAGACTCATCTCATCTTAATGGTATTACGAATGGCGTTTTGATGTTATGAAAAATTGCACACAAGTTTCACTTGAACCAAATTTCTCAATGTCACGTCGTGACCTTACTCAGTACCGAATTATGTTTATATACGAAATAACATAACAGAGACCGTAAAATTTTCTTATTCCACTTTTAATGGTAAAATAATGTAATAAACTCTTAAACCATTAAAACTTGCATTTAATAGACATATAAATCTTAATCATACATTGGAGGGGAAAACGGACGTATTAAATAGCAACAAGCACACACTAGCATGAGTACGATAAATAAATTGAGAATGTAAAGCAAGCAGAGTAAAATGACGTTTTGTCTTTTTCTGTATAACTTATTTGCACGCTGCGACAAGCTTTTTGAAATGAACTTCTCCCCATTCGCAAGCAAATCAGTACATTTTTATAACATTAAGCGAGCATAGCACGCTTAAGCAAACAACCTTAGGTCACAGTTTGAATTCTTTGCATCAAACCCTGCATTCCCTTAACCTTTAAAATAACACACACTATCTCAATTTAAGTCTGTCTATCCTCGTTTTCTGTTTAAAGCGAAGAAAAGTTTCATGTCCCTTTGTAAATCAGACATGACATAATCTACCCAATCTTACCCTTTCGTTGATAAGCCGTTCAGCTTATTACTGGACCACGATAACCAAATGGAAGCGTACAAGTTATTTTCCTTAATTTAAAGTTCAAGAGAATAACATTTCCGTTCTTTCTTCGGATTACAGTTCCGCTATTTCTTCGCATAAGAGTTTCACTGTTTCTTCTGTCTCTAGAAAGCCTACGAACACTTCCAACTTCTCTTTCACCAAAAGTGAACCCAAATTTTATATATGAGTGAAATAGGTAGCGAAACTCTTAACTTGTTAAGCATACTTTCCATACATTAATGTTAAGAGGAAGCAGCTGTAGTTCCTTAAGTACCGTAATCGCATCTTTCTTTTATTTTATTTCCCCAGCTAAAAAGCTGTACACAGGCTTGCAAAGCAAAGGAAAAAAGTACAGGTGAAGAAAAAGAAGAGCACCAATCTCCAAAAAAGCTAATTTGGCCACTTATGTCTATGTAGCTTTCAAGGTTATATTGAGTCTTCTATAACAAATTAAGTTTATGCACATTCCCAATCAATGTAATAATGAATGAATGAATTAATTACGCTTTTCTTCTGCCCATTTGAATACTTTGTCTGAGACTAAATATAGCCCAAAATGTTTACTTTGTTAACTCGGTTACGAAGTTTGCTGCACTTGTTAAAAAATGAAGCAAGTGGTTATTGAAAGTATACTCCATCTGCAGGCACAAATTTCGTCCATCTTTTCACATAGAGACCCCATATATGGATACCATCCTAATAATAGTATTAACGCTCGATCAAGCAATAAGTCATCTACTGAAATCCCTATTAAGCGAAGGAAGTAATGTCTGCTAATAACAACGGAGAAGGTAGGACATTTCGGGTTAGGACTGAAAACATTTTTTGGACGAGCAATTTTGTTTGGAATACTACCGAGAACCTAACGAGTTTTGGCGTATTATTCCCGTTTTTCGTCCGACTGGCATCTCCAGTGATGGCTCCATTTGGTTCGAACAAACTATAATATCCCACGTTTAGTTGAACCACTCAAATGCGACCTCTATAGACATTCAGCTACATTGTCGATATTAATGGTTTGTCTGGTCTACGTCACATTTACTTGGATTTTTGACGTCGTTTCAATGAATGTTTCAGAAAATGTTTTCTTGGTATAGAACTACCCGCGTTTAAAACTCCAAGAAACTATATTGTGCGTATGTACACTTACATGATAACTTATATAGTCGTGAATAGCTTAAAAGTAGTTCTTTGAAATGAAGAAATTACAGTTTTATTCAGCTCCTTGCGGCTGTGCCTACGCTCTCGCTGCGAAAAAGGGGTGAATTTGTACTCACATACGCAGTATGATAGTGGCATCAAGATTGTTACGGCGAAGTCTTTGTAGATATTTGCCGTTTCAATAGAAATCTTTTGTCTAACTCTGCAACGATTTGGATTGAAAAGCATCTATTTTTCACTATAGATTTATTTGCACATGGCTGGCATATTGTATGTTATTTTCTCAATATAAATGGCTGTGTGTGTGTGTGTTTTTGGAATTTCAAAAATAATTTTAATTTACATTTAAACATATAATACTTAAAGAAGAACATACTACAATATGTACACTCTCAGGTTAGCTCTACAACATATTATATGTTGAAGAATATGACAAAAGGAAAAAGTATTCCAGCTCGAAAGATTTGAAATTGTTTGATTGCAATCTTTCCAGGATAAAAAATTTCTTTCTTCACTTTTTCCCTAAATGTAACTGGTATGTGCATATAAAACATGAGGTTTCGTATAAAAAATGAATGTTTATTTTAGAAACGTGATAAAAATATTTATTGTCCCTCGCTATTGACCAATTTTTTCCACCTTCCTGAATGCCTTGTCAAAAGAACTCTTGCTCTTTTGGGCAAATTCATCATCGAGCCGTTTCTGTGAAATTTCGTAAGGAGTGAAGCAAGCATGTGTCCTATCGGTGCAAACAAGTGGTAACAGCGACAGATTTGACTTTGGCGAATAAGTTGCAAGTGAGTGCTTCTAACATATCACGAGCCGGTCTTGCTATATAGATGGATGGACGAATGTCATGTAAAAAACCACCATTTGTTTTTTTTTTTGTTTATTTTTTGAACAGCGAACGATTCAAATCAATTCATTGTTGTTGATAGCGTTTGGTATTAACCGTTTCACTAGACTTTACCAGCTACAAACCGCAGTCTTCTAGTCCCACCAAACACAGAATAACGACTTCTTGGCAAAGCGATTTAATCTTGAGTTCGATGTGAATGGTATGTCCAGATTTTCGCAATGATGTTGTCGCCTAGGACTCTACAGACAAGAGAGATTTTCTTTTGTATCGAAAAATGTTGTCAGTGAATGCTTTTTATTTGACACAAAACTCAACATTTGCGTTGTTAGGAAAAGCATTGTTACGTTGAGAGATGTGTTGACTTACATTTGTTTGTTGTTGCAAGATGGCCAAGCTATAAAATAAAAATCATAATTTCAGACATGTAAATGCTCTTCCCGTGACGCAAGGCCTACCTATTAGTAAATTCGTGTTTCACATTCGCTTACCCAGTATACATGTCTTTGATTAATTTTATGGGCATCTTTGCACTGCTAATGAATGTAAGGATTGCTCGAATTTTTGGATTTATTGAAAGAGAACTTATTGCCTCATTACATTCCTTGCAATAATTATATTCTGGAATGCGAAAACCTTTTTCATAGAATTCTCAACATACTCTCTTGTTCTTTACTTCCTTACATTCTAACATGTTTTTAATTAATTGAAATTTCTATAAAAGGAAATTTATTTACAATTTATTCGTTTGCAAATATTATTTAATAGTTAAAGAAGATCTATTTCTAATGATCAGCAGCAACTTATTTATTTATATGTACATATGTATACATATGTATAGAAAGGAAATAACATCAATAAGTTGAATGACAAATGAATCAATGTCCTTCTGTGTCTCATATCCTCTGCTATGTGACTGAATAAATGAAAGTAATTTTCGTTTAATGAATTTGAACCTAAAATATTTGCAAATAGTCATCTACTGCTACAACTAAGTTTAAATATTCTATTCATTAGTAGTTATTTTTGTGCATTTCGCATACCTTTGCTTGTATATTATTTTCAAAATTAAGATTTTGAAATCTATTTATCTTTGCTTGGATAGGAACTTGTTGTTGGGTTTTGTGTTTGCTATACCGTACTGCGCTGTGTTGCGCTGTATCGTGTCGTTGCCTTGCACTCTAAATTAAAATTTAAACGATACCACGTTCTAATTTACATATCTATGTATCTGATTATATGCATATAACATATAAGTCGTGATTGCAGCTATTGTTCGTTATATTTTATCAACAAGTTGCCACGAGATCGACCACCGCTGTATATACAACGGCAAGTAAACCGTCCAACAAGTAAACATTCTTAGTACTCGTAGGCTATGAATGCAAATGTTTTTGCACAAAGAGGACACCATTGAATGTGCTCTTCGAATTCATTATGTTTGCATATTTAAATGAATTTTAAGAATTCTCCTATAGAAACACAAACACTTATGACTTGTACACTTACTATATGCTATACTTTACTATACTATAGCTACTTAGAGCAAGTGCACAAATTTCTGCCCCGCACGTAAACACTCTGGCATCATGTCGTCACCATCTTCGATGTAGTAGTGTAGTGGTTGTTGCAGCTTTGAAATTTTTTTTTCAACGAGAAAGTGATGTAAAGATGCCACCGTTATTTGAATGTTTGCTTGTTTGTTAGTTAGTTAGTTAGTTAGTTAGTTGGTTGGTTGGTTGGTACTTGTTGTAGATAATGAAATTTTAATAAAAACATTTCTAGGCGCGTTCAATTGTGAAGCATTGCATAAAACAGACTCATTTTAATCCCTACTTTATAGAGAACAAATTCCCTTTACACAAAGTATCAGATGTGTAGCAAGTTTATTATCCTAATGCCTTAGTCTTTGCTAATGCCTTAACTAAACAACAGCAACGAAGGAAGACATTAAAAAAAATATAATCATGTACTCTGACCAAACAAAGTCTGCAGTGAACATAAGCACACGTAAGTACATCTAAATAACTTAAGCACTCGCAGCCGTAGAATCCGAGCACAACAAATTCTGATATCTGTATAATGCCACAAGCAGACATAACATAATTAAGACTGAAGATTTATTTACATTTAAATCCATGCGAAAAAACCAGATTATTTTCAACCTTTATTTAATATTTGAACTTGCGAAATAAAATAAGCAGAAAAATCGCTATGCACATGGACTTTTAAAGAGCCGTCCTTCGTGGTCTAGTTCATTTCCAATGAACTGGCCGGAAAGGTGAATAGTACAAAGCGTTGTGTTATGAAAAGAAAGTGTGTAATCATCTAAAGCCCTTTCATTTTTCCACGTCATTTTAAGAAGGATAGAAGTAAATAATTAAAAAATTTATAATCAAACTTTAGCCCTTATAAAAAATCATGGTCAGTTGTGAGGACGCATGTCTGAAGTTCGTCTTGGTCCCGCTCTCAGTTGTAAGCACATCGTAAGTATTTTACATATTATTAACTTTCGACTAGTGGAACTATATACCATTAGGTAAATATTATAAGCAGAGAGTTGTTTATTTTATAACAATAATAACGGCCGGCATAGGGAAGCAGCTTTCCTTACCCTCTACGCACGCGAAAGGAATTGTTGGCCAAATTTATATATAAAAACTTCTTCTTATCTTCACTCGAAATTGTAATGCAATGCTCCGCGATCTCGTTTTGCAGCTTTAACTCAAAAGTATTAATATAGCTTTCGTTAAGTTACTCTCTCAAGTAAACATTAGCATGTAAGTGGTAGAGTAAGTAAAAACACCTCTACGTATCAACGTGTTAGTGCGGGAGCCAGCAGCCGTAAAAGCAGCGCGCAAACAACGATCATTCTTTCAGTTGTTCAACAGCAGTCAAACTACCCGGTAAGTCAAGAAGCAGTAGTAGTTTGTGGTCCTGTCCATCCGGAGCATGATCCTTAGGACAACCGTGTGCTCTTGCATCATCACCTTATAGATTCTCGTCCCCAAAGGATACCCTAGCCCTGCCGCTAACTAGCTGTTGGGAGTTAGGTATTGTCCGTCCGGAACGGGGTCCGTAGAGTAATAAGGTGTCCTTATACCCTATACCCTATAGGCTCTTTGCCGGGAAGGACACCCTATCTTTGTAACAATTAGGTATTGTCCGTCCGGAACGTGGTCTTTAAAATAACAGAGTGCTCTTGCATCGTTATTTTATACACTCTCTGTCCAAAAGGATACCCCAGCCTTGTGAGCCTAGTAGTCCGTTACTTTGTCTATCTGAGTCGGTTTCCTTAAGATAACGGGCGTGCTCCCGCATCATTACCTTATGGGCTCCCGGCCCGAAAGCACACCATAGGAACCTGACACCCTTTAGGGTAGGCTGCCTGGTGAACTACTAAAATAATAATTTAGAGATCATATGCGACAAATTTCATTTTCGTAATCCGATCAAAAGGAGGCTGCCCACTAAATACGTGTTGGTTTTTCTTTCTCTACGCAGTAACTTCGTAAATTACGTTATTCTGTATTCTTTTTAAATTCCGCCAATATTTAATTTTACACAAAAACGCGAAGCTTTCTTTAATTTGCCGAACAAATCTCTTAGAACGGACCGCTGGACAGCCTTCCTTCCTTCTGGATTCCACAGTCATCCGAGCAACGTCATAAAATGTAAGAAGTTATCCGGCACCATCCAATCGCGAATGGCCCTTGAGAAGCTAACTTAAAGATAATATATTAGGAGATCTTCAGATTCGATTGACTTCCCCAGACAAAATACTTATCTATAAATTTTAAATGTATAAATTTAATTGTAATCTTTGTTGGAAGCCGTTAGTTTATAGTGGTGAATGAAAAGACATATTGAGTATACGATTGAATGAAATTTATGAGGTAATGTAAATGTTCTTTCTTAGAGGATAAGTCTCTTTTAGCAACATTCTGGAAATAAAAAGATAAATTGCAAGGTTTTAAAGAGCCGAGTTTTCTATTTAGTCGCGGACTACGAAACTTGATCATTGCAGGTAAGACCGAATCAATTATGACCTTGAATCCCTGGAATTTCCGTTGAGATTTAGGCCAGGCGATCACGTATTTAGAAGAATGTTTCGATAGGGCAAACTCTAATCTTCAAAATGTATATGCATTTTTAATTCTCCAGTAATATCGCCGTAATATTGTCGCTATTATCACCCATACTCAACCCATGGTGAATCCATCAGTTACTCATGATGCTTTCATCATTGCATCGTGACTCTTAGAGTCTGCTCGTACATCAGCTGAAAACTAATGACCTAATCTATAACCTCTAATTTTACACTACACGAAGGCTTCAAATATGAAAGAATCGAACTTCATATGTGGTCGATTTAGCACCAATCAGCTCCTCCTCATTGTGGTTTACAATTTGGGTATGATGTATTTTTTATATCATTACCAGAATGTGACGTCTGTTGTAAAGGTCATAGCTGAGTTTTCTTTAATCTAACAAAAGCAAAGGTAAACTCTTGAATGCAGTGAACTTGAAAGACTCTGCTACACTGTGTATTAAAAACGTGTGAGCATACCTTCAATGTTTTTACGCTTGCATTTGTCCTTTGATATTTTTCAACATGTTTGTCAGCATGTACGTAACAAGGAAAGTAAAATCGGAACCACAGGCGCAACCACTTACATGTCATTAGGACGATTAAGTCATTTCTTTTGCAATCATTTATCTTTAATCTGGTCCTGGTTGATAGCAATAACTACTGTTGATTTCGTTTGAAAAGGATGGTAAGAATGTGACGTGTAAGCTTAAGAGACGTTTATAAGATCGTATCCGATTAGTCAAGAAATTTCGTAAATGAAAGTAATCGGTTTACGTTTGTACGACCGACTCATGGAGTAAAATGCAGTTGCCATCAGTCGATTATATTTGCAATGCGAAACTATCAGTGAAGACTATGTTCAATCTGAAGCATGAAATAAATTTAACTTTTCTATCGTGTACGTCTTTACGTTATTTAAAGAGGATTAATTACATCTAATCACATAAGTTAAATGCTTTACCTTTAAAGTAAGTTTGTGTTTACATTCTCATTGCTTTCATTATTCATTATTGTATTCTTTATTCATTTAAATTGTAGCTAAATTAAGTTTAATTTCCTTTATTATT
This sequence comes from Glossina pallidipes, assembly GCA_000688715.1. NCBI lineage: Eukaryota > Metazoa > Arthropoda > Insecta > Diptera > Glossinidae > Glossina > Glossina pallidipes. Next base: position 321,777 of record KK499866.1, on the reverse strand, counting down.
TTAATTTAATGTAGAGAACAACTTTATATGTTCAACTGTAGACGTGCATGCTTAATAATGATTAAGAGCGTAAATTTGGTTTCTCAAGAGCGCAAAGCCCCACTTACAAGCTACATTTAGGTAAGAAACTTCAGTGAGTCTTGGCCGAACTCTGTTCATAGAATTCTTTGTCGTTTTTTGGATCACATTTTAGCTATTGAAAGTATCCTCGTAATTGTTCTCTGGGTGTTATAAAGACATGACGTTAATTAATGGCCGGGAATGGAAAGGAACAGTGTACGAAGACGAACTCCTTTAATAGTAGCGGAGAAAGACCGCTCATCTGAAGTTCAACACAGTTTCCCTAAAATTTCAAAATTTACTTCTGTCGGGATTTTAATCCCAAGAATCGTACTTAAATCAATTCGATTTCAAATTAACACCTTACTTATTGTTTACGCTATGGGTAACTATAATAAATGAAAACGGCTCTTCTTTCCCCACCAAATTGTGGGGACATAATTATTTTGGCAACATTTTGCAACACCGAAAAGAAACCTTTAGAGACCCTAATGAGCCCCAAATTCTGAATCAATCTACCCACGTCTGCCTTTCTGCATGTTATTGTATCTGTCAATGTGTGTTTTTGACACTCTCCCGGGCAAAAAATGTAATATCGACTCCAAATTGGACAGAAACATTGGAAATTCATCCACGCAGGGTCATCATCATGGACCATTTCCTTTTTCCTATGCCAACGTTTGTGAGTTTTTGCTCATTACTCTTAGGATCTTAATGTTCACGTTCAAAAGGGGAAAAAATTGACTACGCCCACAAAATGTCTGCTTATTCCTCAAACGGTAAACAAAACATATTATTGAAAACTATTCTGTACAAAAAACTGAACCCAAACATTATTATGAAATACCAAAATTTTATCGATTTAGTTATTCATCTTTTTTTATTCATTACTCTTCAATTACAGTGGAAAGTTTCTCATCCCAAAATGAAAATAGACGACCAAGCCCGTGATCAGTGAATATATATTCCGTGTACACAAATTCACCTTGAACTTCTCAACCTCCTTAATACTGATCTAGCAATGTTGGGATAAACAAATGGGATATACTAGGATTCATAACAATTGAATTCGATGATTTTAACCTTCCTCTACGTAAAACAACAGTTCCCCGTTTAATATTATTGATCTGTTTAGCGTACGCCGGCTCTAACCATGAGACCCTCAAAATTGCATTTTTATTGTCGTTTACTTTGAAGAAATCTGCTGCCGAAGCCCACCAAACATGTTCAGAAGCTTATGGTGGCGCTCCTGCATCATATACCAATTGTCAATTTTGGTTTCAGCGATTTAAAAGTGCTGATTTTGCTGCCAATGACAAAAAAAGGCCAGGAGGACCAAAAAAACTCAAAAGCAAGGAATTCGAGGACTTATTGCGCGAAAACCAAGCTCAAACTGTCGAAAAACATTCGAACAGTGTATCAGTTGGTGAATCAGCTGTTTCTAGACGTTTACATGCGATGGGAAAGGCCCAAAAGGAGGAAAAGTGGCTATCACGCAAATTCATTGAAAATCCAATTTTACCAGCTTAGCGCAAGAGTTGCTAACGGACATATTGTTGCAGCGCGAATGGGGAGTTCTGCCACCGCCAGCGAACTCACCACAAATAGCGCATTTTACTTGTTCTGATTGATGCAGCATGGCTTGACTGGTCGGCAAAATTGAAGAAGTGCGGAAATAGACCTTTAGGTGGATCGCCGCCAAACTAATATAAGTTCTTTCGACACGATATCGTTATGTTGGCAAAAATAGGATAAAATATTGGATAATCTTGGTTAACATATACTGCACCGATTTTTCTCAATAAATGCCTTTTTCACGTGAAAAAATGGTCAAAATTCTTGCAACCCCCTAATAATAATTGGCAATAACAATTCTATCCTACCTTATCACGCTGCTTGGATTGATATCCTATCTCATGACGCTGTCGTAGAGTAAAATTGATATTGGTATGATAAAATGAATATTGGGGGATGCACAAGATTCCCACCAGCCGTTCGTTTGCAATGCCCAGAAGGAAGCTTCAGAGGTCCCACGAAGTATACATATTCTTGATCAGGAACAAATTCGTAACCGATATAAGCATGTCCGTCTGTTCTACTTTGTAATATCTGGTGTAAACATTCTCCTGGCCACAGAAATTAGGCTACTAACTTCAAATTTGGCAAAAACAGTGGAAGTTCTTGCACGCAAGTCGACATTAAAAATGAGCTAAATCAGTCGAGAAACACGCCCATAGTACCATGTAAACTGAGAACATCTCTGTTTATCAAAATGAACTAAAAAATTTTGTTTTGCTCATTACTGATAAACAATAGCAGATATATGTACAAAAATTCGAAGGCTGAATGTAATTTTCTTACTTGTTTTAATTAGACTCAGTTCTAATATTTTAAATCTTATGCCCTCCCCCAATTATGGCGTAGTGATATATTGAGTTTGTGCAGATGCCACAGTTTTTACTATGCCTGTCCGCCTTATTTTGAAAAGTGCTATGCCGCCTTATTTTGAAAAGTCGTAATCACTGTGTTACACTGTGGTGTGTTTCAATTTAATGATTCATTCATATTTAGACCTATTATTTAATATATCACTGCTGATACAAGCATAGAAATGGAAAATCATTTTATGGAAACTAAAAGAAAAAAAATTAAAGTTAGATAAGTTGATGCAGTCAAAAATATTAAAGTTTTCTCTAATTCAACAAATCTTCTAAATCGAAAGGATGAAATAAAAATGTGATACACATACACTTTCCTGTATAATGCGTAGGAGAAAAATACATTTGTTTTGTAGAACTTAAATTCTCTTCACATGGTGGAATAAGAATTTTACAAGAGAGAAATGGAAGGTTTCTCTTCATTGTTCTTACTCTTTAGAAAATTAATTTATTTAATTTAACTGTGTATGTGTGTTTATACGAATGGATACATAAACATAACTTCTAATTTTCATACGAAAATGCTTTTCAAAGTGGGGTTAATGCATTCTCTTTAAAAAATACATATAACGGTCTTGGTTATATTTATGTGTATGCACGTACATCTGAACGGATACCATATACTTATATGTCGTAAGCGCATCCATTATACGAATGTTTGCAAAAAGACAGTATTTTTTTAATTTTTTTCCCTTTATGCATGCATTTAGTTGTGTGCGAGGACTAAAGAAAGACAGAGAGAAAGAGAGAAAGAGAGGAAGCACTCAATTTTGTTATAAATTAAATAAAAAAAACAATAAATATAGTTTTGTATTTTTATGAAACATTGGCAATAAATTAAAGATTGTTTGTTGTTGTTATCAACATAAATTGTATGCGAAAGTTGTTTTCCATTTGTTTACCTAAATATTTGCATATTTCTTATGTATATTAAGCATTATATAAAATATAAAGTTGTACAAAATCTTTTATTTCTTTCTGTATAAAATTTTCATTTCTTTCATTGCTTTTTAATGGTATAGTCTTGGATATTTTTAAGTGAAGGCCCCTTCACACCACTATGTACAACAACAAAACTGAAGTGAGGAGGAATTATGATCAATTTAGGCTATAGCGTACACGTACGCTTCCGGCTAAGCATTTTTCGCAAAAGTCGTGGATTCAAAATTTTGAACTTTTTGTAGACTTAAATTTTTTGAATTATCGCTCATTAGTATTTTCGTAAGACACATGCTTAGTTGCAAATTTTCAACGGAAAGAACTTTTATACTCATCACCCAAAGATGTGAGAGACCGGTCGTCTCTTTTGAGAGTCTTATCATGAAGTGTATTATATTCTCGATTAACCGGAGATTGTTTTCCTATTTAGCGAAGGTTGGAATAAGCGAAATACCAAGTATTCCTATAAAAAGTACAAATTAACCGACATACGGTTAGCTACTTCCTGCAAGTCATGTTTTATCTAAAGCAAATATGTCTACGTGGACGACCGCAACAGCCGAAAACTAATACTGCTTTAAACAAAAAAAAAAAAAAAAACAATTGGTCTTTCACTAGCTATAAGGTGGAATAACTAGGTTAACAAGACAATTTTTAGAAAATTTCCTTCGTTTTTCCTGTCACAGCAGATCATATAATCGTAGACTTTACATTGCATCTGATCTATATTTTGTTTAACAAATGAAAAAATCAAATAAAATTTATGCTCCAAAAAAAAGCCATTAAAATTTTAAAATGAATATAAATATTACGTCGTATAAATCACAAACATATGAATTCGTGTTCATAAGTTTGTGTAAATAATGTTTTGAAAATTTTCAATTGTAATCGAGCCTTAGCGGCAAATTGATTTACTATTTAGTGACATAAAGCGTCATAGTATATGTAGATGGATATATACGTTCATAGTAAGATTATTCGCACACATTTTAAGCTACTTTTTGTATAAAACCTACTATGATCGTATGACTGCATATGCATTTGTGTGTTTATGTTGGCAAACTTCAATTCAGTTTATACCATAAATTACAAATGTCATCTGGATTTATCGATACAAAATCATTCACTTGATTGAGCTTCCACTTATCCAATTGTTTATATATATATATATATGTGTGGTATATATAGTTGGGCTTATGCTACGGAACGTGATTTTTATTTATTTATTTATAATACCAGTTCTCTCTATATAAATAGAGGTATTCGTGTTTGCCTATGCATGCCGGCTCATACAATTTCTCTTTATTTGTTTTTGAATTTGTGTGCAAATGTTTGCCAATCTCTGTCTGACTACTCCATCCATTTGCCAGGACATGTTCAATAGACTCTTATGCTAAATTTATGTTATCAAGCGCTGAAAATGACATTATGTTGTGTTAGTGTTGACACTTTTCTTTGTGCTTCCCTCCCGCTCGTTCTCTTCCTCATAGTCTCTTCCCCCTTTCCATCTCTAAACAGTTAATAGAATCGAAATTTAATAAACATCCCAAATCAAGCATAAGAGTACAATGCATAGATCACTGTACACATGTATTTTATGCACGAATAAAAGCATTCTTGTACACACACACATATATATATACATTTGCGAATAAAAATGCTGTCACAATTCTATCAATGGTTTAATCACAAAACTATTGGTGATTTACTAAAAAGTGATTAAACTTTTGTATTAACCTATATTCCATTCATTTATTGTACCGAGACAATTATAACGGCATAATATGGAAAAAGAACTTTATATGAAATATAATAACACGGATACTGTGCTAAGCCCCAAAAGGTTTTCGTGACGTACAATGCGAAATTTGGCTTCCACACACCATGGAATGAGGCATAGAAAACGTAGCGCATCGCTGCTCTCTGTAGCAATGAGCTCATACCTCATTATTCTATTATAATCGAAAATTTAACTGCATCGAAATCGCGATCGTCAACGGGCAATATTGGCAAATGTCCTTAAACGAATCATCCAAAGAGATAATAACTGCGGAGAGCTGCAAAAGCTCTAACATAAAATGCTCTTGGCCTCTACATGGCGAACCGTTTGGCTCCAAAAATCCCTTTATTATGCGCTATGGCCCAACTAGATACGCTTCCTCACCACAAGCATGATCTGATAATGCAAATATAACTCAACAACACCCCGAAGATCGAGATATATACTTAATCAGAACAATACCCTGACTTAGTATCCTCAGTCCTCATTGCAGCTCAATCCGTCTTATGTCAGTAGAGGTCGTGAATAAGAAGTTAAAACTTAGTCCCGAATCGGTTTCGCAAATCACATACAAGAATGACACGCCTAAGCAATTTTCAATATTATAAAGCTTTTTGCATTCTATTCTATCTGTAAGTACACGATCTTAGTACGAAATACACTTAACACATCTTGCTATTTAATGCACGATCTATCGGGAAAAATCTGTACGAATTCTGAAACTCTTCGAATGTCGCGATCGCCACAAGCGAAAGAAATGCTTAAAAATGGAGAGCTCTAATATTTTGCGTATGAGTTGAGTTGGAAATTAAAAAGTATCCTTCAAAATATTATGTCAAATATAATAAAATTGGTCTCCGATTGAACAATTTTCAAACAAATTTTCAGTTCACTTTTATGTAAACTTGATGGAATCATCAATCGAATGATGCTGGGTTGCCACACAACAATCTGTATTCCAGAATTTCTCCAGCGTAAAGCGAAAACGAACCATTCTTCTATTCATCATCATAGACACTAGGCGTTCTTTGTACACAAATGCCTGGTGGTGATGTGTTTCTTTTTATTATTAAATTGGAAGAGGGCGAGGCGTGACTAACGCAAGACAAGACGACTGATGCATTTCCGAGAATGCGTTAAGTTCAATGAAGCGGAAGCTACGTATAGAGAGTTTCCAATGTTTATATAAATTCCTAAAGCGACTTACTATCTTATATTGACAAAGGGATTATCGATTTTAATGGTCTGACCTGACCTAATCTACTTTTGACTTTATACCTTCCACTGTACGACAGTGGTATACTCATTTTGTTTTTCTCCAGAATGTATGTAACACCCAAACGGAGTCTCCAGCTAGCCTATAAAGTATATATATTCATGATCAGCGTGAAATTCCGAATTGATTGAGCCATGTTTGTCCGTCTGTGTGTTTGTATGGTGTTCCTTGTTGGCAGTCACCTGAACGCAGAAATGAAGACATCGACTTCAAGTTTGCTAGGAACATTGAAAATCTTTGCACACAGGTTGGTACTGAAAATGGGCAAAATCGGTTAAAGCAGAAGTGCGCAGTGGAGCACAGACTGAAGACAAGTTCGTTTTTCTTAACGAAAATTTGTGGGATTTTGCTTGCTACTCGGAAATTATAGAAGTTAGAAGGCTGGAATTTTCTACATTGACTTTAAGAAGCACTCTAAGAGTAAGTTGCAAGTGCTTTCTTTTTTTCACTTTCTTAAGATTTTACGTTATTTTGTACATCCCTCAAACGAAGAAATATTATCTGCCTAAAAATGGGTTAATTCCGAAATGAATGTGATAGACACCGCGACCTAGTGGATTAACTTCTTCGTAATAATACCAGAGACATGGGTATCATAAAGAAGAACTTGGGGAGCAGAATGCAAAAAGCATAGTAGTGCATATGCAAGATTCGGGCCTTTCTTACCTTTTTTTGTGCAGATATATAAACTAAATTTGATGTTTAATACATTCTCTGACCGTAACTGACCTTATGCCCCTTTCCACCCGAAATGGCACTATATTATATATACCTACATAACTACAATACATTCCGAAGACTTTGACATTGACATCTAATGCATACTCGTAAACTCGGTATCTCAATATTCCGTTATGGGTTATTGTGTTAGGTTTTTTTTTTAATTTTTATATCAAGTTTTTTAACTCAACCCGAGGTATTTTTATTAGAGAACACTTGAATATTTCACATGTTCGTACCTACGCAGGCACACAATGTAAGGAGAGATTATGTAAAACACAAGAAATTTGCATAAAAACATTTCTCTCTTTGTTGGAATTTTTTGTCAAATTTCATCTGCAAAAATAGTAACACACTTTTATTCGTACAAGCGCACACATATACACATACATAAGACTTGCTTATGATTTATATAGTTTAAATAATTTTGTTACTCAACTTTGCTCAGATTCATACCTGTAGGAGAATTTGTATATGCGGGAGATCTGTTGAACGTGTAAGTGTGCCTATAAAAAAATCCCTATGTTCTCTTTCATTGTTTTAAGGACACATCGTATCGTAACAAACAGTACCAGCAATACCACAACTGAAATTCCATCAGAGTAGAGTTTTTGAGCTAAAAATTTTGTTTATATAAAATTCCAAAATGTTTTTAGTATTTTCATGCCAGAATATAATACTTATGTGAATACTTCTTCCTTTACAAGCGTACGTGCATATATGCGTTGATGTGCTTTTGATTTACTTGCAACAATTTCGTTGATCAGCGCATTCATACGTGTATGTGAGCGAAGGTTAGAATATTGAAAACATTCTGGAAAAATAAGGATGAGTATGCTTACGCGCCCTGCTTACCAATTATAATTTTTTTTTTTCCTTTATTCTTCGAAGACTTTTCATACTTTCGTTTACTTTTTAATCCCATTTCTGTTTGAAACTTTCTTTTCAGCACATGTAAACAAATCTATAAGCAAAACTTTTAAAAGGTTTATAAGATTTTTAATATTTTTTTTTTTTTTGCTCAGTTTCCTCTTTTTTTTTTTGTTATCAACAAGTATTTGTTTATTTTTATTTGTATTTTTATATTTTTTTGCTCAATTGATGTATAACGCGTGCCAAAACGTGTCTATTTGTTGGTGGGTGTGTGCTTCGCTAAAAAACTCTGTCGAGAAAAGCATTGGTTACCTGTTGTGCACTTTGACCTAAAGACCAACATTGTTAGGTATTGGAGCTTAAAGTTCTTGATAGCGTATGCATGGATGCCTACGTATATATATACGTATATATATATATATATATATATATATATATATATNTATATATATATATATATATATATATATATATATATATCATATATATATATAAATATATATATATATATATATATATATATGATATATATATAAATATATGCGTATTTGACCTACGAACAAGTAGAAATACAGCTTACATTTTAAAAACGAGTGTGTATGTTTTCCTTTTATGCGAGAAGTTTGCCGATATGCATCGTTTCAATTTATATTGTTATGAAAATCACATATTTCCCAAAATATTAAGAATGGAATTTCCAAAATTGTACAAAACGCAATGCAAGTAAGTAATGATTTTCCATGATTTATCTATCAGTGTCACATGCACGTAGTAAATTCGCTTTATAAAAATGGAGATTTTCAACAATTTCTGTGATAGTAAATATATATGTATGTATAAATGTGTGTGTTTTTATTACTTGCAGAGAAAGTACAAGTGTAACGTTACTTGCGTAACACTATGCATGAGCATTAAAAGATCCCTGCCACGATGAACTTGGCTTAAATGGTTTAAGACCTACCTCTCACTTGCGATACTAATCACTTTTAAGAGATGGGATTGTCTCCACATACACATTCTTCATAAGTTACAAAAAAGTGTTCAGAAACATGTATAAACCCTTAAAATCAGCCACTGCATATGAGAGAGGTTATGTCCCATATAAAAAGTAGCACTTCTTTAAATTATGCATCCTACCGCAGAGAATTCATCATCTGGAACGCATCGTTTGAGGACAGATTTTAAACGTTTTCTTATATTATAGTATAAATACAAAAAATACATATATACTTTTTATGCAGCTTTACTAAGAAAGCGATGGGCAAGAGGCCTATGTTCCTCAGAAACCCCAATTGTTTATTGCATGTAACAAGTTAATAGTCTATAACACTTAGAAAGCTACATAAAAGACGACGAAATTCCGATGAAGCAATTATAACGAGTTGTTAAATTTTCTGCTGAAGAATCCGAATTGTTTAAGACCTACCTCTCACTTGCAATGCCAATCACTTCTAAGAGATGGAATTGTCTCCATATACACAGTCTTCATAAGTTACAAAAAAGTGTTCCGAAAGTGTTTTGTTTTTATAATACACGTCGAGAACTCACATCGAAATTCCTACATTAGCCGGAAGTGTTCCTCCTCGCTATAATAGAGACAAACTCATACTTACAGCGGATGTGCGTCATATCAAAAAATACTGATTCTTTATATACCCCTATGGAAAAATCCACTTGTATATGTGTACGTCCGCACATAGGTTATTATATGAGAGTCGCCCAATTATCACTTATATATCAATGTTTTTTTTACAAATAATGGAAATGATGCTTTACATACATATACACGTAATAACCGGACTGTATTATCTGTTATGACCGATCTGCACTGCTGTTGGGCTATCAATTCTTGTAAAATAATGTGTAAAAATTTTTTACTTTACCTTTTACGTAACTTTCACGCTGGCCGTCCGCATTTTGGAATCTGGCCATATGGTACTCGATATATGGACCGTCTTTTTCAATGATAATTATAATTGAATCTCAATATCAAATAAACTCCCCTGAATATTCACGTTTTCCCTCAACTACCTCTGAACTATCTTCGAATACTTAAAGCTTCGTATGACTCGCAAATTAAACTAAATATGCTCATTATTATCGGTTGTCAAACTTTTGCATCTTTGCGTGGGTTTAACGGTTCACTCCGTTAGCGTAAATACCAGTGTCGATCTGTCTCCGTGCTAGGTGTGTACATGATTTTTTTCTTCTTTGTTTTTTCTCTTACTTACTTATTAACAGAATACACGGATTTGATTCTTTTCATCCCTTCTTTATTCTTTGCACTTAATAAAGTCCTAAAGTCCTAATGTTTAGCATAAGATTTATCTTTAAGTGTGTAGCTAGTTCGGATAATAGATTGTCGTAACTTTGCTTACCTTACAAAGGATAGTTCCTTGTAATTGCAAATAAATATTATTGAACCTGCGTGCTCATAAGGGCCTTGCGAATGCACCTCCACTCTACCAAGTTAAAGACATTCTTCCTGCCGAGCGCAATGAAAACATATTATTCCTTGTCGCCACTTTTCCAACCCTCTGACTCTAATGGCTCCGGCATCTGACATAGATCGCATTACGTGCATTACGGCTTCTATTGAAGGCCATGATCTCGTGAATCCCTGCTGATTATTCAAGAGAACTTTACTTCTTCTACAGAAAGCATGCGTTTGTATATGATCTTACAATTTCTAACCATTTTTCCGTTGTGTTCATGAGGCAAATACAAGGATGTCTCTTTCTTTGCCCGGATGAAGATTTCCGGTCTTATTCGGATTCTTAGGGTTCCGTTTGGACTTTTCTATCCGCAAGCTTGTGATTGCGTGCTAGGTATTCTCACACTCGGGAAGAGCTGAATTTTTCCTTCGTTGGAAAAATGTAACTTTAAGTAAAATAATGCCGGGGTAAGCCTCAGCGGCTATTCCAGGCGCCCTTACCTTCGATATTTATTTCCCTCTTCTCAATAAAAGTCTTAATGTCTTCATTTAAACACTATCAAAAAATTTATTAAATATTCCCCAGGAATCTGATCAATTGTTCCCAAGCCTTCAAATATATGAATTCACCGTTATTCGATATTTGGCCTATCGCTTCTTTAAGTCGGTGTATTCGGAAGAAAAACTTTGTGAATTTTACCCGCGGATTTTGAGGGATTTTTATTTCGGACGGAGAGATATTAAGGGCCTGGCGGTTCAGCAAAGAAGGAAGAGGAATCTCCTGTGCAATCTCCCTCTCCGCTATGTCTCTGTTCGAAAACGAGCTATCGTTGCCAACCGGTTAGTTGATCACATTGAAAGTATATCACCTAACTCATATCGAATATGATATTTCGATTTCATTCAGTTCTTATTTATAGTACACAGCATCCCTATAATGCTCACAGGAGAATAACAAACTGCTTGTTATAAAAGAAAATGAGTGGACAGTAAAATATAGTTATCCTACTGTAAATACATAGGAATAACTTATAACTATGTGTAGGACTAAAAGAAGTGCTGCGACTTTGGTCTTTGCACAATTTCGGTGCGGAAGCTTTTTGTCGGTGGGCGTGTATGTGAATGTTTGTATACACATTTTGAATATCTATGTTTTCCTTTTCCAAGCAAGTTCACTTTCGAAGCCTAAACCAAGTCTTAAATTTAAAATTTGAGAAAGTTTTTGTACTCTAAGCAATTAAAAATTTCGCAATTGCATGCATTGGATTAAAAGTTTTTACAGTTTTTTGTCTCCTAATTTTCTTGATTCTTTTTGTTTTTTTCTAATCAATTAAAACTATAACAAAATATGAAATGCAATTTTTTTTAACGCTGGCTCACATATGCTTGGATTTTTAACAACTGAGATTCCAGTTCATATATAAAACGTGGAAATGCTGTCAATGAAAATTTATGTATATATGTATTCTTGTTTCCGTATGTATATATTTACGAACGAAAATTTGATAAAACTATGCACAGATATAAATGCGAGCCTGCAGAAAGAAAAGTCTGTTAAAGTACGAAATGGAAAAAGCAGAATAACAAGCTTGAACACTTTATAAACGTTGTAATGACACTTGCATGCCCTATAAACCAAGAGAAGAAATGTAGAAAAATTGGTCAATGTAAAATCACTTCGCTGTACGCATCCTAAATTAAAATTAACTTTTGATATATTGGAGTTTTTTTTCGTAAGGTCTTAACCATCGGTCAACATCATTGAAAAGCTATATTTAATTCCACACAAGCGACTCATGGGTGAACAACGGGGCAGGTGCACGAAAAGACAAAGAAAGAGTTAAATAAATTTGTGGTAGGTTGCAAACGGTAGAAAAGACGAGATAGACCAACGGACTCTTACGGTTGCTATAAAAAGTGGAAATGCTTTACAAAAGGATTTATGACTTCCAGTTGCTTGGTCAAAGCCAAATACTTGATGGGGGAGTGTGTGTTTGAATGGATATGCTTTTATATATATTTTATATAAAAGTATGTGAGTATGAGAGTATGTACGCGCACATGTTTACATCAGTACATATGTGCAAAAATATTTGGCTGCACATGTTAAACGATTTTGTTGTTGTTGTAAATTTTGCGATTTTTTAACGCTTGCCACAAAAGAACGCTAAAAGAACAAGTCGGTATACTCCATGTATCAGAATGTTCGCGAAAAATCGATTAAATATAATGAGAAGAGTACTAACGAAATGATTTCTGTTTTGCTTATTGATTTACGACTATTTTAATAAGTTTTGTAAAAGAAAACCTTCTTTACTGTATTCGCGTCATGGTTTGAATCAAAGCAATGTAGAGCATTTCGGCTAAGGCTTAAACTTCAAGTTAATATTCTTTTATGTCGTTGCTTATTTGCTCTTCAGTCGAATTAATTAAACTTGAAATTTCGAAGCCACAAATAAAAAGCTATGAAAAGTAAAGAAAACCGCACACGATACCAGTCAGAACTCAGCACAGTGAAGTGAAGTGTCCGTTAAAAGTTGAAATTTCTTTAAATTTAAATATATTTATTTAAACATACGTATACTTATATTTTCATAAATGATTTCGATTTGCATACTACCCGTTCTGCCGGGCAGAACAACAGTATACTACATTTTAGACTTATAATTAATTAATTGATTAAATTAAAAAAACACTTTAATTCAATTGAAAAGGCAATATTTAATGATTGTTATTGTATTGAGTCATCACACATTCATTTCAGAAGCCGACACTATTGACTGGGATTAACACCAAACTTATTTATTGGCCGTGTCATTCAGAAACTTTCCATGAAAGCGAAGGATTCTCGCAGATTTGATTAACAAATAATGTTGTTTAACCAAGCAGAGAAGATATGCAATCACCAAACTTCGTCTTGCGTTGCAAAAAGGGAATGCAGTAATCTTCTTGCCCGACAGATGCTTTGAAGCTAAGCAACCGTCCACAGCTTACTCTGCTCTTTATATTATCATAATGGAACCAATTATTTTTATTGTTATTATTGTTATTATTATGAATTCTGCATTCTTCATCCCACGGCTGGGATTTCACCCATTCCCGGGTGTATACCACCAACGGGTTGAGCTCAACTGTTTTATAATTTTCTCTTGACGCTGTCGTTGTTTGTTTTTTATTATTTGCTGATGTTCCAGGAATGCGCGTTGCAAAGTGGCTGTAAGGAGCAACATTGCGTTCGATGCCTTCTCAAGTATATTATGAATCGCTAGGTAGTTAATGCCCTTTATAGCAGTTTTCGGCACTACTTTCGCGCTAGACATGACGATTGGAGTTAAAAGTAAATTTTTCTACATTGTACATACCTTTAATTTCTGGTGCCAGCTCCGTATAGTTGACAATCTTATTGGAGTAGGTTGTTCGCGTATTTTGTGGGATTGATACGTCCATAATGTCGACGGCCTTGTTCTCCCAACTTAGTACAACTATGTCCGGCTTATTGGCGTTGATTGGATGGTCAGTTGTGATCGGTCTGCACACCGTGGCATTCTCATTCTGATTCATTACAGGCGCTGGCTGATACTTGTAATATGGGATTTGCGGTATTTGCATACTGTGTTTCTTAGCCAATGCTTGATGTAGTATTTTACATACCTGGTTGCACCTATTTAGGTATGCGGTGCTAGCAAGTCTTATGTACCCGGCAATAATATGATCTATTGTTTCTCTACTGTTTCTGCATTTCCGGTATAAGTCTGGTTCTATTTCTCGGTTCATTATATGCCTTTGGTGATATCGTGTGGATATTACTTTATCTTGTCTAGCTACAATAAATCCTTCCGTCTCGCAAAACAGCTCACCTCTGATTAACTGTTCGTATGCATGTATCTTCCTCCTTCTTATTCGCATGGTTTCGGTGTAATTGTTTTTGGGTCCAATTACATAGCATCTGATGGTGGATTGTTTGGGTGTTTGGCGTCTCGGGGCTGCTGCTAATTAAATTTAGTGGAGTGTAATTTCTGTCTAATTTCATCATTTCTGTGATACGGCATTCTCTTTGCGACCTAAAATATTTCCTTAAATTTGTGACCTCTGCGTCATGTAAGCTCGATAAGTACTCTAGCCCTCGACCGCCAAGTTGACGAGGTAGGTAGATTCGCACTTTGGGACTGCGCGGATGGTGCACATTGTATTTGTACATGGAGGCTCTTATCGTCCCATTTGCCTGATCTAGGTCCGTGCCGTTCCATTTGACCACTCCAAATGAGCAGGTGTATACTGGTATAGCCCAAGTGTCGACAGCTTTACGTTTGTATTTTGAGTTGCGCTTGATTTTGAGTATCGTAACTAATCTTTTTTCAAATGCAGATCTAATTTTTCCTTGATTTTCTGCACCAGTATACCCTTCAGTTGAAAATATTTGTAGCTTTTTTCATTACGCAAACTTACAATTATATCAATAGTGTTGAAGGGAAGTGAGCCTTCATCTTCGCCTGAGGTTTACATCCTTACACTTCTCCCGTCCCATTCCATTCCAATTCCTGCACTGAATTGAGGGATCATTCCTACTACCCTTTATAGCTTATCTTTGTTAGGGGAATATAGTTTTATGTCGTCCATGTACATTAGGTGGTTGATGCAAATGTCGGGATCCATACTTTTTATCGGGCATCTCACCTCATTCTTTATTTTATGGAGCTGTCTACTATGGATGTTTAATCCTAATCAGAACGACAGCGGACTCAAATCCTCGTCGGATTGGAGTTCGATCACTTGTTTCCTTACCTGTACACAGTCTGACATTCCACCGATCCATAGCATGTTCTAAAAACTTGATCGATATTATTATTATTGTTATTATTATTGTTATTCTTATTATCATTATTACTATTATTATTAACTGTTTTTATAAATGATTATTATTAGCTATTAATTATTATTTTATTTATTTTTTACATTTCTCGATATTATTGCGTACTAAGCTATATTATTAACTAATTGTTTAAAATCTTCACGGCTCCTTGGTAAAAGTATGGTTTCCGCTATGGTTCTCAGCCCTGTCCGATTTCGAATATTTCGCAGCCACGACATTTGTTTTCTGCCCATGTCTCTACGCCATTCGATATTTCTTTCCACGTACCATGTGTAGTTTTTCGTTTTTTAATGCACTTTATGAGCTCACGCTCAGAGCTCATTCTTCTCAGGATTTCAGCATTGGAAATGCGATCTGTCCACGACATTTTTAGAGTTCTACGGTGCCACCACATTTCAAAGACTACTGCTACTTTTTTAATGCCCTTGCTTGTAGACCATACAAGAGCACCGAAAACACACGGCTGGCGAAGGGCGAAGGGGTAAACTAATTTTCCGGCTTGCTAGAACTTTATGATATTTCGTGTGCGATGATTTAGCCAGTTTTGTTCGTGTTTTTATTTCTATACCGCTGTCCAAGTCTTCGTGTAATATGTGCAGAAGGTTGGGAACTTTTTCCACATCTTGTTTATTAATTAATTGTTATTATTAACTATTAATTATTATTGCTATTATTTTTACTTATTATGACCAAAAGGATAAATTCTAAGACTGAAGTAAGATGAGCAAGTAAGACTACTGGCTTTACTTTTTTAAAAAGATGGAAGTGGAAGTTGATGCTCCTCCAATGTTGTCAGATGCTTTCTCTCTCTTTTTCTAAAAATCTCTGACTCAACTGTGAAGCTTACGATTTCAAAGGAAATCAATCAAATCAGTTTATCAAAAATAATAAGTTCGCGTGAATGCTATATGTTCGCTACTGCAAGCTTCACTTGTTTGCCTACGAACTTTCTGCACGGTTCGCTGTTAAATCGATATAGCTACTAAATTTGGACGAAACTGATTATTTTCAAGTATGCACAACTACGACCAGAGCCGGGGTTCTTTGCATCATACTAGAATTTTCATCAACCGAATTTCAGTTGCAATATTGAGACCATCGGAGTACATCTATCCAAACAGATGCATCAGGAGTGACGGCCACTTATTTTTATGGTTTACTTGATTGTCATTGGGATTTAAAACTCGTGAAAAATAATAATCAAAATAATGACAAAAATCTCACCTGATTCTTTAATATAGTTGAGACGGCCATAAAAGTGGCAACAACTTGAAAAAAAGGCAGAAAATTGCTTACTATGTTCATTACGAAATATTTTCTAACTTAAAAATAGTCACACTTTTGTTTAGATTCTGTTGTTACCCTGTCAAAAGCTCTTCTTTAACTGCAGAGTAAGTCGTAAGTGTAAGAGTTGCTCACTTTCATGCACTATGCCTGCCAGTATCACCCATAGGTTTGTGAAATACTTCCACTAGTAAGTGGAAGTTAGTTTCTGTTTTTGTAATGCGAGTAGCGCAAGAAAACTTGGAAGTCTGCATATATGTTAAGCATTATTTGCGTAACTTGGAATTTGAATGTTTTTTAATAGTCAAAGGCGAACATAAACAGCTAGACCATTGACTAGCCAATGGATTACCTATGGAAAGAAAGAAACTAAAGCTTTTGGAAACGTAAAGAATTTTTAAAAAACAAAAGCATTCGTCTTTAAAAATTCCTGTGCTTTTGCAATTTCTTTTTTGCTTTAAGTTGGCGATGATATTTACAAACTCCGTCGATGTGGAAGAAAATTTTTGTCGCCTGAGTTTTAACATTTCTGCTATGCTAGGCACGTTTCGCCCACGTGAATGACAAAGCACGTAAAATACATTCGCTTATAGCTGGCTTATAAAAGTTGCCAACAAAACAGGCGGGCAAAGCTCGACTTAGTATTCCAAAAGGCGAGAAAAACATAAAATAGAAAAAAAAAAATTAAATGCAAACTTATTCGAAAATTAGATGAGAAAGCGTGTTGGCTGCAAAGTTTTAAGTCGTGACATGATTTCAAAATAACAAAATCTTGTTTCAAAAACAAATGCTACGTACAATTTACTCTACTAAAACTTGTTGATTAAAAGAATGGTTGAAGCTGCCACGTAAGTTTGCAAGGAGGTGTTACGATACATTTTTGTGCGCAAAAGGAAGAGTATCCCTTGAGAATTAAGAACCATTTAAATGATTAACTTAACTGTCTTCTTAATTTCTGTAAGATATCGAATTATTATGTGTTTTGTATAGCTTTCAGTTTTATGCATTTAGTATACAAGTCCATTAAATAAACAAATATTTAACTTCCGTACCGAGAGAGATCCTAAGGAGAAGTGATACAAAACTAAAATATTATTTTGTCATCAATAAATTGTCAATTTTGTTGTCATGCTTCTCATATAAAATACTATAAATGCCAACAGCATTTTAGATACGAAATACACACACACACAGACGCACATATATTCAATAGCCATCTAAAGAACACAAACACTTACATGAGTACGTCAATATGTGCATGTGTATGTAACAGATATTTGTTTGACTTTTTGCTTGAGTGAATGAAGCACTGATTGTTTACTTACTTAAATGGATTCAAGCATGCATACATACATACATACACACAAGCTAGTATACATTTTAACTTATATAAGCAGATAAATGAATGATTGCAAGGCATGTATCGATGATTGAATGGATGGGTTACAAAAAGAAAGTATTTTTTTTTTTGTTTTGTGCAATTATTTACTTACGTATACATATACTTATGTAATAGTATGGAAATGAGAGTGTGTATATGATTTAGTATAACAAACGGATGAATCAAAAGCGTATCAGAGAGAAATATCTAATTTCGGTTCATTGTTTTTTTTTTTTTTTTTTTTCATTTAAAAATGAAGAAAAAGATTTTGAAATAGAAGAAGAAAAACTGTGTTCATCTAAATTAGTTTAATGCTCCATAAAATTGATGCTTTTTTCTGTAGTAAATGATGCAATGGTGGGCTTCACTTTCATCAAATTTCCTAATTTGATATATAAAAATAAAGCAAGAGATACGCATCTCAATTTTCACCTTTAAAATTTGCAACCGTCTGTTAGTAGGTATACTTTTCTCGACGCTTTGCACGTGCTTCTGCGCTTTAACTCTTAACCCTTTCGTGACGCGTGGTGTGTATATACGGTAGTCACCTAGCGCCACACGGCCTCTAACATCCATCCATATACGGCATTTACATACTGTAAAGGTACATTGTAAGCATACAGTGGTTCTTCTCTAGAAATAGTACTTCAGGAAGCACTACGCGAAGTAATTTTCAATCGAGATTTTAAAAAACGACAATAGAATTCCATTCACAGGCAACTTCCAAACAATATCCCATGTATAACCCGATGATTTATTCGGTAAATGAACTAAAGAAGATTATGCCGATAGATGGCGATGGATTTTGCTTTGCATTACAAACTCCCAAAACCCTCTAAGCTTTTCCAAAGAACAATTTTTTCTTTCATTTTATTCAATAAAAATTTTGCTTCCACTTCAAGCCAAGCCAAGCCAAGCCATAATTTTCACATGTTAAATCGCCTTAAATTTACACATTTTCATATGAATAGTTACATACATAGCGTTTTACATAGGTGGAGCTCTACGAAATTTTTTAACCAGACAAATTGTAGCCAAAATGTTATAAAAAGTAGCATATTCCGGTTCAGTGCTATTAACGCTTCCAATAAGTTGCAAAATGTAAGGCTACGCATTATCTTGTGGGAATATCTCCCTATGATACCTTTTAGCACGTCGTAGTCGATTGTTGTTTCCAGTTTTCCAAAGAGAATTTTTTACTGGTTTGGAGCAGTGGATAATAATCAGCTGAGGATTTGTATCGTATCCATTGGTCATCACCCGTCACGATTCAACAAAATTTTTCTACGAAATAATAAGCAAAACTCTTTCCGTTTTTTTGACCAAATAACTTAATTTCTACAAAGCCGAAAGAATCAATAACGTGCCATGCAGTGAGATAGTTTGTACTTGATCATAAAACATGAAGATTGCATCGATATACTGTTGTCGTTGTATTATTAAAAGCGATATGATGTACGGTTTTTCGTTTCTCCATCGTACGAACAAAACTTTCATTTTTTATGTGAAAGTAATCCACAAATTATTCACAAGGCATCCTGTAACAATGGCTGCTTGGTTTGCTCGTTTGGCTGTAGGCATTAACACTCACTTTTTTTTTTGAAAGTGCTATTATAGATCCCGTAATCTCTTTACCCTACATGAGAAGCTCTGATGATGGTCGTTAACGAAAGATTCAGGCTTTAGTTGGAAAGATGCTAATCCGAGTCATATCTAATTTCGAAAGTTATGTGCTACACAGTAAGCCAAGCGCTCGATCTATTGCCTGACAAATTGCTTGATGATTTTAAGAAATTCCAATATTGAATGATTTACGAGGAGCCCTGGTTTCATCACTATGCTTCGGTGTAGAAATCTTTTCGTTTATGCAAAGCATTTGTTTGCACACACTAAACCATTATTGGTTAAGCGGATTCGTTTGTCAATGCTTTTAACAAAAGAAATTGTTATAAGTCAAATTTTTAATTGATCTGAATATACGTATATGACTGCTTGACTATATAAATAGTCCATTAATTATCAATTTATTTCTGTTGAAAAACCGTAGATCGAATGCAAAATTTTCTTTTTTCTTTATAGGAGTTTAAAAACAGTCTTATATGCCTGCGTATGAGCGTGTGTGCACGCTCCAAGTCTCGATTGCTTTGACAAAATGATACACAAAACATTTGCTTTTGTCTCCAAAAAGATTAGTTTATGATATCAGTTGCCTACAGGCATGCAACCGATTCATTCATTCATTCATTCATTCATTCATTCAATTTAGAAATAATGTTAAAGACACACACGAAGACAAACAAAAAACAGTTTAACAAAAGAAGAGAACAGGAATATATATTCCAAATGAATCCTTAAATTTAAAAGGGATGCAAAAAAAGGAAAAACTCTATTATCACAGTCGTATGAAGAATTTGTTGCTGTTGTTGTTATTTTTGTTTTGTTTCCCATTTTTATTGTCGGTTTGTTCACTTTCACAGCTTATATGTTATAACAAATGCGGCAACAGCGTTCAAAGTTTACGTACGCAACGAAACTGAATTCAACAGCCATTAACTTTATTTGTTTGCTAAGAATTTTTATTATCATTACTGCCGATGATGATTCTGTTGCACTACAACTAGTAAACGGATCGCTATATATTTTATATTCCAGTTGAGCCGTATATAGTATAGAAACGATGATGATTGCACATGTTTGCTGGCGGCTGATTAAATGGCTGCTGCATACAGATTATAATTATTTCGAATCAGTAGATTTTAATAAGCCATGCACACAAACGCACATACATAGAGAGAAGCTTATTGTTTTTGGAGGATATAATACCGTGCTTTCAAATGCATCTATGGGTATAGAAGAACATGTATGCAAATCTCCAGCTAAAATTGAAGTAGATTCAAATATTCGCACATATAAAAACACATACATATATATATGCGCGTAAATATGAGTGAATTCATGCCTGCATGAGTGCCTAACTAAGCATCATTTCAATAGCTGTAAACAATCAGGGGGAAACAAATATAAATATTTGACTTGTACTCGTAGCACTTACATATACACACGCATGCATACACTTTGGCTTAGTATTTATAGAAATTCATATATTTCGATTAAAATCACATACAAATAAATATGTTTTGCGAAAAATTTTTCTTCTATTTTTTTCGCCAGTACCGGGAACCTGACACTCTTGAGTGAAAACAGCTAGAGTAACAGCTTAAAGAAAAGCATCATTTACCAATTTTGTTGAGACGGAACGGAAAGTAATAATAGAAATGAAAATGATGAAGTAATGCAAAGTATCAATGTACACAATGGTTAAATTCGATGATTTTGACCTTTCTTTCTAATAAAACATCAGTTTTCCATTTAGTATTATTCCACTTAGTATCATTGTATACAGGCACTAATCACGGTGCTTGTCAGGCGAAAAAAGAAGAGTGTTTTGTGGCGTATTATGACTGGCAATGAAAAGTGATTCTATTACGACAATCTCAAGCGGAAAAAGTCAAAGGTAAGTCCATGAGAGCCATCGACACCGAAGCGGAATATTCATGGCCGTTAAATTTTGCTGTGCATATGCATATAACGAGCTACTTAAACCAAATGCAGATGTCTACCGACGGCAATTGAACAAATTGGACGATGTATTGCAAAAAAGACACGCAAAACCGGCTAACAGACGCAAAGTCATCCTCTTGGACAGCAACGTTCGGCAAAATGTTGCAAGAGTTGTCAAGGACACACTGATGCAGTTCTTACGCGCGCTGAACAAGTGGGAGAATGGGTCAAAGATTGGATCGCTGCCAAATCAGTATATTTATTTCTTTCAACACGGTATAGCCATGTTGCCAGAAGGGTAAGAAAAAGTTGTAGAAAATGATGGAAACTGGCTTGATTGATGTATAGTGCACCAATCCTTCTTCAAAGAGAATCCCATTAAAAATGTAGCCATTGTCGTTCGCTCTAATTCCCATAGTCGCTAGGTTCCTAATGTCGAAATACAGTGAACATTCTAAGGCGGGTTCCATGTCCCGTAACTAGGAAACCCAACGGCAAATTAAACCTAAAATCAGGGTGGTCTCCTACAAACGGTGGTCTCCTAACATACTTATATGCCGTTCTACATTTAACACTGTTATCAAAACAAGTTTGCCATAAGGCACAGATACGATCCCTCGAAAATTCAATGAGCCCTTTGTATGTCAACCTCTCTCTCTCTCTCCACCCCCAGAAAATAAAGTCTGTCCGCGGTTGACAAGAGTAACCACCTCTTTAATCTGTAGGCTACATTCGCACACAAAACCTCAAGATCCAAGAGAGCTGCACCCATTAAGCCTGTAGTGTATCAGTAGAAACTGCAAGGCAGTTAAAATTTTACGCTGTCCCAAGAAAGTGGTGGGCAGTTCTACTGCCCACTAAACTACTACTGGTACGCTGGTACTAAAGCGGAGCACCATACGCTGCACAAGCAACAAGGAGATCCCAATATGTAGCGCGAACCACACGTCTCCCCATGTCCCCAGTCAGAGATAAAACACGACGCAGTTGCCACACAATAGTAGTTAGCTTCAGTCGAATCCGGTTAAAATGCGGGAGAAAGCTCTCTCCCTCTCTTATACCCAGGTAACCGACTTCCGTGACATTTTTAACACTGCGGTTGCCAACTCTTAGTGTGGGATGCCTACTCGACGAGAGGTTGGTTTTCAGCAACATCGTCACATTTTTCTCTACTCACACGCTGACACCTACCTCGTCTCCCCAATATATTGCTGTATTAAGTAAAATAACTGACTGAAGCTCAATGGCAGCTCTTGAATCAGCCCAAAACGAGCAGATCATCTGCATAAGCACAACATTCACATTGTCCTTCAAGCTACCTAAGCAACGAGTCCACCAACATGTTCCATATAAACGGACCACGGATGGAACTTTACGGACAACCACGCGCAAAATCCATCCAGACTCTCCCTATTTACACTGATATGCAAGCCTTTCTCCCCGAGAAGTAGCTTGGCCAAAGAGTTAACTCTTAACAACCTAATTCTCTTAACTTACGCAAAAGACAGTCCCATTTGAAGTAGTCAAAGGCCTCTTTAAACTCAATAAGCAAACCTAAAAGGTATCCGTTCGTTCATTCATTCACATATGTTTGAACGCGAAGCCACGCATCAACAGTACTACGTCCTTTACCAAAGCCGTACTGTCTATCGCACACGCTCTTGTTCAAACTATTGTGAAGTCTCTTAACCTTGGCCCTCTCTAGCATCTTACCAAGTGCAGAGAGCATACTTATGACATGATAAAATCGTGGCTCACTACAAACCTTATCTGGACACTTCAATAGGACAACCACTTGGTCTATCTTTCACTCGGAAAGCAAGTTTCAGACAAACACTTATTATAATATCACGCCCATGTAAGTACTCAGGAATAGCTTAACAACCTCACCTGTTATACACCACGAGATCTCTTCAATCTTCTTTGAAAGATCCTATACCAAACTTCATGCATTTTTAATGTCGAAGAAACAGACACAAGCTCTGCCGGTGAAAATGATCCTTCTAGCCTGGGATGAAATTCTGACGTTAAGGTACGCGTAAAGCCAGTCCAGTTCAAGACTGTGTTATCCATCTGAACCAATTAATATTGGAGGGCATTTTACCTCTGCATATCCGATAAACTTAACACCAAGGGTCATCACGTCCATGCAAGGCAAAGGGCCCCCGCTCTTCTTCCTTAATTCGAACAATCAGACGTTTATATTGATACATCTTATCCTGGCAGGCAGCTTTAAGAAAGGTTAGATTTATACTACGCAGCTGACTGGTTCTCTGGAATTTTCTCATGAGTTGCCGGATCATAGAGAGAATAAATTTGTTTGAATTAAGAAGCTTGGGGACGATTTTATCGTTTAACTCATAAAGTCTATTTTCTAAAGCTGGAAGATCAGTTTCAATTATAATATTGTTGATGATAAGATATACTTATTTCTGCCAGAAGGCGCCATTTTGATATCTTTCTTTTTGTCTAACTGGTATAGTCGCAGAAACAAAGTTGCGAAGTTAAAATTCGGCACAGGTATTCTGTGGCCAAGCCCACGTATTTACTCAAATCGTTCTTTTATTCTTTTTTATACTTTAAGATCAAAAAAATTGGAGTTCTTCAATGTGAAATAAACGATGAAACGGTAACAAGTTGTACTTGCTACGCACCTAGTTTTTGTTGTTTTTTTTCGTACATAAATTCTTATGTGTAACATAGCGCATATTCACCTAGAAATGCAAAAATCTATACGCTTCTGCTTTGTAGATGTTTGGTAGAGTGCAACAATTTGACGGAGCTTTTGACCAAATCAATCCATTCAACCCCCCTTTTTACATGTTTTTAAAGTAACTGTTCACTATTATATTTTTTTACAGAAACTTTTTGTTCTAACACGGATCGCAACACAAACTTTTTTTATTCTAAAACAGCTGTTGAAGGTGAATTTCAGCTAGTAACTGCTGATTCAATTCGCGAAGGCTTGAAAATACACTTTTTTTACACGAATTTTTTATTCCAGGAGGGATTCAAAAGAAAAAACTTCTTTTTTAATATTAATTTTGGCAATGCTTTACCGAAACTTGAATTTCAAGAATTATATAAGCAATTTGAGAAGCCAAAAAAAAAATGCTACCAACAGACTTTACAAAAAAACTAACAAGGACCGTTGATAACAGAGGAAATTCTTTATTTAAATCGAATTCAACGGGTGTGCTAGACATATCTGAGATGTCTATATATAGCATTGTCGATCCAATTTGGAAATTGATATTTATTCCTAACTTCAATTTCAATTTGTATGGGTTGTATGTACTTATGGATTCCATTTTCGCTGTACAATAATTTTAATTAGTTTTTGTAATAGAAACAAATGGATTTTGTTTATAAATATATAACATATATTTCATTATTACTTTTTTAGGAAAATATTTAGAGTTTTTTCATATTACACGGCTTTTTAAAGTTGTGGACATGTCCCCAAATTTACCATGTATCTTATGTATTTTTTTACACAACTTTTTTACATGGATTTCTAAGGAACGCTTCTACCGTGCAAAAAAGAGTAGGGTGTAATGAGAATGAAAGAGCGTGCAATTAAACGACTGCTAATTAACAGCGCTATCATAATTGTTGATAGCAAAAACTCCGAAAATCACTGAGATTTTCCTACCTCTTATTTTGAAAGATTTCTTCACTGCCGTTATTATTTAGCTTTGTCTAATAATATATAATTTATTATTTAGCTTTTTCTAAATATATATAATATAATGTTATCTGTTGACATATTCCTTTAACTTGAGAAAAGCTTTTTTGCTTTAATTGCTAATGCTATCGCTACAAACAAAATCTTGTAACTCAGCTAACTTTCTAGAGGAAGCTCTAAGCATGTTTACCAGATAAGACAAAACACAGCAACTTTCAAAACCAAAGAATTAAATCAAAAATGTATGCACACAAGACGGAGCATTTTCATTCGAAGTGAAAAGTCTACGCGCACAAAAATAATATGTTGTGCATATATTTCACTACCGTAAAAACATTATCTGTTACAGTAATACAATGAAGCCTATATGTTCGACTATATATAAACACACATAAGCACATATGTATTGACTTTCCAATGCACGACGCATATTACGCAGTTCAACTAAATACTCGAATGAACGAATTTTTGTCAACAGGTAACAATGACACGATACTTGATTGCGCAATATGTGCAATAAAAAGAAATGATACATTCAACCTATATTAAGGAAATCAGCCCCTTCCTGACAGAAAATAAACCACTTCCTGGCAGAAAATAAAAATATATGACTGGTGCGGATTTTGGACAAAGCAGAGAGAAATTTTAGACAAAAACCAACTGGAAATGTAATAATGGGTAGGAACAAAATCAAAGATTCCAATCTTGCATAAAAGCAACCTCGAATAAACAGGCAAAATAGGTGGCAAAAAAACCCAATTAACACTTAAAGGCCACTTTCGATAAAAATTGAAGTGGAAATTAGACAATTTTGATGAGTAATAATTGTAAAATTCCGAGAAGAAAGCATTCTTGGCATTATAATCTGAACACAATAGCTCTGCATTATCGGCATCTGACAAGATTCTGGAAAAAAACTGCAAAAGAAATGCCAAAATTCAGAAAACAATTGCAATCACAGCCGACCATAAAATCGCTCAAAAACTTTTCCAATATCAAAAATATAGGGAATTGAATAAATAAATACTTTGAATATTTCATAAATGTATTTGAAGATTTGCAGCAGCAGTAAAATAATATCAAAATACTTCACGCAAGGATATATGCACGTTATGTTCGCCTCTGTAAATAAACATTATTTTTTACCATCGCTCTAACATGAAATTCTCTAAGAACTATGCATTATATACATTATATACATTCGTACGTAAATGCATGCACACACGCACACACACACACACATTTATATATATACATATATTCTAAATACACATAATAAAAGCGCAGTATGATATTCTTTATTATTCAAAATAACAGTTTGTTTCTACTAAAGGTTGTTAACAAAATAAGTCTTCCTCTGCTTCGGCTAGTTTCCTTTGAATGACTCTAAATTTTCTTTTTTTCTCCGCTCCTTGTTGTATAATAAATAAATAACACCTGTTTTTTGTTTATTACAGACAAGTGAAACTTGACATCACTTTTATATTCTGTATCCTGTTAATTAACAGAAAGCGGCACGTTCGTGATGTTACTTAACAGAAAGTAGCACGTTCGTGATGTTATTTAACAGAAAGCAAGACGTTCGTGATGTTATTGTGGAAAAATGGAGCTACCAGACTAAATAATAAAAGTCATATGTTTTCACGTATTTTTTTCTTTGGGTGGCAAGAAAGTATTTTCGTGCCTCAAACATAGATAAATTTAAAAGCACTTTAAAACACATCTCCATGTCATAACTTCTTCCATTTCTCATTGCATATCAACAACAAGCAAACTATTACTTTAGGCTCAATTTTAACGAAACGTTGAAATGTTTGACTAAAAAGAATTGGATTTTAAATCTTCGGCCAATAATAGAAAACGATTAAAAATCAGTTTAAATAGCTAAAAAAGCACACGGAATGAACCCTATGTTTCAAAATGTCACCTATGGTAAATTAAAGATGTGTATTCTACGGTAGGATGACAACAAAACGATCGAAAGGATCCGCGGGCTGCAATGCTTTCTTTGCTGTCTTTGCTATTATTCAAAAAGCAGGCAAAATGGATGCTAATTTTCGTATTTATTACTAGTGGCTGTCAAATGCCAGAAAGTAGCAGCTGTTTTTTCTCTTCAATGCAATAGACAAACCAGAAAATTGACAAATTTACAAACCAGTTATTGATTAGCATTAGCAAAGAACAATGGGATTCAGGAAAGTAATAAATTTATTTAGACTTTTTTTAAATTTTCTTCAATATTTTTTTAATTTCCTTTTTTTTTTAATTTC
This sequence comes from Glossina pallidipes, assembly GCA_000688715.1. NCBI lineage: Eukaryota > Metazoa > Arthropoda > Insecta > Diptera > Glossinidae > Glossina > Glossina pallidipes. The sequence continues at coordinate 294,203 of KK499866.1, read as the reverse complement.
CTTTTTTTTTAATTTCGTAAAATATTATGTGTGCTTTGCAAACTGATTGATTGATTGGCTACTTTTATAGAAAATCCTTTGCGTGGTTTTTAAAAAATTCACCATCTATGGAGGATGGAGAGATCACAGAGTTGCTTTTAATAAATACCAATAATGGTGAATATAAAATCTCACCACATTTTAGAAAGATCCTAAATAAAAATTTCAATTTATAAAAGCATAACACTAAATAACAGACGGATAGATGGACAGTCGAATTTGACTTATACTCCCTGAGAATCTTTAAATCCAGAAGTCAGCCTACCTTTAACAGGCGTATATTTAAAGTCCAACAGATGTTTACTACTTCAAGCTCCACATCTGAACCAGAACTTGGCGATTTGGAGCAAATGCGTTTGAAGTACGTCGTGTTTGACAACTTTAATAAAGGCCCTTGGATTTCGCGAAACCAAAGGGAGGTATAGCGAATTCACAAGGAGGTATAGCGAATTCAAAAGAAAACATATGCAAAATTTTTTCTTCAAGATTTTTACAAAATTTTTAATGATAAGGGCGATAAAAATTATATAATAATGTAATATAATGCAAATTAACTTATATTAGGCTTAGTTAAATTGGTATAAATTATTTTTTTATAAATTTATTAAGTAAAATCATTATTTAATAATTGAAGCTAAGAAATTTTAAATTTAAACTAGGATTAGACACCCTATTATTTAAAATGTAAATATTAATCTTAGGTGGTAATAAAACTTAAAAAATTTGGCGGTATTTTAGCCTATTTAAAGGAACCTGTTCTATAATCGATAATCCACATGGACCTTACTTAAGTTATTCTCAACTCTCGTTAGCTGAAGTCCCTTATTTCGAAGCAAAGTACGAAATAGATATTGAAAAAATGTTATAAATAATGAGACTCCAGAAGGTTATAATTGTCATATAGATCTAAAAAAGAAATCAACGGAGATGCCTAAGTTATTAATGAGGAAATTATGGATGTTGAAGAACAAGAATACAAAGTGGAGAAGAAGCTCTTTATGATGATATTAAAAAAATTATCACGGTCAAGGCGAAGAGAAAGATGGTTGAAGTTCTAAGTAAGTGAGTCTGTCCAACTGTGTAGTACCTGTTGTAAATTGTCCCCCGTTTGCAAAAATGAAACTATTTTTTTTTTTTTTTTTTGGTTTGTTGCGTAGAGATGGACCAAGTCAGTAGATTTATAGCTTATCTGTCCAGATATTCAAATATCGTGAATTTAGTTAGACGTATGTAAAAAAAAAAACGCGATAAAAATAAGAGCGGCCATAGTAATTGAGGCCGGTGTGTTAAGTGTAATTGTATATGTGTAATTTGATTGACAAAACTGTCCCATCGACACGAACTCTCCGTGCGTGAAAGTCAGCTTGTTCATTTAAAGAAAAGCTGCAGTGGCCAAATATGAAACTATCGCCTACAAATTAGCAAAAAAAAATTTGAAAATGAGCCAAACCGAAGGAGCGCCTACAATGCCTGCACGGCTATATAACAAAAGCTGTGAGCACCTTTTCTTCTCCGGTTATTTTGCTTGTTACTCATAAAGTGCAGCACCATCTAAATTTTAATTTTGATTTTGCAAATGGAAATAATTAGCCGCGGCCGTACGATATTATAGGTTATGAAGATTTATTTTTTCTTTTTTTTTAGACTTTCTTTAAGATAACGCTGGTGGACATAAAATATTCGACGAACGAATATAGTTTTGTTAATATGAAAATATATATATAATTGTTTAGTAGTGATCTTCTCGCTGTAAGCATCCTTTAATCGTTATCTCACACGTGCCGCTGCTGGCTAGAGGCAATTTATTTAATTGATCATAATTGAAAAGGCGACAATAGTTGAAATCTATGTCACGCAAATTTTTAAATTTTTGCAATTGTTCGTAGAATTTTTGAAACCTTTCATCCGATTAATGCGAACATTTTCCCGCATTGTTGCATAAGAGTACGGCGTCCATTTTTGTAGTGATTCGTCTTCAATATAAAATCCGGATGAAATCATGGTGACGTCCAGATAATGCCACCTGAGCTAAAGAATCGTGCAGTGATTTCAACTTTTTGGAATTTTCGGCTAGCGTCCTAAAACGAAATACAAACGATATTTTATATACTTCTTTAGGGATTCAATAAAATACAAACATCGGTCTCTTCATAATAGTCGTCATATTGCATGGATAACTTTGCTCCAGTTTTAACTCCTATCCTCTGAACATTATATTGACTTTCAACAAAATAATAATTATCCAAATACTTCAAAATTGCCAGTTTGGATTTTTGCTCATCCCGATTCTATCTTAATAAGTATTGATTTTGTGTAGTCCAGGATGCTGAAACTGATTGTTGCACATTTGAAGATTAATTTATAAAAATTAACGTTGTTTCCGATGTGGTTCTTATAAATAAGCCACCCAGTTCCTGCTACAATTTTCTGTCTTCTTTTACTATTTCTTCCTTCTATTTTCTATATCTAGTTATGTTCCTAACCTTCTGTTTGTCTTTACGAATACTACTTCTTCTTTGATTCCGCAACCACACCGTAAGCCCAAGTTATAGTCAGTGCCAACAATCATTGTCTTGTTAGTCTAAGCAAATCGAGACGATTTAGTTGCGAAAATAAAGAATACAAATCAATTCATTTAATCTAGAACAACAGTCACAGTTTTTTTACGCGGTTTTTCGTCAAATATTGAACAGTTAAATGTAAGCATAAACTAAAATTTGAATAAGTAGATAAGTTTTTTTTCAAGATTCTTGTGAGGAAGATCAACACTGAAAAGGGAAACGTACTGCAACAAGCACCACGAAATCTCTATAGTGCTATTCATACATTAATTAAATCCACATCAATCTTAATTCTCTCATGCCAACGTCACATCATGACTTTTGCGACCGCTTTCAGATTCAAATTGATTTTATTATGAATACGTTTATTTAGAAAAGAATAAAGTTTATTTGTGCATTTTGTTGTCAGCCATGCTAACAATCTTATCAAGGTTAGCGTGTAACGTCTTAAGTTGATTCAAAGTTTGAAGATCAATAGCATCCAAAATATCCGACTGCAGTTCGTTAAGCTTTTTCGGACGCAAAGAAATCACACCATTGCGTAAAGGTATGTTGACATTAGCAAATCTGTCAGGTAATCTGAAAGAAAAAATATTCTCAGCAACTTGTTATATATAAGATAATACGATTCTTACACTTGGGCTATAATAGGGCTCCCATATTTCGAGACAACTAGCTCTCCTGGCTTGGGCCAACGCATAAAAGCAGCTGGGGGCGACGTAGGCGGTCCTTCAAAATGCATTTTTGATTTGCGTTCAGTACTATGGGCCTTGCTTCGTCTAGCGCCTAATTTACTACGGCTATGGTGTTCTAATATCTCGCCCGGATTACTATTTGAATTTATTGAAGGCGCGTAGTCGCCGCAAGCTGAACGACTGCGTCGCGGACGTCTAGCACGAGCTGATGTCAACGGCCCTGGTGTACGCAAACGACTACCTAATTGAAGTTGCGTGTGATGCAAATTCGATACATTTGCAAAAGCTCCACTCGTCATTGCCAAGGCTACGTTGCCTCCGGTCGAGCTATCCTCTGTAAGGTACCCTACGCCATTAAGTGAAAGTGCAATATGTAGAAAGGCATATGGTAGTATGTACGAAAAAAATAAAAATGTTAATCGCATTAAGGAAGCAATAGCAATCTATGCACACCACAATAAAGACAAATGAAATTAACAAAAGCACACTACTAACCACCACCAATTTGATTATTCAATTAATATTAGTGAACTAGAGAGGTCTCGAATAGTTGCCGCGCCACAGCCAATGGAGTATACTAAATGAAGTGATTAGTTATCACGTATCAGATATAGACGTGCAAATTTTCAAAAAATACCCAAGTGTTAAATTAAAAATTCATATAAATTTTATAAAACTTTAGCCATTTCCTTATTAGAAACAGCCATGGCATCATCTCTGTCGAAGTACGTTTTAAACTTCAATGTAAGATGTTGAATGCACACCTCTCTAAGCAAATGCCTAACGCAGGTTAAATGCATTTAATATTAGCAAAATGACGTTGCAAAACAAAAGTATCGATAGAACAGAAAAGAAATTTATATGAACAAAACGGCCATAGTTGGCTCGTCAGCTATCAAATGTCAACAGTTTTAAAAATATTTAACCTTACAATTGCAGTAATATTACTCACTAATCTTTACACAACAAAGATGTGACATGAATCTTCTAATATTGAACCCTTCTTTGCTTTTTATAAGGATTGCTAGTGTTTTCAGGCTAAAAAGAACAAACTAAATGATACATTTTATATATTGTATGGATGACAGACGGATAAGGAAACTTAGGTGAATGAAAGAAAATATGCAATTCCTTAAACATATCCACGGAATTTTCCTTATGTATTTCTACTTGTTGCAAATGGAATAATAGCAACCCTTATGCGGTGGAACCATGTAATAAAATACAAATAAATGATTGTGTTGCATGTTGTTACCTTCATCGTTGGGATTGGTGAGTTTACTAGTACGCACTCCAGTCGAGTTGATGGACTCGCATACTGATGCGTCATCGAAACTATTCAAATTCTGAAGAAACAGATATTTACCAATTATTTGATATTATATCATTTAGATATATTACCAACTCTAAAAAATCGCCCATTTTCATATGTAAAAATTTGACTTTTGTTCGTTGCCGCACCATATTTAATTCAGCCTCCCATTCTCCAATGAATCCTTCTATATCGTTCTCCATAGTGCTGAGATAGCCATTAAATGCACTTTCGTATTCGCGTAATTTTTCTTCACGATATTCAGTTTCACGATTGCGTTTAGAGCTTTTCGATACTTTGGTACGCGGCATTTTTCTTTTTATATTTTTGCTTATTAAAATATCAAGTTCATATACATACGTTTCCCGCCTGCTTTGTATTAAAATGTTTGGCAGACAGTATAATATTATGATTTACTACTTTTTATGCAATCCTGAAATAAGCTGAAATAAACTGAAATGAAACTTCACAAAAAAAGAAAAAGACAACTATAAAAACGTATTGGACGTGAAAGTAACAAACTGAAACAACGCAAGATGCCATTCCCTATTTGTACTTTGCTCGAAGCTTAGATTTGTTATGACTCGGTTAGGTCTTGTATTAATTGTCATATGGATTTTCTTTAAAAGTTTTGAAAAATTAAACATATTCATTCCAAATCGACTTATAATAAGTTAACACATGTTTTCTTTGTATATATGTCAAAGCATGAAACTGTCTTAAAATAACAAATGTAAACGAAGCTAATAACCTATATGGGCGATCCTTGGGAGAGATTTCGTTGGCAATAACTAGCAGACAATATCAGAGTAGAAAATTTTCATAAAGATAAGTGTTACTGTTTTTTAAGGACAGCCACCTTTTCCATTTACATAAGCACAACAATCGTTAATCAATCTCACTTCTTTGAATAATTTCATACGACAGCACAATAATCATCGCTTTGAACTATTCTTCCTAAAGTTGAATCCGCAAAATACAAATTAAAAAAAAAATGTAAGAAATGTTAAGAAGCTTAAATTTGGGATAGGTAAGTAAACTACTAAGAAATTGTAAAATATGAAAAAATTAAGAAATAATCGGGGAATGTCGCGAAATGAAATTTGCTAAAAAGGAACAAAAAAAATTGGGGGATGTTATTCAATACGTAAACGTAAAGTATCAGCCGATAGAAAGGGGTATTGAGTGGGTTTACCGATGGTTGTGTAAATCGTTTTCACGGTAATCTTCATTTACGCAAGTTGATTATTTTACTTTCTGTTAAAAATTGTCGTTTATACAAATCGGTTTTCCCATTTGAGTGAACATAAAAAGTGACAATCGCTCTCTCTTAATCAAAAAAATATCAGCTGTGCCGTCTACCATGTGTTTTTCAATTGTAATATTAGTTAATTAGTTTGTAATATTAGTTACAAATGATGAGGACGAAAAATTATTAGCAGACCTGGGAGATTGTCGAAAAGAGATGAGAAATGGCGGGCCGAAATAGAGCAAGAAAAAAAGTAGAGAGTGGCCGCATAAAAGTGGTTCACTAAAAGAAATAAAAAACGAGAAAGTGGAGTAGAGAAGTGCTTGCGAATAATTCTCAGCATATAATCTCAGAGACTCAAATTTGACGACAATTTTCAGTTTGCTTTGGAAATTAAATTAAACTCAAATAGGAGCTTTTGAAGAATTTTGAGACAAGGGATATTTTAGGTATGTTCAGACCATCTCTGGGTCACCAGACAATATAATACAGCCACATCAGAAAGGCAATCATAAGATGATACTTTTCAAAATAAACTATCGAGGAGTTAACAAATTATGTTTAAAATCGAAGGCACTGGAAAAATCATTCGAAAACGTAATAAGCCTGGGCCAAGAATGAGCCCAACGTACAAAGAATATACAAAAATAATTTATTACACCAAGAATAAGCTTGATACACCAAGAATGAGGCTCACATACAAAGAATATACAAAAAAAACTTATTACACCAAGAATAAGCCTCATAAGTACATATTGAAGACTAAATGCTTTTGAGAACAATTAAAAATTGCCTTCATTTTTTTTTTTTTTTTTTTTTTGATCACATGATTTCATTAATAATTCCGCGAACTTAGGAAAAAAAATGGATCTAAAAGAAAAGTAAAGGATAGTTTGTTTGATATTTTTAATAGCAGAATTCCTTATGATATGTTAAAATTTACATCTATGAGTTGGTGTATAGAAGAAATGTATTGGGGAAAAGTAAAGATAAGAATCAAGACATGATCAAAAATGGTTAAAGAAGAACCTATTTCAATTCAGTACAAAAGAAAGTTTAATTATTTACATATATTTATTTCGAATATTTACAGTGAAAAAATCAGTCGCATTATAAAAACATTGAAATTCGGTGATTACTTTCTATGCAATAAACCCTGATCTCACATATATAAATCCACCTAAGTGCACGTGTAAAAGAAATGTATTCAAGCCATCGAAACGATGCAACCGTACATCGCTCGGTGAGGCATAACAACTAAAAATCTGTTTTTGCTTTTTGCCAAAACTTCAATTTTGTAAAAGGAAAATCTGTACAATATTTTGGAAAATGAATAAATTAAATCTTTAAATGTGTATTGAATGTCATTAGTATGCCAGCTTGTCTGCATCGATACTCTATATACATCATACCTTAAGTAATACGACGCCTGTAAGTTAATGTAAGTCTTAAAGTGTATATATATCTTTTCTTTTTCTTTATTATTATTGAAATAAGCATTTTTTTGAATACCATTAATAAACCCCCTTTTTTTAGATGCTTCGATAAATTTATAAAAAGACGTGTTCAAACTTTTTTTTTATGATAGGAAAGTAGGCAAGGAGTCGTCGGACCCAACTTCGAAGTCTCCCATTGAAAATCAGGAAGATCGTAGCCAAGGCGGTGGAGATCGTAGGCAAGGAGGTGTGAAGAATGGTCCACAGCGTAAGATCAGTCCGCCCGATGAATAGTTTTCATCCCCCTATTAGTTCTTATATGCGTTACAGCCCATGTCTTGGTTTGTTTGCATAGTCCATGTTGTGTCTGTAGGATAAAATTTGAAATCATCGAGCTAGATTGAATAGACAGACAGACATAAGTAACAAATTTCTAAATTGGAAATACAGGTTCAATCTTTACAGTCGTTTTATGTAAAAAATTAAGAATATGTTCAATAAAATTTTTATTTTCTATGTTGTGCTATGTTTAAATTATTTAGCCTTCAATACATTTTACGTATTTCTTTTCTTCTCTTCTCCTTCTCTTTTTTCTACTGCAAAAGAAACAATGCCAAGTCTAATGTAAGAAAGAAAGAATGAAAAGTATCCCACATTCATAGCGGTATAACAAATAGAGCAATTAAATCGTTTATCAACATGCCGCTACGGAAGCTTATGTTATTAACTTTCTGGAGCCAAAAACTCACTTTGGTACCTTATCATTTTTAAATTGTAACACATAAAAAGGAAATTGATAATGAAATTTTGTATTATTTACTAAAATATAGGGGAAAAAACTCATGCTACTGTTATCATGCTACCGTTGTCATGCTTTTAGTTAACTAGCTCTTACTTCGATGCCGTAAATGAAAGTCGTTGAGTTTTGCATTGCGTGTTGTTTTCGTCGTTCGATATTTATTTCAAAAGAATTAAACAATCTTGCGGGCGTAAACAAAAGCAAACTTATACAACCTTTTTAATAAAAAGAAATAAAGTGAAACAAAAAGAATTTTCAACAAAACAATTTTGTTTGCAATTTATTTTGTTTTCCATTTACAACTGCTTTTTCTTATAAATGCACCTCTGAGCAACCAAAATAACACAAACACTGACCTATTTAGCTTTCGCTTGATTTGACAGATGTAAGAGGGCATATATCACAGTTATTGTGCATACGTAAAGCAAAAAACTCGAAAATGAAAATTAGTCTTCGTCATACATAATCAGTATCCAGTTTAGGCAAAAGAGAAATCGTATTATTCTTTAAAGCCCACAGACTTGCAAATTGTTAAATGATTCATGACCTTCACAATGAATCATCTGTGGTTGATTTGTTGAATTTTAGCCTAAAAAACAAGAAGGAGAATTTAGAAAATTGATCGAAAAAATGTATTGAGTTTAAAGAGTTATGTACTGAATAAATCCGCCTGAGTGGCCGAGTAGGCAAGAGTCTCGACTAGCAATTTAATGGTCCAAATGGGTCCAAATCTCAAGTGCGGTAGAGTTTTTAATAATAATAATAATAATAATAATATAAATAAAAATAAAAGCCGAAAGCCTTACATGCTAGTGCTTTAAGACTTTAGTCTTACAATTTATTCTCTGGCTAAATTTTTAATAATAATAATAATAATAATATGCACTAAATAAAGAATGCATTTATGTTGTTTCATTGATAGAACGAAAATGAAATGTTGATGATTTGTTTGCTTACCAGTGCATAATTTCGAGTCTCGTATTCCGCTTATGAGCGGATGGTGGGGGTTATGACAAATTTTTGTAAATAAAAATCCTTCAGTATTAAAACGCAAACATTTTATTATCGATTTAACTTAAGGCTTACAATATTTTTTTTACTTTTTGGTATGAATTTACGATTTAATATTTTTAAGTAAAGTTTCCAAAATCTTTGATTTATGCCCTCATGTGTTTTTATTTGTTTCTTTGTTTTTAATTTTCTTATTTTTCTGTTGCTAAATAATGTTTTATTCACTCGTCAATGGAAACGTTTTTTGTACGATGCTTACTCTAAGATGTTTAAATTTAATTGATTTTGATAATTTATGAAATAATTGATCATCATTGTTCGTTTATGTAATAAAGAGCTAAGTGATGTAGTTAACCTTCTAATTGATCTAAATTTCAATTTTTAATGGGGGAGCGGAAAGGAAATGTATTTATAAAGTACAATTAACTAATATTTACAATAGTTTCGATTTACTGAAAAGTATGAAACTGATTTTGAACGAAAGGTTACACATTGACCGACAGTAAAAATTTTCAGTGACTTCCGAAAATTGGCAAACAATTTATTTTAAAATTGGTTGTGATATCCGAAATTTGATTACAAACATTTTAAAAGTGAACGTCACCATAACATAATCGAATATATACAATGAATTCTATAACATCCAAGGTTATTAGTAGTATATTAAATTTATATAAAATTAAGTGAAAAATAATCGGTTTCAAAATCGAAATGCTGTAGCATTTATGTCCGTTAAGTTTGGTAAAGCCAGTCGATCTGTAATTCAAAACTTTCTTTAATAGAATATCTTAATATGGGCTAACAATTTGTAACAAACATAGTAGAATTATTCTACCGAGTTGAAGACTTCAGATTGCGAAATATATATTTATCCTATCTGACGTTTAGTTAGGAATGTTTACAAAAGACATTGAAACATTATATCGGTTCGGATATATAAGCTTTTTAGTGACCACTAAATGAAGCAAATGTTCGAAAACCTTTGCAATTTTCTGATGCGAGATTAAAAAAAATAAATGTTAAAATATATTATGAATGATGATATCGAGAATATGTAATTACTTTTTGACAAGTTAATCGATTTCTTTTTTTTTCACTTTTGATGATTAAATTTGTTAATGAAATTTAAAAAAGTTATAAGATATAGAAAAATAATTGGAAATTGACTTTTATGTTATATTAAATTGATATCGAATTATTTTTTGAATCAGTCTCTACTGATATTGACTTGTTTACAAGTTAATTAATTATATTACGTTTAACGTTGTACGCGCATGCATTCGTTTTCGTATGTACATATACGCGCGAGTACACATCTATCTATGTATATTTATTTATATATAAAGTGGAAGATAGTAATAAATCAGCCAACATCGAAGATTATTTTTTTCCCAACAATAATAATAATTGTAATAATAATAATAATAATAATAGTATATATATGTAAACATAATTATATATGTATTTGTGTATAGATGAGCGTGTGTATATTTAACTATAAAGGGCTTTCTTTTGAAATTATTTACACAAGCACTGCTGAAGCTACCTATGCCGTAGTTGTTCACTGTGTTCTTGAACACAGCCGCGTTCCTCTTCATAAAAGCCCAGGTTTAGGTTGGAATTTGTGTAAAAGAAAATTAAAACAATTTTTGTGTCGTAATAATCAATCAAATTAGCTAAATGCATAGTTTTTCAACTTACAGACAATACTTAGATACGATTGTTTCGTGTTTCGTTTTTCTTTTAGTTTTTTTTTTTGTTTCTCGATCATATATACTATTAATAGGGCTTATTTTCTATATACAACACACATACACTGACAAGGTTTCGTTAATTATAAAATTTAGTAATTACGCAATACGCGCTTTTGTTTTCTACGTCTTAAAGTTGTAATGACATCGTGATGCTACAAATGCTTTAGAATATCCTGGTGATATATATATGCACCCATATACCTAACTGTATTTCGGGATATGTTTGATTTTGAGCTTCGATTTGTAGTTATTTTGGTCTCTGCTTCTTCTTATATTTGTAGCTTCCTTTGCATGAAGCCATTGTTGGTGTAGGCAGTTTCGAGTTCCATGTTTTAAGTAGTTTTCCTCTCTTTTTCATTTTTTTGTTTTTATTTTTTCTTTTTATTTTCTTAAATTTTATTAATTGATATGTTATCACAAAATGCCGAAGGTGGACTTAAATTCTTTTCGCTGATTATATGTTGATATTCATCTGGTACGGCAGTGGTTGTTTGGCTGGCCAACGTTGACGATGTTTCATAACCTGCTTTACTTTTATTTGGATACAAATGCGTGGCCATTGTTGATCCTATGGCCAATGTGTCGGCATTGCTTAGTGTTTCCATGGCACGGTAATCGAAAAATGTTGACATATTCTCATTGGGTATACCCAGTAAATGTAACGGTTCAATACTATGTGGTAAATGATGGCGATAATTATCTGGCGCTTCCACCATACCGCTTGGTGTTATGTGTTTAACGTTGTCAGCTTGATTGCTAAGCAGTTTTCCTTTCCTACGTGGTGTTATGGTTAAAAAGTCACCATAACTTTTATTATGACAGGCTAGTGGAGAGGGCGCAATGGCAGTACCTTTAGTATGTGAAATTAAGCGCTGTTCGGCAGTTGTTTGTTGATTAGCAGCAGCGGCTGCTTGTTTTAGTATTTCGACATAGGAGCCCGATTGGACAATATTCGGGGCGGGGAGGCTGTCCTTAGGTGAAGATTGGAATTCATTGGCGATACTGTTTCCGCTGCTGGAATTATTATCGGTATTTTTTGCTCGTATTTTGCCGGATAAACTGCCGGACATATTTGTATTGTTGGCTGTATCTTGGGGACATTCGTCTGAAGCTTGTCGCTGATGATAAGATTGTGGTGATTGTGTGGCTTTGAGACTCGACTGTTGCCGTTTGCGTTGTTGTTTTGGTGGCGGGTCAAAGAGCCGGTAGTCGAGCGGCACCGCGTCCACGCTGCTGTGTATATCCATACGCGATTGAATTAATTGAAAATTATTGAAATATAATAAAATGAATGTAAGAAAAAACAAGGAAATAATACAGTGACAATATTAGTATAAATAAAATCATTTCTATGAAATAAGAAACGATGCCGATAAAGATAACGAAGCCATTAAGGTGAGTTGTGAGACTAATATACATTAATAACAACAAACAAAAAGCAAGGATTAGGATAGGCAATGGATCTATTAAGAAGCCGGTGCTCACAAAAATGCATACAGTTTAAGTATTTTTTGGTATATTGGGAGTTTTTTACACAGTTCAAAATAAGAGTATAGTAGTAATAGCGTGAAAAACTATACGGCGGCCTTATCGCTTTAACATTAGATCTCTTACATAAATTATTTCGAATTTGTGTTAAATTTACGTAGTGGATAGTTGTTAAGCGTTTACGCTTTTTAAGTTGTGATTGCTACTCGGAAAGAGAAAATTTGTCCACGATTTCAGTGCTAATTTAATTCTACTAATGATAAATCGAAGCACATATAAAAACATTGCAAAAATGTTTCCATTTTTTTTTATTATTCATTTGGACAACTGCAGTAGATATGTTAGGCGTTTTTCGGTAGCTAGGAACATGAGTTAATTAATTTTAATCTGGTAAATGTACTTAGAAAAGATTATCGTTTTCTTTCAATCCAAGTAATAGTTTAGTTTTCAAACAAAAGCGTAAGTAACAACAATAGGACAAAATTTTTATGCTCTATATAACTTATGGTAAGGGTATATTAAGCCTGAGAGGATGTACGCAACACTCGACAACACTTTGACTTGAGGACCCAATCTTTATTACGTCAATTGTCTGTTCGTCTGCCTCTGTGATGGCTGTGCTTGTGTTCTGGTCTTCAAGTTACAATTAACAGTCTTCGATATGTTAGTTGATAAAATTTAGCATTTTTCCATATTTTGCCCCAAGGGCAAACGCTGCTCAAACTGCATCGAATCGGACTAATTTGGGATCGATTGTTATTACTATTAACAACGGACCACTCGTTAAGATGTAGGTTGGCGAATCCATACGGTTTTTATATAGTACTAGCCTTCAAACGAAATATATCAAGTTTTCATGACATTACTTCACAAGTTACAGTTGTAGTATAGATTAGGCAATAACGGCGACTGTACGCCATCTCTGCGAACTTATTGAACGATGTGTTATGACGACATTTTATGACGAAAGTACGTGAAGAGTTGGATTAGCAGACTGATGCAAGATATTTAATAGCCTCCTATTCGCGGATAAAACGCTTTAACTTGTTCAAGGAAATTTTCAACTTGGGTGAAAACTTCCGATTGCGGACCTGCCCCAATCTGATTAGGGTTGATTCACATCGATGCAATCATGTTTAGCAGATCAGCGATTGACAAAAGCTGAAGTTGTATGGCAATGGATCTATGACTATTTCATCTAGAAACCATGAAATTTCTACAGCGAATGCATGCGCAAGCTACCCAAGAAAGGCAAAATACACTAGATAATCAAGTTTTGTAGCGACCAGTTTTTAATCTATTCTGGATTAAAAATGGGGAGAACTTATTTGTACGCCTATTTTGGCATTTGTAGAAGATCCCTAGTCCCTTTAGCCGATTGACGCAGTTAGCGCGATTTCGTTAACGGTCTTAGTTAAAAAAATCGCGTAATGATGCTGGAAATTTTTGACAAGCATCTAAAATGATTTTGCAGCTTGTCGAACTTAACTTGGCAAGACTGATAGCAAAAAATATGTTCCGTTAAGAAAAAGTTTTAAAGATACAACCGTGATTGCCATGCACAGGCACCTGCATCAAACGGTACATAACAGTCTGTCGTGAGCACGATAAAGAGCGTATTCATATGTATGGTCTTGATATTATAATAGTCGAGGTTATGTAAAACATTTACACAACTTAGTAAATCTGATTCACATCAATATTTTTAATATATTTGGTTCATTTCATTTACTACACCATAACTCTATGCCCAAATGATAAAGAAAACTTTGCATTGTTTTTCTAACTAATCATGCATTGGAAAACATCTACATATAAGCATACGTTTCTCTTGGACATACTTTTGCGGCAAGTATTGTGTACGTGGGTGAATTAAGCAGAGTAAGCTACGTGAAAGATGCAAATAAGTTAAGAGTGCACGTTCTTCTATTCGGTTCCTGTTGCGATGGCGTTTAAATATACATCTTATCCTTCCTCTTTCAATTATTTAAAAATTATTTTAATCTATAAGTGCAAAAACAAAGAACAAAGCCACTATTTCTTTGTATCATCACAGATTATTAAGATAAATAGTTTTTTTGAAGTAAACTCGATTCGGACTGTTTTGGTCTACTTGTACTTTATCATTTTCTCGTCTCAGTTAAATAATATGTAATTTCAAAGAACGTCTTCTACGCTAGCCTTTTACACGCTAAATTTATATATACACATAAATAAATGAGATTATAAAACGACATCTACACACATATGTACAAAAGTAGAAAAAGTAAGAAATTTGTAAATAATAGACATCTAATGTGTGTGGCTTGCCTATTCGATAGAGAGCTCTTTTGTTGGTATCCGACCATACTATCGCTACTACCACTGCCGCCGCTAGCCGAAGATTTCAAAATCACCAAAGCATTGGGACTACTGCGGGAATTGCTTATGGATTGATGATTCGTTTGATCGGCAGTGGTGGTGGTATTGGTGACAGTAGAGGTGACCTTGAGTTCATGCTTGGACGATGATGCAATTCGGTGTGAGGGTGATGTGGTTGGTGAAAAGGTTCGTGCAGGCTGTTGCTTTTGTGCGGCTTTTATCTCTGATCGGGGACGTTGTAGGAGATGTACATACTGGTGTGATGGAACATGGGCTTGGGATTTTGTTTTTGTTCGTGCCGGCTTTTCATGGTCACTTGTCAATCCTTTACTATTACTAGCGGTTGGTGCGCTTTGTGGACGAGGTGCAAAAATGGCGGACTGTGGGTTGGGGGTAATAATTTTAGTAGGTATAATAATTTGAAAGAAAGATTTTCTAGATTTAAACGATAATGGCTTATTTTGTTTGCCTTTGTTGGATGGTTGTTGTTGCTGTTCAGAAGCAGTATCGGCCAGCCCGTTAGAAGTGCGTGAGTTCTCGCTCGTGGAATCTTTCTTGCGTTTCGGTAAAATATTTTCTACATATACGAAAACATTTTAAAGGTACACTGATTAAGGTTAAATAAGCAAGGTATGGTGATAATGTTAATGGAAAGGTATGTGAATAAATGAATGAGTGATAAAATATTGTTAGTGAGTAGGTGTTAATTACGGTAGTTACAGCTACAAAGATGCAGGATTATTGGCAGCAAATGGGGATGATACTCTGGGTTAGTGTGAGTAACTGAACTTTGAATTTTTGTACAGTTTTAATAAGAAAAACAGGTACTAACTTACTATGAAGTTGAGGCCTGCTAAATACCGACAGGCGTTCCTTGTTCCCGCTTCCGCTACGTGGACTATGACCGTGCACTTGAATAGTTGATTAAATAAGTGGAAACAATTTCAGAAAAAACTCAGTACAAAAAGAGGTACGTACTGTTGCAGCCCGAATTGTCCATTTGATTGGAAGCATCAGTATGTGAGCTGCGGTTATCGTCACGTATTCGTTCACCGCTAAGATCGCTATCGCTGTTGAGACTATCGTATTCCTCGGATTCGGATTTAATGGCCTTAGAACGCCGCTTATGACGTTTTTCGGTACTTGTATGACTGCATTCGCCACCTCCCAGGGATATGTTGCCACTACCCACGCTAGCCGAAACGGACCGCTTCACTTTCACTCCCGTACTAGATAGTGTATTGTCATCGCCACTCCTTGGATCGTACATGGGTTGAATGCCCTTGCGGTTCAGTGGTATATTTGCTGATTGATTTTCGTGCTCTGGTAAATGGAATGTAGCGTAAGGATATATATCTTCAGAGTATTCAGGAATGCGCTCAAGTGCAACAACCGAGTCTCCCGGTGATTGCTGACACGATTTGCGCATCGTACCATAGTATTGCTCACGGTGTTGGATGTCCTTTCCCTCGCTGACAGACGGCCGCAAACTCTCGACATTTCTTGTGAACAACTGCCTTGGATCTAAAACTCACGTGAAGTGAAAATAAATATTTTTAATAAATCAAACTAAATTCATCAGCTTACAGTTCTTAAAGCACATACAGGCGCCAATCAAAGCTAATATTGTGCCGAATATGGATGTAATTATGACCGCAATGAGATGGGCATCCCTAAATAAACTCGATACTTCTGGCAGATCGCTCTGATCTAATTCAGTCGAAATTCCATTGTAACGCAACGTCTCAAAAGAATACTCTTTAATAGTCGATCCGGCATTATTATGAGCGGTAATTCTTAGGCTGTAAACAATACCTGCCTCCAAATCACCAATGGTGTAGCGAGTCTAAAGAAATTTTAAAACGAAAAAATTTCTAATTATAATTCAGATAATATCTCTTGAGAGATTTGGACTAGCTAAATATTCTACGAGATCCACACATTTCTAGTTATGAATGGCCGAAGAAAAAATAAAGCAGCATGATTTGTGAACATGAGAGATTTTTCAGTTAAATGCATCAACTACTTTCAAACCTTATGGATCTGATTTAAACTTACGTGCGTTTCTATTCTGCTGGACACAATAATCCAGTCATTCGCGACACCATAACGCTTAAATTCAATACTAAAATACTGTATAGGACAACCACCGTCTTGCCATGACGATAACTCCACTAAAGCCGAAGTTATATTAGGACGAATAAGACTATGTTTGCTAGGTGCAATAGGTTTACTGCCTACGAATAACCACAAGTATTTATATAAATGAATACTCCAACAAAGCAACAGTCTTTAGCTGAATAAGTACCTTTAGTCTTTGCAATTTCAATGGGACTTGTGTTGCTTGTACCAATTTTATTAAAGGTTACAATTGTAAATTGATAACGGGTGCCACATTGCAAGTTCTCCAGGAGTTGGGAATTAATTCGCCTATCCAGTTGGATTTCTTCCCAGTCACTGAACTCTTTTCGATAAGTAAGTGTAAATCCTCTTAGGGGTGCTCCTCCAATATCTTCTACCCGCCACTGTAATGAGACTGAGTTGGAAGTGGTGCCAATAACCGCTATCACGGGGGCTGACGGAGGCACTAAAGAAGAACAAGGTGTTTTAATTTTAGATTTAAATGATTGAAAACCTTACTGCACCTTGAACGAAAAGTTGATAGACAATATGATCCGAACCTATGGCGTTCCTGACAATGCATGAGTAATTTCCTTCATGAGATCTTTGTATGTTGCGTAGCGTAAGAGTGTTATCGTTACTAACCTCCAAGCGGAAGTGCTTTTTGGAACGGGCATTCAATACTTTCCATTCGGAGTTTGGTTTTGGTGAACCTACAAAGAGGCAAGGTAACTTCATATCTACCCGCCAGCTAATACTTAAGGTTTGACTGAAAGAAATTATTGCAGCCGGGACCGAAGAACTTGGTACCAGTTTAATAACGGGTGTGCTGGGACCTTGCCCTACCCGCGTGGAGGCCGTAACCCAAGCTTCATAAGTTTCGCGAGTCGACAAATCTTTGGCTTCGAAATGTCGATTCTGCGCTGGCAAAACTTCTTTAAGAATTTTCAATTCCTGACCCTTGTCTAATATTCGTATGTAGACGTTATATTTGGTGACAATTCCATTGGGTCGCCGTGGTGGTAGCCAGCTTATAATGACAGAAGATTCCGAATTTACGACTGACTTAACTCGTTCAGGGGCATCCGGTACGGCTTCTTCGGTTGTACAAGATACAGTGGGGCTTACAACACCTTCGCCAGCTCTAGTGAACGCTAACGATTGCACGCTATAATTGGTAAACGGTTGGAGACCGTGCAAAACTGTGCTCAGAGCCGAAGTAATTTTAGTTTCGCGAGTTCCGTATTCAGAATCAAAATTCCCTGGTTCATATAAAACCTTGTAGCCCTGGATAATACCGTGATGATTCTCTTTAGGCGGAGCCTGCCAAGAAATTTGTATATTCTGGGCTGTTAAAGCTATACATGTAACACTTTGTGGAGCAGCGGACGGAGCGTCTTCTAGAGTATGCCCCAAAGCCACCTCGCTGGGTGGCCCATCTCCTTTTACGTTGAAAGCTGATACGGTCACCGCATATTGAGTGTATTTCTCTAAGCCGGTAAGGCGAAAATCATTAAGACCTTCACCCCCTAAACTGCTAACTTTTGTGAAATTTTGAAAGTTATCAGAAGAGCCATGTTTCTGATAGGCAATAGTATAGCCTAGTAGTTCTCCATTCCATGTATCTCTCTCTGGAGGCCGCCATGTGATTAGTAATTGCTGCGGTCCTAAAGGCTCAGCTGAAACATCTTGTGGCCGGCCGTTAGGAGCTTCAGCGTCCGTTTGCACTAACAATATATCGCTAGGAGCGCTTGTACCAAGATGATTTTCGGCATACAAGCGAAAGTGATAGGCTTGAGCAGGTCTCAAAGAACCGATTTGTGCTGTAGTTTTCTCACCTGGTAGTAGTTTCTGATTGTTTCCCTCATGCCAAACATCTAACAAAAAAAAAAAATAAATTGCAAAATTATAAAGTAAATGTAATAACTTTTAATCTTACCTCCGGCTTTTTTATATTGCAGTATGTAATTGGATATAGGCTGAGAATCACGATTATTTACGCCCACAGCAACGCTATCCTGGTCATTTGGTGACCAGGCTAAAGTAACTGAACGGCTTCCTAAATCCGTAACATGTAAATTAACGGGGAAATTTGGTGGCTCTTGCACTTGAAGGTATATAATGCCTCGATCGTGACCATAAGTATTGCTCGCAATACAAGAATACTCTCCACGATCGCTAAGAATTGTCTGAAGAATGGTAAGCTCTGAAACAACACCGCGGCTCAAAGGTGAATCTTTGATGTGATAGCGTACGTCAAATGAAGGATCGATTCGATTCGATTTACCACGCCATGAAATATCAAGCGGTTGATCGCCGTCTGCTTCGCAACGCAACGTCACACGGTCGCCTCGCCGAACTGTTATTTGTTTCTTTGATACAGTTACGGAAGGACCGACTAGAGCAAGCATTAGTTTAATTGAAAGTTTTTATAATACATACATACTCATCCTATAATTACCATGAACTTTCAGTTTTATCAGGGTACTGAGGCCAGCGCCAATGCCGTTATTAGCCTGGCATAAGTAACTACCTTCGTGTTCTCTAGCAACCTTCGGTATACTCAAAGTACCATTGCTGTGAGTTTCAATCACCGACTGAGAATTACCATTGCCAATGTTATAGCTTAGTTCGCGATAATCACCGGAATCGCCTGGAAAACCATAAACCTTTTTCAGACTCGCAATTCATTTAAGCAAAGCATTTACCTATTGATTGCTTCCATTGAACTGTCGGAACTGGAAAACCATCTGCTTGACATCTTATCGAAACCGGATTACCCAATATGGCATCCTGATCACTGGGTTTTATGATCCAACGTGGCGGAACTATATTTCGGAAGTGTTTATATAATTTCATTAAAGGAAACGATTGATTCAATGAAAGCTATATGTGCCAGAAAGAAAAAAAAAAAACGATAATAAAAACAAACATGCAATCAACTGACATGCGCTATATCCTGTATATGTGAAAGTCTTTATGGCTAGAAAACGATTTTACTGAATTTTCAACTTACCATAGAATGTGATATAAATATAGAACTGAAAAAAGTAAATAAACTATATCGATTTGCTTTTAACTAAAACCCAAAAGGGAGAGCAATTGAAAGATTGAAAAGAAATTAAGTAAACGAGTAACTAAGGATTGTGTTTTCTTTCTAAATTCGAGACATAGATTCGGCAATACAAGTGCGTTTATCTAATAGTTTGCTAATTCGAGTGAATCAATACTGTGGTGCGTGGTGGTGATGATGGTGCTCGTTCCGTGCTCGGTGCGTTGCCTGCTGTTGCCGACATGGTGCTCTCCATTTCACAAGTGCTTTTTTAAGTACAGATACAATTTCTTATTTCCAAATTTCAAATTCCAAGAAATAATAGCACAAATTCGTATGCAAAAGAAGGTGTTCAACTTATATCCCGCTAAAGTAACACGGTGCGGTTGCATTTTGACTGCACCAATAAGTTTTGCCGGACTTGCACGCCTATTTGACAACCATAAAGTTCGAATAATGAAAGTTTTGTATTTTGTCTGACCCTGAACACATACAGAAATCACTGGAACCTGACTTGAATTAGTCTCTTTTAAATACCTAATCGTATAATGAAGCACTTAAGGGGTTATGCAATCCCCTAAATTTGTTCTTGCAATTTCCTTTATCGTCTTCAATAATTTCTTAAATATTCGATAGCGTTATTCAAAAGGTTTTATGACCAATCAAATTCTTCAATTTGTTGGCTGAACTTACTGCTTACAACTTTAATCGCGTTTTTCGAGCTGGCCATACCATTCACATAAGTCAAGTTCGATGGATGTCAAAATTTAACTGTCAGTTCACAAAATGAGCTTATTGTGAAATATTGTGGGAGTTTTTTTCGATTTGTCGTTTTTTTATTATAATCCGAACCATTTTTTCTCAAATCAATCTTTTCACATTTTCCGGTAGCTTCAATTTATAAAAAAGTTTCTTCTATTTGTTGTATAAGAGTTATGATGTTAGTTGTAAACAAAATTTTAAAGAGTCACTTGAACAGCTTAGTTGAAAGGAATGGAAAGGAAATATACGAGGAAGCTATTAAGCATTCCCTTATTTGGAGTAATATTAAAAAAAAGATCGAACTCCGATCCGTAACTGCGTCAACAAGTTAACCTACTTGTTTAAAGCCAGTGAAACGCGAAAGGCATTTTTTTATATTTTAATATTTGTGTAGTGAGTGTTTGAATGGGAATACTTTCGTCATTTCTCGAACAAATTAGGCAAACATTTGTAAATTAATTATCTTCAAATTATTCAATACTTCTCTTTAAAACGTTGTTCGAAAAGTGACATAAACATCTCTTTCTCCACTTCTTTTTTACCGCCAGCATGCTTTACGCAGGAGAGATATCCCTTGAGCGATGAGGTGAAGTCGTATTAAAAAGAAAAAATAATTCGAATTCCAAAGCCCAGTTCAGGAATGTCATTAAAAACTTCATCCGAAATTTTTCTTGACGGAAGCACTGACAACTTTCGAATAGCTCTTAGTGCCGTATCCCTTCCAAGGTGGCAGTGACGAACCGACTCTAACGTACTTTTGCTTGAAAACGTTTTTAAACTACTATTAACGCTTTCGAAAGGCAGCTGTTAGTGTATTGGATAAGGTAGAAATCGAAAAGTAAGACGTTTTGCTATAACTCTTTAGCAGGGGTGCATTTGAGACAGTTCATCGTTTAGAAGCGCTTGGGAAAAGGCTGGAAATTTCAATAAAGAAATTTCCTAGAACTATTGGAGTGTTTCTCCATACTCTAGAAGGTTCAAAACATCTGAATAAATGTTTTAACGGGGAATAGCCAAACAAATGAATTTCTGACAATGGTCAGTAGTGGTAGTGTTACCTTCAAAAAATTAACAGGCGAGTGAAAATTTATTTCAGTCCATTTATTACTGTTTGCCACTTAATTCCCATAGTTGCGAACTCACAAGGTAGTACTGTAAGCCCACAAGCATTACCGCAAAAGTTGTCAGATCAATATTATCCTTTTGCTTTGATTGGCATTTTCACTTTATTCACTTAAAAAGCTTTTTCGTATGATGTGAGGATTTAAGATAAATGACACTAAACTTACAAAAAGCCGCAGTTTGTCAGCCGATTAATATTAATTTTTATATTTCTACATTTCTCTTTTATGTTTCCGTACAAAAGAAAGGCGAATGCTTGTTAACCTGCTTGTTTCACTACCCGAAATTAAACAACGCTACTACCGTGAAGTTAAGCAAACGATCATGCCCAGATCTTTATGGCTTTAAGAAGAAGGAATAAAGTTCATTCCTTCAACGTTGAAATGAATGTTTTAAAGCAGAATGAATGCTTGACAGAAAATGCAATCCTCAAAACTGTTTTCTTATCTATGGAAGATTAGAAAGCAATACTGTTGTGAAGTCATGCCAATATATATGATATTGGCATGAAATCATGACATCGCAATAACTGATGGGTTTTTCGGATTTCTGTTACTTTCCTGTAAGACTTACCAACGCTTGAAATGGCTCTAATTCTCTAAAATTGTACAAAACATTCTTTTACCATTTGTGCGCACACACAGTAACAGTTACTTCGTATTAAAAGGTTCTTCTTGCATTGCAATCAGCGATTGGGTTTTATGCGAGCATGTGTTCTAATGTTATTTAATTTTTATAATTTATTTGTTGGTTGGAAAAATTTATTCGTACGTTGGAAAAAGAACGCAAAATGTTTTCATTTCATTTATTCAAAGATGCAAGTATCACAAAAAGTGAGCTATCTTGATGGGATATCTTCACTTCGTTAAAGCCTAGGCAAAGCAGATAACTGATGTCTACACTCATACACATTCGCATAACTCAATCAACAAGTTTAATAGCAATTCAATTAAAAGCAAAATTTGATACTAATCTACTCACACACACACACACACACATCTTTTGAATGTTGTCGCTAAAAGAAGAAAGGTGAAAGGTTAGACCATGCCTCGAAATTTGTGCCATTACTTCTTTAAACTCCGATAGTTTTACTTAAGTGGTTATGTACATTATTTGCTTTAAGACGCAAAGTGCTGCTGTGAATGATTTGAAGTGTGTCACACATTTTTAAAATGATTACGTTTGCATTTGTTACATTTGTGACCATTTACCAGAAACGGAAAGTGTTGCTGCGTATTCGACCGATCCAGCGCGATTTGTTACGCGACAGGTGTAGTTGCCATTATGACGCGATGTCACGTTATGTATCGAGAGAATACTAGAAAACGGCGCATATTCATTGATTGTTAGCGAAGGGTCAGGTGGCTTAGAGGAAGCACTTTTTGGCGATTCATTAGATGACAGTATTGCACTTTCTAGGCCGCCGCTTTGTATTATAACACCATCTTTGAGCCACGTTATATTAAATGGTTGATCACCTTGACTACTAGAGCACATCAGTTGAGTCCGCATACCTTCGGTAATTTCATCCTCAAAACTAAAGGGGGAAATACGTGGTGGAACTAAAGAGATTTTAAGAGAGGGAGAGATAGATACAGATATAAAGATTATCCAAGAAATGAATACGCAATTTAAACCAAAATCAGTTATCAGTCTTTAGCTGAAAATTTTGATATTAAAAAACTTAAATCAAATAATTTGAAAATATTGAGTGTTTCACTAAGTGAACAAAAGTAAAAAAACTCGCATTTTTAAACAAGCAAAGTAAATATCATTAACATTTAAGTATTAACAAAATGGAACAACATGTATACGATATTGCAAAAACATGCCAACAACAAACAAACAAAGATAATATTAACGTTAAATCATTACAGTGAACGCAAAACACAATACATTCAACACATTCTCATATACCATTAACTCTTAGCTGTGCAGAGTGCGATACAGTAGCAGCATCATTTTGGACGCGACACGTATAGGTGCCGCTTTGGGCCCTCGTCACACTTGTTATGCTGAGGGCGCTGGTGAAATCGTCATTTTGGCGAATTGTCACTATGCCGGCGCCTCCTTCACCACCGCTACTACCATCATCATTCGTTATATGTGAAGGATGTGCGTGTGCATTTGCGTAGTTGATCGATGTCGCCGCCGACATCAGATGGGAGCCAGTGCCCGTGGCAGCAACGTCACCGGTACCACTAAGCCCACCGCTAACACTGACGCCGCTGTCGCGTGAAATATGCCCGGACTTCATACCAGCAGGCCCTGTCGCTTGTAGCGGTTGTCCGTCCTTCAGCCAGGTGAATGTGAGCGGTAGGTCACCGGTGCCAATGACACATTGAATGCTTGTGCGGTCGCCGACATTCAGATCGCGAGCGAATGAAAATGGTGTAATCTTAGGCGGAACTAAAAATTTGTTGTTTTTGTTGTTGTTGGTGTTTCATTAATTCAATAATTCTTTGAAACACATATTTACACTTATCAATAATTTAATTTATTTAATTTTTCATACTCTTTTTAATGCAATTATATCGAGAGGTGGTTGTGTATGTATCTGTGCAGTTATACCGGATGTCCGTTTACTAGATTATTGTGCTACAGTAGAGAGTTGTTATTTAACCACAACAACAACAACAACAGCCAGTATAACTACCAAGTGCACTTAGTCAACCGTTAAAAATGTAGAAAATTGGAAATTGGTAAAGGGGGCCAGAAACCGAAACATACTTTTGTGAAACGTATGCTTTTGCTTGTCCACCTTTTTTAATGTTGTGGTGAGGAGCGTCGAAGAAATTATTATCCAGTGAAAACGTGCAACATACGGTCGTCCATATTTGTTTACATTTGCGGTTAACTAATTATCAATCCTGTGCGTGCTGGCCTTTAGATCAGTTAATTAATTAATTAATTCAACTAACAACAAACCAAAGGATTTTTTATTTTCTTCCTTATTTTTAAGAGTACTTTTTAATGGAAAGAGAAAAGAATTTTTCTGATTTTATGTTAGCTAATCGATTGATTTTACCGACATAGTGACCAGTCGGGTATATTCAGAATGAAAAATTGTAATCGCAAATGGTTTTCGTATTCTCTAGAATAAAACTGACAATCAAAAATATCACCTGCAGGAACATTAAGTTGCGCTATCAGAAAGCATAAGTGAAACTTGCTGCACGTATGCTCGAATCACATTCTAAACAACTTAACTGCGATTTGCAGTTATGTATAGCAAACATGACGCCGGCTGTGGTGCATGATTGTCCAGCCTTCCAGCACAACTGGACTGCATTAAAACGGACAATTTATTACAAGCTAAAGAAACGAACGCTGGAATAACTACAATAAATAACGTACTTACTCTACGTGTATTGAAACTATGAGAATTTGTAATTTCATCTACGCATATAAATGTCACTGCAAATTCCTCGTAGACAATAACGATAATTGAAAACTAAAAATTTGTCTATGTAATATTATAAAACACGATGTCAATAAAGCGAAGAACTCAACTCTAAGAACAGAGTGAAAAATTAATTCAGGAACTATAGGTTGGACAACCATGCCATGATACATACGTCGAACATCAACTAACCTACATAAACAAATATGTTTATCGCACTGGGTGGTACATGTAAACACCCTGGAGTGGTGCGCATCTCAAATTCCAATTTACAAAGTATGCATTTAAAGGCTGCCGGATAACTTACACATCATCACATGCTCGCCTAAAACTTTTTATTATTCTTCTTTTTCTGAACTTTATATATTTAAACGAGACTTTTTGAAACGCAGTGCACTACCATGGAATTTGATAGAAAATTTGATGACGTGAAGAGGTCAGAGAGAGAGGTTTGCACCTCTTTCCCAAATCGCCTTACTGTTTTACTCTCTTTATGGAAATATGTTTGCAAATGTTAAGAAATTCGATCTTTCAAGAGGTAAAAAAATATTGGGAGACCTCTTTATGGTCGTCGATATTGAATAAACTCGACTGTAATTTGAACATACTACTCGATAGTAATTTTATGATCTAAAGATTTTTTATTCGATAGTAAGAACGCATACTTTATTAACAGTTATGGACTCTTTACTCGTTACAGTGAGTTCATAATCTACAGTTATTAAATTTATTCTCGATATCGAGAATGATAAAATCGCTCTGGGTTAAATTTTTCGAAGTTGAAACTCGTACCGTATGACCACTCTTGTTATCGCGTACTCTCAACTCTGAAAAACTTTTTTTCACACAAAAAACTTATTTCAAAGTAGTGTTCAAACCAGTGAACTTAACATGCGGCAGAGAAACTATAACAAAATGACAGGCTTAGCTTAAATCAAAATTTATCTACCTTAGTTAAAAGGGGAAAAAAATTTCTACTATTATTTATCTCCGTTACTTTGATAAAAGTGGATCAGCTACGGTACACCGACAGACTGAAAACAGATAGTCAAAAATACTTCCCTAAAGTGCTTAATGTGTAGGGCGTGATAAAAAGTTCTTGAAAAGCGTTACTTGAATTTGGATGTACGAACCGCACAAATTCAAATTGCGATTACAATTAAAAGTTTAGTCTTTCTAACCCATTAAGTATAAAATTTCCAGCTTGACATTAGACATGGACTTGCTTTTTGGTCAGGTAAATTCAATAGCTGGTAAGTGAACGTTTTTCGCTACTTCTTCAAGCGTAGAGAATAGTGAAAAGAGATCGAAGAAAATTTCTTATTTGTCCGTCGCGGACAGCCTTTCGACTGTACCTAAAATCACTTGGATGTGCTATGGAAGGGAATGCAAATGTGTCCGTTTTCCTTCTTACTTTTATTTTGCCTATTGCTCGTACGTATAAATTGACCGCACATGATTTGTTGCATTAAGTCAACCGCAAAGTACACGTTAATTTTCTGGCAGCCTGGGCGACCGCATGGCACATAAACAATGCCCCATAATGAGGATTTACGCGATTTCGAAACAATTTCAAAACCAAACTAACATACAACTGTGGCGGGCGCCGCACCTTGGCGCCGCTTTAAACATTGGTGCAAGTGCAATTTCAAAATCAAACAGAAAAAAGGAAAAAACAAAAAAAAAACAAAAGAGGTAAAGAAAATATGTAAAATTTCTGCTTTTTAACACAAAAATGAAACTTGTGTTAAAAATTTTTATCATAAATTGCAAATGTATTTGAAAAAAATATAATGAAAATGAAAATCAGTGCATTAAAACAAAATTTTTTTTGTGCAATTTCGGATGGAATATTTAGGTGAAACAAACCAACAAAAACACAAACAAACGCTGGAATAAACAAATAAATTTGCATTATTTTATATAAGTAAATTAAGTATGGATGAAGAGCTTGTGTAGGTAAGTATAAGTGCAGCAAACGTCGTGCCGTGCATTTAAGTTGCAATGCATTTAAGTGCAAAAAGAGAATATAGAGAAATATTACATAGCGTGGAAGTTCAAAGAGAGCCGATATTTTTCACAGAGCCACAAAACCAAAAACGGAAATTAAAGACCAAAATGTCCATTTTGTTGTTGTAGCATTTTTTTTCTCTCTTTCTTTTGCTTTAATTGCTTTAAACTTAAAAAAATGAACACAAAAAAGTAGTAGTTTGTATGGAAAATCATAATCATTAGTGTTGTTACGTGCTAGAATTTCGCAAGTGTATTGAGTTTTATAAGTACACACAGACAAAAACACACACATTCCAAGCGCAAATCAATCGTACATTCATTCATTTTTATTTATGGATACATTAGATGTGCTGTTTGCCTGCATGAAGCAATAACAAAATATAATTTATATGTAAACATGTTTCGTATTGAATTCCAAAATAATAATTCAGTTGAAAATTTATTTGATTTAAATTCATCAGCGAAAAATGGGAGCATATCAATAAGCTCTGTTATTCTCTTTGTGGGCTAAGAATAAACACTAAATATTCCATGTCCGTCTGTCCGACCAGGAAAATGTGTACTAACCGCTCAGCAACTGCGACAACCTTAGAAAGTGTATATTTCAAAATAGTGCTGTCGCACTATTCGACACAATTCATTATCAAAGTCAGAGAAAAACAGTTTTCAATCAAACCGCTTTTCAAGATCACTGTATTTGTTGAATACAAGCCAAAGGTTTTATAGGTTGTTTATATACGACTTTGACATATATATTGTATATGTGTACATTTGCCTTGAAGGCCTTTTTAGGGGGAAAGGAGGAACAAGACCAAAAAGTTTCAACCCGTAGTACATAAGTAAAGCCAGCCATAAATAACAAGATGCCGAAGCATTCATGGATAAATTTTATATCCGATTGTTTTCGTTTACGTCGATATCAAAGTATGCACAAAACTTTCAACTACACCAAAATCATTTCATTTCCTTACGATTCGCAAACAATCTACTCTGAAGTCAGTCAAAAATTCCCTTTATCCGTTTGAGGATTTTCACAATAATGGGGTAAATTTTTGTACATGAAAGCATAGAAAAGCATGAAAAAAAGCATTCCGTTTTATTTTGGGTGAAGATATCTTTGAAATTTCAATCCATTCCATAAAACCATATACAGTATATTAATAAATTGCGAAACGTATTTTCATATAAAACAAAAAAATAACGGAATATGAATTCTTCACTCGGCGTTTTGCTTTCGAAAGCAACAGAAAGCGGTAAGCATGCGAACGTAATATCGTATATACAAAAAACGTATCATGAGAATCTATGCTAAATCTCAGCCAAATGTAGAATTGCAAGAAGCGAGAAGATTTACTGGACGACCTAGCTTTGAGGAAAGTTAGTGTACGACTACGATTAAGTTAAAAGTCGATGCTTGAAACCGGAAGCAATGTATACACCAATTAGAAGACACTTTCAATTCTCAAGTAATAAAATTGAATTGAATTGAAAAGTCGGTGAAAAATTTCAATTTCAGTTCTTGAACAACAAAAAAAAAAAAATCATTGAATCCATCGACGAATTTGCTGAATAACAGAAGAAGAAAAAGTTCACGCGGTGCCTCAGAATTTTGTTTTGAAAAAACAATGTTTTTCTCGGCTCAGGACGAAATATCCATATTTGCTGATTGACGATTATTTTGAAAACTAAGTTGAACTGATGAAAGTCCGATGAAAATATGCAAAAGTAACACACCGATGATTGAAGTTTAAAATTCAATGCGAAATCACTTCAAAAGAGAACACAAAAACCAAACAAGTAACTGTTTGTACAACGTATATATCCAAATAAGAAAGACAACTGAAACATTTGAAACAGTAAAACATCGCAATCTGGGAAAAGCAACAACGTAACATGCCGCTGCAGAACTCATCTCAGTCAAAGAACATCATTACACGTTCCGACTCCATTCCGTTTTATAATTTGACTGTTTATCATCTCTAAATGTACAAAACTCAATCTGCGAAAAGTGGTTCGGCCACAAGGCCGCACCACCTTCTTCGAAAGCGGGGACATTAAAATCCCCAGGGCCCGTGCTTATGCCCACACCAGAAGTGAGTATAGTGTATTTACCCAGTCCAGAAAAAATGCTTTGGCAATAATCGAACTTGGCCGCAATTTATATCACGATTTCCCTAAGTTAGAGATTTTTCTCTTTTCTAACAAAAAAATTAAATTGATCTCCTCCTATGCGGCCACGGCAAATTCTATTGCCGCCAACGCTTCACTTAACAATGCTTATAATGTGCACATCCCGTCCGAATTTCCGAACTTGAAATTTACTCGTCGGCCTGCACCAAAAACTTACTTAAATTCGATCCCCTACCTGACTTCATGCGCTTCTATAAATTCGACCAAATCTCTAACTTGCGTGTGCCTTTGGACACAGTCCGTCATGTTTTTCCGGGAATGTTTTACCTTCTTCCATCTGTTTGGAAGGCATCAGTTTCCCGGTTAGACCATATGTCGAGCCGATATTACAACGCCGCAAATGTTGGCGTCTCCGTGTGGCCGTGGCCACACTGATAACGTGTGCTTGCGCAAGAAACCACTCTGCCGTCTGCACAAATCACTATTGCTCCGCAGATTGACCTCAAAATACTAAGAAATGCATTAAGTGCAAGGATGATCACCTTTGTAATTCAAAAATTTGTCCAACATACAAGAAAATCGCCAAGTCGAAATGAGACGCAGTAGAACGTTTCAAAGCACAAAGTTACTCTTTTTGTTAGAGTGCCTACGTACACCCAAATAATCCAAATTTTTCAATTTCTCTGGAGAGCTTTCCTAAGATGCCCCCACCGACTTCTCAAACAACAGTCGAACGATCAAACACTGAGTCTACTGTCTCAGTTCCCACCAAGAAGGTGATAACTCCGGAAATCACCATCTCCTCTTCCAATAAAAAATCTTTCGATCACAAAATGATCATTAATTCTACCACTTCCTCTAACTTATCTCAAATCTCTGATCGTATTGAAAAATTACATAATATCAAGCTGTCTTCTAAATCAAATTCTATTATTCATTCTGCCACACGCTTACCTCGCCACCTTCACAAGGGTATTCTTAACCATCGACTCCTAATTGCTCTCATTCAATAATGAAAAATGTTCAAATCAATTGCACTATGATCCGTAACAAATTGAAGCAGCGTGGACAATATTTTCAATATCTGTCTTTTTTTCGTAAGAGCAGACGTAACTTGCTTCGAATGCTTTGAAAAGCAAACGCAAATAAAATGAGGAAAATGTCTTTAGATAACTTAATAAGCGAAACGAAAATTTTGAATAAACTGCCCAGTAAATACAGAAGGAAGGTTTTTGAAAAGGAGATTGATCCCGGAAGTGATTTACTTCAAATCGCCATACACCCCAATGGCTGATAATGTTCAACAAGCATAATAAAATCTGTTGGAGAAATATATTCTTTAGAATTTATTGATAGATAGAACTTCTTATCAAATATGCTGTCAGATACTATTGCTCTAATTGTCAAATAGGCCTTTCTTTTTTATGGCGGGGACCATCTATTTAAGTTAATGATAATAAGAGTAGCTCCCTTGCCAATGCTTTCAAAGAGAGTTTCACTAGTTTCGAATATGAAATAAAGTACTGTGTTGAGTGTCTTCAATTGGAGAATCTCATGTCAACAGATTAGATTATCAATAGGAAAAGGACGGCGTTACTAAAGAGATAGTAAGCATAATGTCGTTTATGAAGAAATAAGTGAATGATGAAAGGTCAACAGGCTGTTAAAGGCAGCCAGATGCAGTGTAAAGCATTAGTAAAGTTTATGAATAACTGGTGAACGCAAAACTCCACACATATGTATTACATAAAGTGATAAGGGATCACTTTCGGATTGCATTTACTTTAAACGTTAAAAGCATTATATTAAAAAGCCCTGGCAGTTATGCACCAGTCATACACTTGATATCATTAATGGAAGTTGTTTAAAATCTCAGTTCTTTCAAGGTTGCTTCAAGGTCTTAGCTAAGACCCGATATCCTATTTCTTCCTGGTTTCATTTTACTTGTTGATCATAAATCTTCAGGGACAATCGAGATGCTTTCGCCAAACCCGCGTTGTTACATTGAATGTCCTTCAGAGTGCAACTCGATAACTCTAATAAACCATTGCAATAAAGAGAAGTGGTGCTCGCAAGGTTTTTAAGAATCACAGATATTATTAACAAAACAAGCTCAATATGACTGGAATCTGAACATAATTTAAATTTCATTTAAGGAAAACGAGTTTCGAAGAGGATGGGTATCGATGATATCTAAATGATGATAAACATACCATAGAAATTTCAATAGAAAATCGATATGGAGCGAGAGAGAGAGACAGACAGACAGAGAGAGAGAGAGAGAGAGAGAGAGAGAGATTGCAATTTCGGTAAAACATAATTAAATCAATGGACTGTTAATGAGTACCTTTCCGGCTATCTTGCTTCACCACAAAGGTATTTTTTTTAATAAGTAGAAATGGTTTCCTGTTCGCGCGGGTTATATTTCTTAATACTTCTTTCTTTAGTTGCGATTATAAGCAATCTATAGTTATCCATTAATTCAATTCAATTGTGATAAGCAACTTGGCTCTGCTTGTTAACTATACCTTACACTTTCAATTTTTTTATAAGAATATATACGAGTCTCTTAATTGAAATAAATTGACTGATTGTAGATTTTATGAAACACCTTCTGTCGGTTGCTGGGCTGGCAAGCTAAAGTAATTCTTTGGTGTATATAAGGCTTCAAAAATTGTATTTGAAAGAAAGTCGTTTGTGAACTTTTTTGGTCGTACGTCGAAATTTTAGAACGCGATATCGAACTGGACCAGGCGGACTGCTTTCAATATTTTCCAGCTATATTACACTCCGTACGCTATAGAGCCTCCTATCTAAATATTTTAAAATGAAATCCCTTGAGGTAAATCAACTTTTTCCCATTATCTGCAACAGGAACTGTTGGAATTTATGTTTACTAAAACGGCAATCGCATGTGCAATTATATGGTCTAAGAACTTATACTATTTATCTGATATTATTTAAGTCTCTTAATTGACATAAACCTCACAGCAATCCTAAGGACCATATTTAGCAACTTTTCATTGAACTCGTTGGGCTTACCTTCAGCTTAATTTTTGGCTGCGTACAGAATTTGCAAATAGAATTTAAAGTCTAAAACCCAAATATATACGTGCATGATCTGTAGCACGCGCTGTTGGGAATATTGGGAGTACAAAAATACAACTCTTCTCTCTATTATACCTTTCATTGCTATGAAAATATTTGGCTGTGTATTTGGACGTTTATGTGTATGTTTGTTTATTTATTATTGTGTTGAACAAATTAAATTTTTGTTGAAAGAAAACACAACAAAAAACACAACACACAACTCTTTTTATATACCTGCGTGTATTTAGTGCACACATACATGTTTGTGTTCTCATATGTAGTAGAAATTCAATTT
Source organism: Glossina pallidipes (assembly GCA_000688715.1). Taxonomy (NCBI): domain Eukaryota; kingdom Metazoa; phylum Arthropoda; class Insecta; order Diptera; family Glossinidae; genus Glossina; species Glossina pallidipes. The sequence goes on along the minus strand of KK499866.1, from coordinate 261,510 downwards.
GAAGCGTTACATACACATGTACGTGTATATGTGTTTTTGGTTTTATTTGGTAGAAAAACAATTTGTTACTGCTTTTGGTTTTTCAGTTAACAAAACTAGAAAAGGGTGAAACAAATGCCAATACGGTGTTGTATGTTATGTATGCGCATATGTGTGTGTATGTGTGTTTTATATACCAAAAACAGACAAATAAAAAAAAAATAACTTGAAAAATTTATTAAAATGTCACACAGCACATCGATGTACAAGCATCAACATGTCATATATACATACACATATACATGAATGTCATTTTTATTATTCATCATCATGCATACATGTACGTATGTATATCTTATTTTATTTTTTTTTTTTTTTTGTTGTGTTTATTTTTAATCAAAAATTTTTAATCACCATTTTTGAAAATAAAATTGAGCTTTGGAATTGAATGTGAAATAGAAATGAATTTTAAAATGCATACAGACATATGAAAGCGGACATATGTTACAAATATTGCAAACACGTGAGTTCACTTACACTAAAATACCAATGTACTCGCAATTACAAATAAATTTATCCTAATTAATTTTATAAAAATTTTAGTGAAAATTCAATTAAACAATGGAAAAGTAATTATTGTGTTAAATGAATTGTTCTTTAATCAGGAAGAAGAGGGACAAAAACATCTTGAATTCTCGGCATACGTTTCATAATTCATTCGAGTAACTAATTAGCAAAGCTTGTTCGCACTTGAACTTGTTACATATGGAAAGCAATAAGTAAAATAAAGGTATCCTCTTAACATAATTACATGTGTCAGTCCTTAATGGTTAATCTTTAATCCTTAATTATGCTTAAAAGTCTATTCTTCCGCGAGTACATCAAACACAAAGAAATTGAGACTGTTGTGCAATAGTGTAATAAGATATACCTTCTTCTTGAGGAAACATGACTGCATGTCAGATTAACTTCTGCGTTTTTTAGGGCGTTCCTTTTTTGGTTTCGTCAAGGTGGGACTGCTGCTCCTAACCTTCGTAACATTATTCTACGACAGGGACCGAAGGAGTTATTTAATCTGTTTTCCTTTAGTAGGTCGGTTCGCACTAACCATTTGTTCGATTTCTCGAATTATATACCCTTTGGCCAAATTTTTTCAGGTAAGAGGTACAAGCGATTATAACTCACTGCCCAGGGAGTTGCAATAGGTTACGTATTCCCACTTAACTTACATTTTCGCAGGAATTAATGAGGTTAGCTAGCTATTTAGTACTGAGGCGAAAGTCCAGGCATGTTACGTTTCATTTTCTTTCCTGCTGGAGTGGTTACCTTTCATCTTTGCCTTCAATTTTTCGTTTCTTTGCCGTAAATTGTCTTTATTTATTATTGTACTTTAGTTTTGCACCTATAGCGGACATTGTGAGCAACTCCAACAAACCTTAATGACTTCGGGGCCGATAAAATAAAATAAAAAATAATCTATGTCAAGCATAAAAAGGCGAATTTATAATGTACAGCCTATGAGCGAGGGGCTGTCACATCCTAACTTCACTTTCAATAACTCGAATGTTTGCTGAAACCATGCGCTTCTTCTAAGTAATCGATGAATTCGGATTATCATCATATCTGTAGAACTGGACTCTTTTCACACTCTCCACTTCAGTGCTTCAGTCAGTACATCAGTTCTCAAATGATTGACTTCAAATTGTAATTATAGCTTCATAACGAGCACGCTACGGAAAAATGAACGATTTTCTCAAAATATTAGCTTTAACGAAAATTCTTTCGATACAAAGCCTCTTACTTTTCCAAGAGACTTCCCAAAAATTGGCTGTGAAACCGTTTAAAAAAAAAAAACAAGCAAGTAAATCTTGCGCGCCTCACTAGAGATCATTGCTAAAAGTCTATAAAGAAAATTTGAAGTGGGTATTTTGAGAATTGTAGTACTTTTATCGTACGACCAACTCAAAGCTTCGAGAGAAACGCGATTACACTATGAAGTGGTGACTTTACAAGGAAAAATCCAACTTTTGCGACATGCACAATTTTAGATATCGTTAAGGAATGTATGAAAGATTGTTTAAAACAACACAAACATTGTAGGAAAGAGTTTATAAGATAGCCTGACGCCTTAACAGTAGCATCGCCTAAAAAGCTGCAGTGAAATTGACAGAGAAATTTGTGTATCATCAAGCAAATTGAAATTTTGTACGGATTTAGTACCAATTGGCTCTTCGCTGATGTACACATTTATTCTACTTTTCGGTTTCTCGGTTTGCCGGACAAGAATTGAAGCTAGACAAGTTAAAATTAGACAGACATAAGCGAGGAGCATAACGCTATGCGAACAAATGCATGCAGACAAATGTCAAAATATGATCTGATTGTTTATATGTATGTTTTTATGGGGATAACTTGCATTGCATTGCTGAAGTAACGATCACATAAAACAATGTTATACATTAGGTACAATGCACACGCATGCAATGTGCCCAACGCCTCACCCCGAACACTTCAATTTTTGAATACAATTTTGTCAGTAACAATGCAGAAAGCCCTTGAATCTATGGTGTAAATATTTGCGAGAGCCATAAACACTGAGTTAAATTTCCTCCTTTGGCTTTATAGATTGGAATCTGGAATGAATGCAACTTCTCAATATCAATCTCATAGAAATTCTGTGTTCAACTTTGCTAAATTTGTATGTGATGTTTACTTATTTAGGAAATAAAGACATAAACAATGAAGCATAAATGGACAGTGACCAAGTATTTATGCAACGCTTATAGAGTTTCACAATACCGTTCACACACACAATATCAAGTGCATTTATTTTTCCACAGGTAAATCGACAAAGCTTCCAATGATCAAATTGGTTGACTTTATAAGTTGTTGTGCATGTTAATGTGCAGATCTGTAAAATTCAATCTAATGCAAATAAAGTTCACATTTTCCTTTAATTATGGCGGCAACAAAATGCAAAGTGACTATGAAATTTTTCATTATACTTCAATATTCAAGCTACCTTATCAATATTTATATTTCTTACTTCTTCGATTTATTAAAAATCTGAAACAAAAAAATTTCCCGCTCATAGTTCGCTTGACTTTACATAACAATTTGTGTATCGTATATATGCACTAACGTGCATATATTCGCAAACATACAGATTGGTTATAAATAATCAATTCATGGAAACTAGCTGACGGGAAAACACATTTAAGCGAACAAAAAAGAAAAGAAGCGTGATAGAAAAATATCCCTGTGTTTGCAATATTTGTTAAAAAAGAAAAAAAAAATATATATATACGTATATATATATATTCATATATATATTGCATATATAGACATATATGTATATTGCATTTCATTTTTCCATTTCTCTGAAACGCTAATAATTATTATTATTATTATGTTGATGGAAATTGTTGCACAAGGAAATGTTGTTGCCGGAAAATAAAATGTAAAAATAGCAAAAGTATGAATAGCGTGCAATTGTTTGCGGTGGACTTACCAAGGACTTTAACTTCAACCGAACGTTGTGATGTATAATTGTGTTTATTGCGAGCGATGCATGTATAAGTGCCCTGATCGGCAGTGCGCTGAACATTCTCAATGAGTAATGAACCATTTTGAACACGTTGTCATATATTTGTTGGTAGTCTAACGCCGTCTGTGAATTGTCAATAGATTGATATGAAATTGATTTATGAAATATGCAAGGAGCACGTGAACGCGAACATATACACACACCCATACACAGTACGCCTTTCAATTGTATCTAGATTATATAAAATATACCTTTTTCAATAACGATGCTGTCAATAGGATATCCTGCCACAGGACATTTGAGAAAGAACAGTTTTCCAGCTACTGCAGAAAGTTTGGGCATAGGACGTACGTAAGGCATTCCTGAACGAAAGAAAAAAAAGAAAGCAAAATGAATGTAAAAACTGTAAAAATATCGCATCATTTTTTATTTGCATTTTTTTTGTCCTCTTATACCCATAACCGTGCTGCTTTTTAGGTATCATTTTTCATTTGTATAGTAACCGTATGAAATGGAAATGATATTTAGAATAATATTCAAAAAAATTACTTTACAGTTTCTGGTATATATAGTCCACAATTTATTTATTCACTTTTATTTTTTTTTTTTTTTCTTAGTCAGATTTAATAGCCGGCTATAAATACATATACCATAGTCAAAGAAAAATGGAAATGCCTTCATTTCCCATGCGGCTAGTGTCTGAGATTTGCAGGAATCTTACCATAAATATTCAGTCGAGCAGTATGTGATGCTTCACCGGCGCGAGAAATTGCTTTACACTCGTAATCACCACCATCTTCGGATTTGACGGCAGATATATTTACATGACTAATGACATCACCGAACATCGTCACATACTGGCCAATCATAAGGCGGTCATTCTGCACATTTGAGGAAAAAGTAAGAAACATATATCAACATGAGCGTACATTTTATTATAAAAACTAAATCTAAATTAAAGCCAAGTTTTTCTCTCTTACTTTCTTGTTTCTCATCATATGTATTGCGTCTTATTAAGTTTCAGAAAGAATTGATTAAAAACTTTTAACTTTTTACCATTATTAATACGGAAATCTTTTTACCCCCGCTTCCACTTGTCCCTTCTTTTTTTCTATACTTTTTAGAGTTTTTCTGCACTAAAAGTATTTATCATGTTTATCCAGTGTATGTTGTTGAATAATTGCAGTCAAAGTCAAGCATGACTGATAAATTTTGTTCCGTCAGTGAAATATTTGCTTTGTGATGTCATCATCATTTATCGTACGTCACTCTTTTTCTCCCCGCTTTACAGCAATTACACCTATTCCAACTTTAAACAGCATGGCATTACACAATACACTTGCATTTACTTATGGATGATATATCCGCAAAGGGAGACAAACTGGCGCGCGCTCAAAGTCATCTGCAACTACTATAAAAACCTCGTCGTATACACAGATGGATGCATGTAGTTTCATGCAAAATACGGCAAAACGATAACATTGTTTGGCAAAAATGAAACGACAGCATCCATGTATCAAATGAATTTACTTTAAACAACAGTGTGACCCATTTATACCTTCATACTACATCCTTCACAATACATATAGCCGAGAAAAACCATATCCAAGAGAAAGTTATAGGTATGAAAACATTGATTTGAAAAAATTGTGCATTAAGGATTACTTCTATGAAAAAATAAAAGGCCACCGAAATGGAGATCTAATTTGTCACTAGATAATCCTAATGATTGAATTCTTCTACGTTCACATCGGTAAACTAATCTACACAATGTCATTGCTTTGCTTTCTTTTCTTCTCAAACTCATTATGTCTACACATTCAATTGAGAAAGCTTGGAAAAACGTGGTACCTATTCAGCTATCACGTCACTCACTAACGTTCCCGTCTGAGACACATATGGGATTCATGTAGTCGATAGTACCAGCCTTTAAACCCAATGTGTGAACATTTCATGACAATCTGATCATTGGTTTGCAATTTGCAGTTATTTTGGTGAGGCTACTTTCTTGGACGCCTTGTACAGTTTTGTCCGGTTACCGTCCACTTGGCTGCCTGCCGAATTGACTTTGGAGTGTAGTGACGAATCCATGTTTAATCCATTGTCACATATCGTGTGAAAATATCTCTTTGGTTGCGCCTAAATAGGGCCAAACAGTGCTCTGAATCGTCCACACGTTCTTGTCAAAGGTGAAGACACGCGACACCCGCTTTGACAGAAGAGACCTTTTTCATGACCAAATGGCCACGCAAAATAGTAAATACACTGCCTTCTTACATATTTAAGGTTTCAGCTCACGTTCGGTTTTCGAACGAACAATTGCAGATTTTGGGCGATCAGAGATCACAATCACAAAGATCACAAATTTATCGTTTCGACAGACAAGAATATCAACAACGCGTTCTAAAGTAATGCTGTTTGCCGCCAGTATTTTTTCAACAACGCAGTTGAGATTTTTCCCTTGCTTTGAAAATTACAAAAGTGACGTCATTAAAACAACTGCAACAACTGTAAAGTAATGGTCAGAATGTCATGAAATTTTGGCAGATTTTCTTTGAAGGCTGCTACTATTCCGATATTATATGGGTTTGTCAACAGTGCCGCCTTATATGTGCAGGAATCATTGAGTGATCTGTTATACATGGATGACGGATTCAGTTATTTCTTTTTAGAAAACGAAGGCAATCATTCGAACACAATAATGTGGACATGAAAATGCGTATACATTAAAATAATCCAGTAGAGAAAGTCGGGACTTTTCACATGGCTTTCTGCAAAATTTGCTATAGAGAAAGCTAGTGGGTATAAGGTAACGTCAGTTAAAAATCTAACTCAATCTTCAAGATAGATATTAGGAAAGAAACAACATATAACATATAACCAGAATATCGCAAACTAAAATATCACTAAAAGATCAAAGGCAACACTAAAGTAATATTCTAGCAATTATTTGTTTGGGAAAGCAGCTAAGGGGTTCTATGAGAAAGACAACCTGCCTCCTTAGTTGATCAAAGCATTTCAAAATTCTTCATTTCTCAATGTGTTTTCAATTTTCATGATTTTGTGTAGAGAATAGAAAATTTTCAATCACATTCGTTATTATTATTGTTACTATAATTTATTTTTGCCAAGTAAACGAGTTCTAGGACTAAAAGTAGAATGAGCACTAGCCCCTAAGATTATGTTTGTAACACATATACATCGTTCAAATATATTTAGATATATTTTGAAGAATACTTAAATTGGATTGTGCGCAGTAAAAAACACTGTGTGAAAAAAGAGTTAAATAAACCGGAAAAGTGAATAAAGAACAAATCCAAATTAATATTCGTATGGTGTGTGTTGAGGAAAGGAAAAATTTTCATTACAACAGTCCACTACCGTCCGCCGGTCAGGTATAAAAATCATTCAAACTTACCAACTGATGAAATTTTTCAGAATATTTGAAAAGCACGAACGTTCACAAACGTTTACACATATAAGCAAACACTTTTATTTTTAATTTCTCGCTGAATTTTTAATGAAATCATACTGACGTGTACTACATTATACCAAAAAAATTTCAACAAATTTTAATTGCAAGATTTTAATTGTATTTGATAGCAAGCTTTTAAACGTATTTGATAGCATCGCATTTTCAAAAAGATTTCACGTGAAAAAATATGGTAATCACCAAAAATATAATCGAGTTGTATTCCTTTGTGAAAAAACTCATAAATCCAATGACATTAGTTTTGCTTAAGAAAAAAAGGAGAATTATTACATATAAGTCGTGATCAATATACTGAAATATATGACAATAGAAAAGCCGTTAAAAGTGTTCGTGAATTCCTTAGAAATCGTGGTCCTGAAACCTTATCCAGTTCGTCCATTATATGGACAATTCAGATATCTGCTCAAGTCAAACATAAAGTTTCTATTAAGTTAACCCGCTCGATTTTTCAATTTTCATCAACAATTTCCGACAAATATACATGAATACTCAATACTATAGCTCAAGGGCCTTGTCCTAAAATAAAAAGTGGTAAAAAATTTTTTTAAAGCTGAAGAAATCAGACGCATATAATAATTCTATTGTTAATGAAGTATGTGGTCACATTTAATTCCACACATATTAATATCTAAACCGGTCTAACGTAGGTTTGAACGGAATGTCAACAAGAAATTCGTCCGTATCTAGTCAACTAATATGGGAAATTGCGAAAGAAGTTGCGAAGGTGTCAAGCAAGCAATTGGGAGCACACTTTCTATAAATTTTTAGTTTTCTGGTCAATAGCACTTGTAAGTAAATGGTCAATAATCCTGCATACTGTAAGTACAAATCTTTTTTAGTCTATATGGCCGCACTCGTCGATAGTACGTATAAAACGAAAGATCAATATGTAAACTTAAACAAGTAAAAACAGATATATGTCTGTGTATTAATGTCTACACCTGGGTTGTGCCTTAATCAGACGGGTTGCCTACAACCATTGGCAATCGAGAGGTAAGTTGATTGAGGCCCCCTTCAATGGGGGCGTCGCTACCCTAAGGTCCCGCAATAGAAAATGGGTGCGGGCCAAATTCTCGTTTAGTGGTCTACGTCGAGGCCTATCTTAGCACCTCTTAAATAGCTCCCCGCGATTGGGGCTACCACAGCCACCGCGAATACTCCCCGAAGGGCCGTAGCCAGCGGGCAGGCAAGAATGCATTCAGTAGACCTTGGCCCACCTTTAAAAACCCTACACCTCTGCGCATAATACAGTTATTCGTGATCGAAAAAGTGGTCCGATCCTTGGTCCAAAGTACGTTGTCATACCAAATTTCATCAAAATATCTGAAAAATTTGCGATTGACAGGCTGAACATAAGAATACAAAACAGTCGCACGGACAAAAGGATCGACAGACACACAAGCTTAGATCAGTTCAGAAGGTGGTTCGGAATCGATGGACACAACAAAAGTTGTGTCTATGTCAAGTCTTTCTGGATGTTGTATATATGCGCTCAAACTTAATATACCTTTGTACCACAAGTGATGCAGGATACGAGAAGAGAAATATACAAAGCAAACGAACCATTTTTCGGAAAAAAATTGCAAATATTGCGTGTATTTGCAATTAATTCTTAGATCTTTATTTATTTATTTATTTATTCCACTTATACAGAAACTCAACTAAAACAAACGACAGTCGAGTTCAAATGACTCTTAATTATTATTAAAAAAAAAAAACTTAGTATAAGTACAATAAAACAAATAAAAGGAAAAAAAAGAAAAAGAAAAAAAGCATGTACACAATTAGCACAGAGCCACACCCACAACCGGTACAGAACCTAGTTGCAAATGAACCCCCAAGCCATCGCAAACATGCATAAGCTTGGCAACCGATAATAGTTAACAACAATTAATTTTCGAATCATTTAGGATTAAGAGCTAGTTTAAGTACGACGTTGGCAAATCTCGCGTATTAAGCAATGTTGCTTTAATGGACTTTAAAGTGTCCGATAATGGAAAAAGGTGATAGACGTTATTTAGGTTCTTGCAAACAACTCTGAGCGGGTTAAATTATATTCACAATGACTAACCTTAACCAAGGTAAAGTGCCTGGAGAGGCGGTTAGGAATATTAAAACTTATTTCTCCAAGTAATGACGGCGAGTCAATAGCGCTGTTTATTAATTTGATTGCGAAGCAAACGCCAAGAACAAATCTACGTTTTTCAAGAGACGGTAAGGACAAAAGAAGCAACCTATTTTCATAGGGGGGAAGAGAAGCAGACGGATCCCTACCCAAATTCCTAAGAGCAAACAACAGGAATTGCTTTTGAATAGATTCAATTGAGTCTACATAGCACCTATATGAAGGAGACCACACAATAGAAGCATACTCAAGTATAGGCCTAACCAAACACGTATACAGCCTTTTGGTAATATACGGATCATCTAGCTCTTTGGACCACCTTTTGATGAAACCAAGAGCGGACCTAGCTTTCCTTATCGAGAACTCAACGTGCAAATTGGAACGTAACCTACGGTCAAAGAGGACGCCTAGGTCTGTGAATGACTCAACGTCCTCCAACTTGTGCGAATCTATAAAATAATGGGTTATGAATGACTTCCTTCTAGAGAAAGAAAGCTTCTTCCATTTATTTAGGTTTAGTGTCATATAATTTAGCAAAGGCTTACAACACATCAAGGACTATTTTAAATGATTTTCATATAAAATATTAGTAGTAACAGAATCTAAACATTTATTTTAGTATAAACGAATGCGTGCAAAACTTTGCGGAACTCTTAAACTTTTATATTACGATAAGCGGAGCAACGTGTCATATTGTTAAAACTCCTCAATGTTATACTGAACTACAATGAGCGTTTCGTCAAATGCATCGTAAGACTTGACACATTTTCGACATAAATTTTATACATTTTTCTTTTCTTTTTTATTACCCGCATTGTTTGTGTGCATGAAAAGAAGTGCATCGTAAAACTGATTCTCTATATATCTTTTCCGATATACTTGAAGATTTCTAATAACAACTGAGAGTCGCCTTTGCTGGGGAGTTTGTTAAATCCTTTTTAAGAAAAAATTACTTTATATGTTCGCGGATGTGGATGCTCCACCACCCTATTTCATTGTGGTGCAGAATGACGTGAATACTACATCATCCACATTTTAAGGACAATTTTTATTAATTCATTTTTATACCCACCACTGTGAGATGAAGGTTTAGTCATTTTGTTTTTTTCCATAATGTGTGTAACAACCAAAAGAAAGCTTCAGAGATCCTATTAAGTATATATATGAAATTCTGAGTTGACTTAGCCACGTCTATCCGTCTGTATGTCTGTGGGTCTTATTGGCACTCTCCTGATCGCAAAAATGAAGATATCGACTTCAAATTTGGCAGAAGCGTTGCAAGTTTCTGCACGCAGGTGGGTATTGAAAATTGGCCAAATTCGTCAGGGCAGAAGCGTGCAGTGGACCGTAAATTGAACGCAACGGAAATTATTAAAGTTAGAAGGCTGAAATTCTCTACGTTTATATTACGAAACACTCTACTCTTTAGGTCCAAAAATGGAACAAATCGGCTATGCCTACACAAAGTTACTGCTAATTAAATTTTATTGTTTCCCTTTTTTTGATGTTTTATGCTTATTTATCATAAGGCAAACAAGACAAAACGTTTAAAACTATTTTGTACACTCCTCAAATGAAGATATATTACCTGCCTAGAAATGGGTTAATTTTAAAATGAATATGATAGATACCGCGATAATTTTTTTATTAATACCACCAGCGATATGGGTATCAAATAAAAGAGCTTGAAGAGTAGAATGCGAAATGCATAGTAGAAGTATGGAGAGATTCAATCCCCGGCGAATATAACTTTCTTACTTATTTTTTTGCGATATCATATTAAATTATAAGAAAACCTTGTTTAGGTAGAAAATAAGGAGTAACGCTAGGCTTTTCTAAAAAATGTATTTTTTAATTACTAAGGAGATGTAAGCAAAAACCGATAAAAGTTTAACATGCTTAATGGTTGAACTACTTTCATGCATACGAAATATGCATGGTTAACGATGCCAACATCCAGTTCCAGTGGCCATTAAATACATCTCTTATTTCACACACACAGAGAGAAAAAGCTTGAAAACAAAAAAGACCCCTACCAGAGAGAATCATAAACATAAACAATACCATGAACAGTAAACACATAGACGAACCTATATATTTAAATACGGTTATAAAAAGTCACAAGTGCTCGAGTCGATATCTGCTTTTGCACATATTTGAAGAGAAAAGAGAAAGTATGTAACGGTCATGGCCACCGCAAGCACAAGCTAATGCTGTCATGAAGTTTGAATATTTCTTTAAACTAAAATTGATGGTATGCTATAATATGCAATGTGACTGTGGGAAGTTAGAACTATTCTACAGCTTATGGACTACCATTGCTGGGTATGGTTTGTGTTCTTATCTATTACATACATAACTGGTAAGGGCCAGAACGTATACTCACATTAGGTAAAGGGAAGCCATCTAAATGCCATATTATTTTCGGTGTGGGATTACCGGTGGCACTGCATTTCAACGATACCGAGGGACCAGGCTGCATAGTTTGCTCAATGAATTTGTAGATAAGTTGCGGTGCAACTTCTATGAAAATACAGAAGATGAGAAGAAACGAAAAAAAAACACAGAGAATAAATCTGCCCGCATGTATGGACATACACGAAAAATTTACATAAAAACCCCCCACTTACCGCCCAAACGTAATTCAGCCGTTGCTTGCACAGATTCAATATCATTCTTAACCATGCACTGATACATGCCTTTGTCTTCTTTGGTAATGGATGTGATGCGTATGTGCTCCTTTGATAGAAGACGTACCCGGGCACCGGAACGAAGAGGCTGACCATCTTTTAGCCAGGAAATGCTTTGCTTGGGAAAACCCGAAATTGAACAAATCTGAAATTCAATTTGACGTTAGTTACACACACATACACACACATACCAAACAATGCCAAACAAACTAAAAATCAACGAAGCCGCACAAACGCACATTATGAAAACTTAAGCTATGCAAAGAAATCATGCAGACAAAGTAAAAAAACTTATTCAACTTTAGAATTTTTTCGTCCTTTTTCGTTCTTCCTACGCTTGGACTGCTTGACTTAAATGCTAACTTTTTGATATAGTTTTATGGAATTGCATTTGTGTGTGCAACTCGAAGAATGGTTTGTTTTTTTTCTTTGTATTCTGTACACTTTTTACTATTTTTATTCAATTACTTTTTATTTTTTATTTTTGTTATAAACTCTTCTTCAATTTTTTATTTTACGAACATACCAAATCTGCCGTTTTCCCCAAATTCACTGTCTGCACAGTGGGCTGTATGGCAGCAGTCAGTGGTGAGGTAACTGACACTTGCACGTCAAGTGTCTCGCTGCCCTCCGAGTTCGTGGCCGTGCAATAGAAGGCACCATTGTCTGATTTGTCCATTGCGGTTATAATAAGTGTTCCATCTTTAATTTTCGCTCGTCCAGTTGCCAACAAATGCTGAATGGATTCCTCGTTATTTGGCCGTTTCGTGTGCCAACTGCAATAACATAAAATAGAATAAATTACACACTCTGCCACACAATCGGAAAAAAGAAGAGGAACATAAAAATGTGAAAATGATTTCTACGCTTGAGCATTTGTCTGATAAGGTAACGGCTTTAAGTGCAATATCAAAATTTCATTTGAAATTGCGATCATTCTGATATGCTATGTTCGCTATCAATAATTGATCAATAACAATTATATGCACGCTATTGGCAAAACGGTGCTTAGACGCATCACTTAATTCAACATAACATTTTTTTTTATTACATATTTTACTTACAATCTACCCAAACAGAAAGATTATGGCACAGTGAGGGAAATAACAGAGGCCATTGCCCCTCAATGGGACTAATATAGCAATACGGACATGGCGTTTAAATAAATTAAAACAAACTCAATAAAGTTAGAAAATCCATTAAAGCAATTTAAGAAACAAAAATAACTAACTCCTAATTGCAAGATCCAGCATACGATGCCTTTTCAATCTCCTTATTTCATTGGAGCCATCCAGAAGAAATATTGCCAAGGGATTTACGTGATTACTGAGTCTAATGAGATATTTTGCAGAAAGGCGCTGAATTATATTTTTGCTCAATGGAAAATCTAAATTTTCTTGCCAACAGACCACGGGGCTTCATCAATAAGACTAAGAATTATTGACGGATATTTATGAATTATATCAATAAAACTGTTCCCCGCATAGATTGAAATATGTTGAAGGATACTCTTACATAAAATGAATTTATTTCTTGGATTAAGTAGATATTCTGGACGAATTAACCAATAGGGTCAAGTTACTGATATTTGGCTTGTAAATGATTCTTCTATGCTAATCTTTCACCAAAGTGTAAGCCAAGACACTTTACACGGCCGTTGATAACATAATAAACGTCAACATTTAGTACACCACGCCACTTGTGATGCAAGGGTGCGAATGTATGTAACACCGAGAAACAGTTTAATAGACTCTGTCCTTCTGTTACGTCGATAACGGAATTTGGCACAGCCTCCCTGACGTGCTTTTGCCCAAGGACGAACGCCATTGAAAATGGTTCGGATTGGGAAACATTTTCGTCCGTTTCGCACGTCACGCCTTATTTTGAAAGGTCGTTCTAAGAAAAAAAGGGTGTGTGGTATTTGATGGCGGGCTGTGGTCCACTATAGTGTTTTTACTTGTTTTAAAATTATTTTAAAATTTGAGAACTTACTGGTTGGCACCTTGCTCTTGACTTTGCTGAACTTTTTCGTATAAGTTGTGACAAGTTCCAAGTTATATATAATTGAGCATAATCATGGATCTTTATCGTACTTTGTTTCCAAATTTTACATTCTAATGGCATTCAAAGAACATCTAACTATAGGCGCAATGCGTGAGAATGTTTTCCAAAATAACAAAAAAGTTAGATGGATTTATTGTTGGATGAATATTTTGGATATCTTGTCAAAAGTTGAAAACTTTTTCTAGAATGTATTCGCAAATGGTTTGTTTTACATTTTATTTTAACATATTTTGAAAAAGTTGCTTTGCCAAACCTTTAGATACTCGCTTATTGCTTCTATTATAAGGTCATTCGTTGTTGTTTTGTGCTTCGCACTCCGTCTTTAATCACAATATGTTTATTTTCAAGCTTGATATTGTTGTTACCAACACTTTTGTTCATAAGAGCCTTTCAAAAAGATTTAGCACAGAGAAAATAATTCTTTTTTATTCCTTTTTCACTTTTCCATTTGTCGAAACCGCTGTGCGGAAACCTTTCGTTAGATAATAAAACAAACGTGTATGGAACGTGTTACTGTGAAATTCAATCCTCGATGCAATATAATAAACGCAGTCACACAATGTCACAATGACATCACGAAATAAAAGACAATCACAAGCACACATCGAATTGATTTTGCGACGTTTTGGGTTCTTGATATTTTAGGACCTGCATACAAGCACGTGTAGGTGTGGAGACTTCAAGCAAAGCCACAAATTTACAATTAGCTTATGAGTGGGCCGCAAGGAATTTGACTTATTATAGCATGGTATTGCGTGCACAAGAGTTTTAAAGTTAACGCATAAAGCAAACTGCTAACCTTTTCCATTAGAAGTATGAAAATGATAAACCCACCTCTAGCTATGCATTTTTGTCGCCTGTCTGACGGACATCAGGTAAAAAATTACCTTGTTTTGCTTTTCTTGAGATTCTGATCGCTTTTTTTTTGAACAGCAAAGCGATCAAATCAATCAATTGTTGTTAATAGCATCTAGTACTATGCTAAGTACTAAGTTTCACTAGATTTTAACAGCGAGTAACAGACCACAGCTTTTTAGTCCCACCAAACACATGACATTATGATCTTACAAAAGCGATTCGGTCTTGCCATAGATTTCAATGGTATGCGTAAATATATCCACGAATTTTTACGCTTGGGATTGTGAAAATAAATCGACTTTCCGTCTTCAGTAGAGTTGCGTTGCAAAAACGATTTCCTCGATCATTCGAGCAAAGGATAAATGCTAATCGCAAATGCTCGTTATTTTCCGCAAGACTTAATATCTTCGCTGTTGGAAAAAATAAGATGAAAGGAAGGAAAAGATGGAAGGATAAAACTTGTTCATTATGATGAGAAGTTTGTGCGATGCGATTATCAAAAAACATCATTCATGACGTCATAAATTATTGGTTGTTGCTGCCATGTGTGCCGTCTACACGCGGTGTTAGGC
The DNA here is from genome assembly GCA_000688715.1 of Glossina pallidipes. Classification (NCBI taxonomy): domain Eukaryota; kingdom Metazoa; phylum Arthropoda; class Insecta; order Diptera; family Glossinidae; genus Glossina; species Glossina pallidipes. Next base: position 246,182 of record KK499866.1, on the reverse strand, counting down.
CCATGGACAAATTCCGGTTTTATAGTTACATACCTGATAAACCCTTACGACTAACGACCAATGACTATGAAAGAATAGGACAATAAGTCGTACTCTCTAAATATTGAGTATATAGCATGTTCTGTACTTCTTGCATTGCTGTAGTGACGCGATGCGATAAACAAATGGAGCATTCAGCTTGCAGTAAAATTGCATGGTCGGATAATGAGACCTCGTGATTAAATATCGTTTATATAAAAGTAATAAAGTAACAAGTTTCTTTGAAAATTCATATTTCTTAAGCAAAAGAATATTTTAATTACTTTGCGTGAATTAGCAATAAATGATAGTATTTCTAATTGATTGCAGCAATAATTAGTAACATTTGATACCACAGTATTATCGAGTTGTGCTTCGAATACTAGCTTCATGCTTTTGCTTTGTGTAGATAAACATCATTGTTTTAACAGTCAATGCGTATGAGTGCAGCTAAATTAATAATCCTCCTTCTATCTGCATTGCTGTACATTCAAGTATACGTACGCACGTACAATCAAAAAATATTTTAATATTTGCGCGCACGACATATGATGCCTATGATTTTGTTTAGCGTCCTGGCTTTTAAGAAAAAATAAAGTTAATACTTAATTACTTGTGACCTCATAGAGTGATAGTTTTCGTCCGATTGCAATTCAATGAAATGCTAATGGACAACTTAGTTCTGCTCTAAAACTGCAAGTAGCAAATTCAAAAACTTTGAAAAAATTCATAGTTTTCATGAAGACTGTATTTAAACGAGTAATAACATTATAGCGGGACATGATCCTCTCAAAAATTACGAGCTGTAGGTTGAACCCAAGAGAATAGAACGGTCGCTTGGACAGACAGTAAATTATCCTTCATCCATCGGTATAGTAAAAAGTGCATCTCTCTCAGGTCCTTCTGGGTGTTGCGTACATCTGCGCAAACATAACACACCCTCCTACCACAAGTGTTGGAACACACAAAAAAGCTAAGACGTTAAGGGTAAGATTACTGTCTAGAAAAATGGTTTTTGACAAATTTTTTTGGGATACAACGAAAGAAAATGCAATACTAAAGTTAAAGGAGGTGATTAAATTATTTTCGTTATTCCATTACAAATAACAAACTATATTAAAAAATGGCAATATCGGAGCCATTTTCGGACGGCATGGGCGAGTGTTATTATAAAAAAAAGTTCAATATTTGACTTTCGTTTTCTTAATAAGATATCTTTGAGTTACTGAAAAATTCCTTCGCATTACGGTAGAGAAGTTGAACATTTTATACTTCACCTATGGCGAAATCAGGGAGAAAATCATAAGAAAATGTATATTTCTCCAGATACATTCATAATCAACACCAAAATCTTCAAAAGCTTCAACTTTATAATTCCTTGGAAGATGTACTGAAGACTTTCGAGTCGGCGCCAATCTCATATCTCCTTAAAGACCGTCTTGATAAAGCTATAATAACACATTTTTAATAAACATAAATAGTTTCCAAAGACATCGATCGATTAGTGTGTTAGATAAGTTAGAAATCAATAGGTAAAACATTAGGTTAGATGGTCTTCTTATGGGTTGAGAATTTATTCACACATATTCTAGAAGGTTTAAAGCATATATTAATCAAAGGAAGAAAAAGTTGTTCTTTATTTTTTGAAAAAATTACCTTAAGCGCTGAAAACGCTGAAAGCGAAGTGTCGAGTTGTAAGTGAAAATAGAATTAATTTTTTCTTATAAATAAAGTGATTGACCGGAAAATTTCAAACGACAAGAATTTCTTTTGAATGGGTATAATTTATAGGAACCGTAATTTTTAGTGAACCTAGATCGCAAAGTCGGATTCCTTTGCTGAGACTTCTCAGTCTAATTTCTAGTCGTTGTTTAATTATTAGATCAACTAAGCTTCGTCTTAAGTATGGCGGAAAACATTGGCAAGCCTGCTTTCGATATCGTTGGCTTTAATTGCAAAAGTTCACCAATTTCTTGTTTCTTTTTTTTCGCAGCAAGAGAATATAATAATTTATTCATTTCGTTGCCGGTAACAAGCATGAAATTTTATTTTACTTATTGTTTTGTTCATTTGTTTGAACAAACAAACCGATGGCCGCCTGTTCATTTGTAAAATTTAAAACGTTTTGCCACGACCGTTATTAGGTAATAGAATGGGACAGAAACTCAAATGAATCGCACGGCCATGTATACAATATATATATATATATATATATATATATAATTATTAACCTTGAAACAATAAATATGTATATGTATATACACGTAGCATTATTTAACAAAAGAAAAAGAGGAAAGTTGCTGCTAACAAAAGCTAACTGCTAAAATAATCGAAATGATGAGAATACCAAAAACATTGCTGGGCAATTGACTTTTATAACTTCTTTTAAGTTCACGTAAGAGCCATCAAAATTGATTTGATAGAGTTTCATTATTCAGAAAATTTTCTCTTCAGTATGCATTTCACAACATAAGGACAGACACTCAAATTTAATCAACTACTTTAAAAATAGAAGTTTAAAAACGAATTTTAAAATCGAGACTCCCGCAACATGCTACCTATATAAAGGTACATATAACGGCAGGAACACCCACAGACGAAACCATAAAATAAAATGAAAAACGGAAAATGTACAACGAAATGTGCATTCAACTGAATTGATATGAAACGAAAGAAACCAACAACAACCATTAAAATAGCAAATAAATGACAAGAGGAAAAATAAGAAACATTTCATATCGAATACACAAGAGATTCCAAAAGTTAGTGCAATGCGATATATGGCTGGATATAAAATACGCAGAAAAAGAAGAAGAAGAAATGTATAACCAAACAACACTGTCTCCTCAATTGCGACAAACGTTTCTCACACTTTTCTCTTTAACCGCCCTTTTGATGTTCAATAAAAAGAAAACGCGTCAATGCAAATTGCTTGTGTGTGATACTATTTCCCCAAGTTTTCGTATTATTGCTGACAAACGTCGTTTCGACATACGAAGAATATTTGAAAAAAGAAATTGTTATATTAAGTTCGGCACTAGGCCCCTACATCTGATCGGAGTAAGTCAGCCCGTCATCACAGGAAAAACCAATTCTTTCTAAGAAATTGATTTTATTTAGCAATTGTTTAAAATGATTAACTTTTATCTATGGGAAAAAAGAGAAGAATCTTAAAATAAACGTGCGTTCGTCGTACTCTACTCTATTGAGATCAAAAATTCTATGTTATATTTGTTACTCGTTGCATTTGTTCGCTGTAGAGCTAATTTAGGTGCGCCAAAATCTCTTACCTAGATTCGTTATGCTTCTTTGACTACATCGGAGACCCTCGAGAGAGAAAGAGAAAGAGAGAGAGAAAGAGAGAGAGAGAGAGAGAGAGAAAGAGAGCGAGAGAGAGAGAGAGAGAGAGAGATACACAAAGCCACTTAAAAGCGTCGCTCCCTACTATACTCCTTGTTTTTTGTAAACGAGTAGTAACTAATATCAGTTGTAATAGTTGTAAGTGTATAAACTAACTACTAAAAGAAATTCCAGATTGGAATAGTCGAAATAGCAATTGTTCTTAATCGCTTTAATATATTGTGTTAATTTGGGAAGAAATTAGTAGATTTTTATCCTTTTATGGTAGCCGAAAGCTGTCTATGTACCCAACTTACCCTCTTTAAGTTGCCTGCTCTTGTAAGTTCATTTACTAGTGTCCAACGCTAATTTTAGTGTTTTTATAGAAATGAGTGTTTTAAAGGATTGATAAAATATTGAGGGAAGACAAAACGTTTTTACATCAGTGGTCTTACTTAGAATTCGTATGCGCTTGTACATAAAAAAAAGATAGAGTGAACGGAATCACAAAAATTATTTGTAAGGTACAGTATATGTCGTTACATGCTTAACAGTCTAAAAGGTGTCCTATGTTCCCTTGACTTTTGTATTTTCATTTCAACTGAAAGCTTACATGTTCCGTTGATTGTATTCTGTGTGCACAAGACTGATGGTTGGCTTCGTTGAATTTTAATCTTGCGATATTTTTCTCTTGGCACAATGGGAGCACAGATAGTAAGATTGGGTAGGATATAAACTGAAATCATTAACCATCTAAATCTGCACATAAACTCAAGGAAGATAATTTCATATTTTTTTCGTTTTTTCGCTTTCTCATTTCAACACTCTGCTCCATTGCACAATCCCTTTTTCACCCTTTCCCTTTCTTGACCATTACGAGCTTCGAAAACTATCAATCGAATTTTTTGTTGCAAATTGTTGTTGTCAAGTCAAACGTCTCTTCAAAGTTTACTTCAACAACAAAAAAGATATAAATAGTGCTGAAGTTGAAAGTTTTGCATAATTGAATACTTTAGGATCGTACGGTTAACCGTAATACACTTTTCGACTAACTGTCAGTTAAGTAAGAGAATGAAAATAAAAGAGGGATATTTTGAGAATTTCAGTAATTTTATATAAGTAAGTATAGAACTATTTACTTCCACAGGCATGTATCCACATGGAAACAAATACTTAGCCGAACAAAATTCTTATAAAATTGCCACACAAAACAGAGCGTATGAATGTTAAACTTCGACATGTAACCGCATGCGAATGCTTTAAACTTTTATATTTTCTTATATCCTCCATACTCCGGTCTCAATAGCTTGTAGATAGAGTAGGGACTCTAATGTCACAAATGGCGTATTTGTGTATGTGTATTTGGTATATCATTGTCGTCTGTGTAAGCTCGCATTGTATTAGGTTGCGAACCCTAAGAGGTATTTCTGTGGTAAATTGTTTTGTATGCTATCTTGTTCAGTCAAGAGGTGAGTTAGGTTGATTCGACAGTTTGGTGCTACAACTGATGTTGAAGCGGTTAGTCTCACACACACACGCATATCACTTCATACAATCGTATATATAAAATAGTGTTGGTATAATAGTGCATCCTTGTACCTAAACGGAGCATTTCGCAGTGAATGCTCAAGTGTGTGATGTTGAGTATGAATATCATCTTTCCCTACTCACATATTCACATATACACGCACAAGCACAAAAATCATGCACAAAAGAGAACTGAAATGGGGTTTACGTGGCTGGGGTTCCTTTTTTGTTGTTGTTGAATATCTGCTTTCAAAGATGTGACTGTTTGCTTTCTGTACACACACATACGCAATCATTTGCTCACATAAAACTCCACAATATTTATGGCCTGTATAAACTACATACATACAAACTTTATTCTTATTGCTCCTTTGCTTTCGTCTTCTCTTTTTTTATCGTTCTGCATAATTATTTTTAAGCTTCAATTTTAAACTGTATGTGCTACCGCACATCAAACGAGGGAAAACGATTTTCAACTATAGTGGAATGTGTACTTCAAAAACTTATCTGAACGCGTATATATGAGTGTAGTCAAGTTAAAAATAAATTACTTTGTCACAGTTTTTTCATAAATGTGCTTCTGCAACAGATTTGATGGTTAAAGTTTTAAAAATTGTCAAGTTAATGTGGAAAATTTTTCTTTTCAAGTATTCGGTTACTATGAACCAAAATTAATTTATTTCAATCGATTTACTTGATCACGGCCTGTGACCAAGAAAGTGATCTAAGAATATCTATGATAACATTTTTGAAACGAGTTAAGCTTTATTGAATACCCTCTGTTTTTTACTTTACCTGACGAAGTAAGAAACTATTAATAACTAAAGCTGCTGCAAGTGGCACTCTTCTTTTGACAATTACGGCTCAAAACAAACCCCTTAACTCTTCATGAAAAACCTTATGTTGCAATGGATACGAAACCTAGATATATGCACTCGAAGCTTAATGTAGGAAATTTTTCGAACCAATATTTTATGTCAATTTTCATCGGAAAATTTTATAATTAAACATTGTCGTCATACAAAGGCTCGTTTTTTTCTTAAATCATGTGTATTGAAGGGGTTTGAAAATAGGCCTCGTCCTATCCAAAGTCTTCACATATGTTTACTACTCTTTTTCCCTGATTTTTCTTAAACAATATTAAAAGTCACGACAATCTTCCATACAATGACGTTTTGAAGGTACGCCTTTATAATAAGAAGCCGCAAATATGATTCGCGCGAGGCCCTTCTCAATAGCATTCATTCTTGAGCAAAAATATGTCAGTCTATCAAATGTTATGAAAATATTTGGAAAATTTGCTACCGCTAGTGTAAATACAAGGAATAATTGTAAATCGACTATGTAGGTGAGAATAGCCGAATGCATCCGCACAAACTTAATAGATATTTGGAAGTGGCTTAGGGCGTAAACTTCTGAAATACTGATTTGTGCATTGTTAAAAAACAGAATCAGATAAACACTTATGTCAAGCATCTTGTTTTTATTATTATTTAAAGCAATTACCTAATTACTTAATCAGTCATTAAAACATCGCCAGTTTTTGGCCGCCACAATGCTATCAATGCCCATCAGCTACTTAAGAATTACCTAATGGGCGCGTAATGTTTCTCATTGCCAATGGGCTAAAAGCTTGAGTTTGCTAAAAGCATGCAAGATAAAGCATGTTAACCTTAGCGCAGAAAACAATGGCTTTTACAATTGAAAGCAATTATCTTCATTGTCATCGTTAATTACATCACCTTTTTGATTATATTTACGTGCTATTCGTTGACGGCGGTCATAACATCGAGCTCACTATTAACTCAAGTTAAATGTTATCTTGCGCCAAAAAGACAACAAATGCGTAATTTACGGAAGACAGATAAATCACATTTAACTCAGAACGAATCTTGCATACCCACCCTTTTTGTGGACAAAATTTTTAACGGGACATAATAAACTTTGTAAAAGATGTAGCTGAAAGGCTATACTTTCTTCTTCTTTTTCTCCTCCCTAAACCCTCATAAAGTTAACTTTGTTTAATTAATTTTTTGTTAATTTTATTTAAAGGGAGAGCCCAGTGCAACAGCCCAACACGAAAGCATATTTTTTGGGATGCAGGGAAAGGTAACAAAATGATGAGATTACTGACGACAAATTTAAGTATTAAAATGATACTTTTATTTTCAATACGTTAGAAATGCAACACCGCAGCTATTCTCGCGAGGCATCTCGCATTTAAGAGGCTCTGGGGCCTCTCTCTCTATCGTAGAGTTGAACTTAAAAAAATGTAGCAGTTAATCTATAACGCATGCCTATATCCAGATTTGTTAAAAATATTGATTTTTGTTTGATTCACCAGCATTTAAATTCAATTTAAGTTCAATTTTAGACGCAAATTATGGCAATCTTTCGTTACAAGTGTTTGTTCAAATTAACTTATTGGAGGTTTTCCCGCGTCATCCGTATGTCATTACCGAATATTATTTTAAAGGTATTGTAAAAAATTGCAGAAAATTTAAATGAATGCAATGAAAATTGTGGAGCGCAACTCGAGGAACCACAAATGCCGACCTACTAAAAGAAAAAGATTAAAAAACTCCTTCCTTCCTTGCCGCACAATAATATCATAAAGGCTAAGAAGAAGTCTACCTTTTGTCAAACTAGAAACGCAGAACATAATCCGAGACATGGCACATTTCCTTAAGGAGAACGCATACCTAAATACACGATTACATAGAAGTCTCACTTTCTTCCTGTTTGAAGTACTGGGGGACTTATAGTCTTCTATGGCATAGTGAATAAGTGGCATAATTAATGTGCTGGCCACTCTAGTTTTAATTTAAATGGGCGTATGGACATTTAGGAAATAAAGCTTTGTACGCAAAAAATTGACCCGTAGGGAGCTTATATATGCGTCGAACCGTAACTTATCATTAATAATCATCCTCAGGCATTGTAAGCTGTAGACAATCTCAACATATCCACCATCTAATCTTAGGGCAAAATCTGGACGTGTACTCGGGAGCCGACAAATTATCACATGTGTTTTAGTTCAGTTCATCTCAAGATCATTCGCACCCATATAAGTAGAGACGAAGCCCAAATAGTAGTCAATGTTGGCGTGACTTCCTTCAAAATTTAAAGTCCTGTAATTTCTTTATAAACATATTCTTGATCAGCATCCCATTCGAAAGCGATTTATCCATGTCCGTCTATCCATCTGTTGTAAACTTTCTCGTGGACGCAAAGATGAAGCTTCAAGTTTGGCAGAAAGATTGGGAGTTGGCGTTAAAAACGAGCTTAATCAGTTGAAGGATACGCCCCCAGCACCATGTAAACTGTGAACACTTTTGTTTTTCAAAAGGAAAAAAAATTGATAAATGTACAAAAATTTGAACAGGTGTTTTTTGGAGTACGCTGCAACACCTGCACAAAAATCTATGAATGCCCCCCCTCGAGTGATTGCTCACATAAAACGAAAGCTCTTCTTCTATCGTTAACCACACAGATCATAAATTGGCGAGGGAGAATGTAATGTTTCAACAACGACCCTACGAAAAGATCCTACGGCTACAGTATACGCAACTCCCCTTATTAGGTTATTGGGCCAGCTGTGACATTTCTCTAAGTATTGGTTAAAAAATATGAGAAGTGAAAGCTGGTAATAGAACATAAAAATATGTAAATAAAGACAAAACAACTTTTATTCGTTTTAAGCCAAATGTTTTAATACGTCTTTCCACTTATGTGGAAAAGAGAAAAGTTTTCAACAAATTATACAAATTATGTTATGTGCATCTTCTATGAATAAATGATGCATGCAAGCTAGAGACGCGCAACAACTTACACGCAAAACAAGATTCATTACAACCTTTTTGGTGTTGGTGGCATAAAAACTTTCCTATACACACACTAAGCACACTCTCCATATAAACTAAAATTTTTCGCTCACTCACTTTTTTAACCATATTTTCGTACTCTGTCAGTTCTACACTTTATTACATACAAACTCTGAGTTTTAATTTTTTTGTTTTGATCTTATATAAATAGTAGCACAGACAACCAAAAGCACATCCGCTTAAAAAGTTAGGTACAAAAAAAATGTAATGAAAAATGAAATATGTGACCTACCGATATACAGGTTTGGGATTTGCATATGCGACACATGGCACAACCACCGGATCACCAACTCGTGCCGTAATACTCAAGCGTTTTTCATTCATTATGGGAGGTACCAGTTCGCGCATTTCTTTAGAAAAATGACAAAAAAGAAAAACAGTAAAATACTTTAACAAATATCCTTAAACTAGCGACAAGAAGTACCTTACCGGTCAGTTGAATTTTGCCCACGTTACCGCTCACAACGGAGTCCTGTGTCAGTTTGTGATGTGTGCGACAGCGATATATTTTAAGAGCATCCGCTCTTGTAATATTGTACACCAATAATTCACCAGTTGGCAGCATATGATTTTTTCCATCTATAGTACAACGGATTCAGAAGAATTTCAATTTTATTCATGACGCCCGTAAAGAAGGAAGAGGACATAAAATAAATCTCATTTTTGTTAAATTGCATTACAAACCGTACAATCAATTAAAAAAAAATCACTCCTTGTCTTTTTGATTTATTACAATTACCTCCTTCCAGTGACGGGTATATATTGAAGTTGGGTTCTTGCAACCAGGACGTCACCGTCACGTATTCCTTTACAAATGACGGTATATTGCATTTGATTAATACATTACTACCAATAAAACCTCCAGGATTTTGTACTTCCGGTTCATAACGTTGATTAACCACTGAAAGTATGTGCCAAATATTATATAATTTAAATATATATGCATACGATGCAGTTTCGTTAATTAGTTACATTGTAAGTTCTGCAAATGGACCCAACGTCCATATTACGAGAACGTATTCACTATTACCTGACTATTTAGTCGCGCTATCAGACTTATGAGAGTCTTGCTCTTTCAGAATACATGCTACTCCATTTATTAGACTAGCACTACACTTGGCACAGCCCTATACGAACTTTAATTCCCGAAAGTGAAATTAAATTAACCATTGAAATATCAAATGACGTCTGCCGCCGTCTGTAGCACACCGCTGTACACCACTCATTTTGTGTATATGTCAAGCAATGGTTCGAAGGGAATGCAAGCGCTCTAATATAAGTACTTTCGGCCGAGTTTGCTTAAAACCATGTTGAAATAAACTTTTGCGTTCAAAAAACAAAATGAAAGCGCATCGAATATGGAAATGCTTAGTAACTAAGACAGCCAACGGTAGAGGCCACCAAGTACAAAAAAATTCTTTTAGTGTCAGTCCAGACGACCAAAACTCATATTTCCTGGCATTCGACAAGTTAGCACTTGGTTGATGGCCATCCTGAACACGCAACTTGCGTTCATTCTTTTGCCATGGAAACAAATGAACTTCGTGCTGGGATTGTAATGTAAAACAGTAAAACAAATTAAAGGAACGTTCGATATATATTATAAGGAATCTGTTCTTTTAGGTAAAATGATTAACTACTCTAGAAGTCGCCGCGCATATATATGTAGGTGATGAAAAACATTCAGATTGCAAAACTGGGTTTACAATTTTAGAAAGGATTGAACGATTCATGATGAGGTATGCGACGAAATCGACAAAATCGTTAGTAGGTAAGCTAGTTGTGGTCGTACAAATCTCATTTGGACTTATGCCCAATATTTTGCACTCAAAATGCAAAAAAATGTTAAGTAAAATGTGAAATGTTCATAATCGAGCTTCTTCATCGTTACCCAGCTAAGTAAAACTGGGATTGACTGCCATGAATCGGAATCAAATAAAAGATCGAAAAAAGGAATATTGTCGAGTGTTCTTCATAACGCTCATGGCACAAATATAATAAACTACTTTGAAAAGGTTGGAGCGAAACGCGGCATGCATTATTCAGTGTTATTGGATCCGCTGAATAACAAATCAAGAAGCAAGGGCTACATTTAAAGAAGAAAACAATTTTAGCTCTTGACGGTAATGCACCAGCTTGTCCATCAAATGCTGCACAGGTAAAACTTAAATTTATACAAGTGAGAGTTTTGCGAATTGTGTTCATTAGATTTGGCCTTTATTTACTCTCATCGAATTGGAATTCCCTAAAAGATGAACGTGTGATAAGCTCTTTGCATCGATTTGTATCGAAAAAGGAGAAGAGGACGAAGGGAGGCGACTACAAATTTCAGTTTATTTCATTTCCAATTGATGTCTATGAATGTTTAACTGGTGAATAATATCAGTGATAGTTCCATCAACGCTTGAGATTGATGCGAGATCAGTTACGTGTTCATCTGCTTTTCTACCATTCCAAAACCACTCACTTCTATACATTTGATATGACCGGCAATTCTACTTTGTAAACAGAGTTTGATGTGAACGCTTTGTTGAAAATTCGCCAAAGGTTATTTCTAACAACGAGAACGGACGGTTCAATTTTTAAAGCAACAGACCGAACGACAGCATGCCTTTATCAAATGTTAATGACATTTGTATAGTTGACGATTGCACTAAGAAATAAGTAAAAACATTAAAGTGAGGCAAGGTCAACCTTTAAATACCGTACACGACCTCGAGTATTACTGTTTCGTGATAAAACATCAAAAAGTCATGCAAAGGCATACTTCTCATGAAAACCCTTATATTGAAAGATGCCAAAACGCCAACTGCTACTATCTAAATTTACTAAACCTAATTTATGTATTAAAGATTTTATTAGTTTTTAATCGATTTCAACAAAAAAAAATTACAAATTACACTTGTCGCCATATAAGAAATTGCTTTTCAGGATAACACCTATACCACGTAGGGGTACTATGTAGGAGTAAAGACTAGACCTATGTTCACATTTTCGTGCGGTTAATTTTTATGCCTAATCGCTGCTATGGCCCAGTTTGCATCATAAAATATTAATAATTAAACCTCTTTGTCAAAGGGCTTACTATTAATGGAAGCCGTTATATGAAACGGGGGCTAAAAAATAGCCAAATGTGGTCCAAATTTGATTTAGTTAATTTTTATGTCATATTACGGATATCTTTTTATCAAAAGATATGAAAAGTTGACCCGTTTCGGCGTTTAAGAGTTTGTTTTTCTTTATATGTAGTGGGATCCAAAATACAAACTTACATGGTCCAGATACCGTAATGTTAATCTCTAATCTCTCTATGTCAAATTAATGTTGTAGAGTATTTCGGTCATGAATTGTTAGAAATTAGATCTTTTTACATATAAAATTCAGTTTTTGCAGAAACCCTTTTGTTGGACACGGTTTAAAAAATTGCCACATCTGGTCTAAAATTTTTATGTTAATCTAGAGTGCGGAAACATTATTGTTCAGTGATTTTCGTCGAGGAATTCTGCAAATCATAAATTTTTCTATTATAATGATTTTTCAAAATAAGACGTCATATGGGGAATGATGGAATAAGCGCTCGGATCTTATTTATTTTCAATAAACTTCGGCGTAGGACCCAAACACGTGAGTGTATCCAATTTCATCAAAATATCGCAAAAGTTATGATCTGTAGGTTGAACACAAGAATACATGAACAAAGGGAGGTAAGAACAGACGGGCAGACGCCCGGATTGGCCGAAAGGCTTAGATCGAGTCAGACTCATTTTTGAAACGTTTAAAAAAAAGCAGAGTTTAGTTGAGCTTCTTTTAAGCGTTACATGTATCCGTACAAATTTAATATTTGAAAGGCGCTTTTTTCTTTTTTTGAACGTAGGGCTATGTAAAAATCCCTTCGGAATGTAATCTTCCTATTGACTTTTATCAACTTGCTACTGCATGAGAGTAACGCCTCCCTGGCGATGGGGATTCTTTCCTTGGAAAGTCTCTTGCAGGATTGCTTTGCAAGGTGAGTTGTGTCCTAATTCACTTACAAATTACCTATGGTTCTAGGAAACTCGTCTGATTAAACCATCTCAGTTGTTATAAATTGACTTCATCTGTACGAGAATAACGCTCACCTGATGGTACTTGTGCTTCTTCGTCTATTTACTAACTTTTTTCTTAGTACACGTTTAACAGTTTTATTCTCTGTTCACCTCCCCCCTCGCTGTCACTTGTCCTGTATTGGGTGAACATCAACCCTTAAATTTCATTACATCGTTAACTCTCTTACTCTTCTTCTGCAATTTTTCCTTAACCCATCGAAAAGAATTCAGAATCGATTCAACAATTATGACTTCTTTTGTATTTCACATGAAAAGTTCTCTGTTCATACAAAACCATATAATGCAGTTGAAATTTTAAAAAGCTCTTCAGCGAATACGTTTCCTTTATTTGTTTCTTGTAAGCTGATATGGGTTGAATTTCTCAAATTTCACAGAATAAATTTTAACATGCTTACCAGCTTTAACAATAACATCCCGCGACACTATAGAGCCAACGGCATTGTTTACTACACATCTATATACCGACCAATGTACATCTTGACGGAACTCTTCAGCTTCGAAAGGTGGAAAATATAAAGAACCATTAGCTAGAATATGACGAACCTGCGGGAAAAATATTCATTTTCAATTACTTAACATGTTGTATGAAAAAATTAATAGCAAATTAAAGCTTATCTTTCATCATGTGCTCACATATACAGAAACACTTTTATTATAATGAACGATCCAAAGAAGTAACCACAAACACAAACGTCTTCATGTGTTTATATCATACTCAAGTGTGTGAATTCATTCGAAATTATTATCACTGCACTTATGGATCTGAGCGTTTTTTTTTTATATAAAAGTGTCTCTGACGCGTTAATGGTTGCATATAAAGTACCTTAGAGATGGAAGTGATAGGATTATTTTCCTTATCTAACCACTCCACATTTGGTGGAGGATTGCCATGTGCTATGCAGTCAGCAATGCTACCCGCGGTATTCGTAAATTCGATGCGACTTGGTGGCTCGTGTGAGAAGTTAGGCCCCTGCGTGTCAAAGTAATTGGAAGCTTCTGTAATAAAAGCAGCAAAGAAAGGAAATATAAAGAAATGTATAAAAACATATTAAAAAACTTAGCTTTTTGTCTTGATGGGTTGGCAAACATCATCAACAAAACGAATTTAATTCGAAATTAACATTAAATGTTGTGTTGATTTCAGATGTAAACCTAAGATTGTAAATTATACGCGCAATCAGCTAACAACATCTTTATAGACCTCTCTTTACACAACGTACAACATTTTTGTTTACAAACGTTTTGTATGCACAAACCTTCAACAAGTTCTGCTTTCATTCAACTTCACACATACACATAAAAAACTCTCTTTTTGTCAATACACCAACAGCAGCAACGACAACGCAAATGTGAAAAAAAAGCAACTTCCATCTCTAGACATCTTTTGGCTTTATTGTGTATCGCAACGAGCACATAACATTTACGTATAACAAACGCAACAACATATTATGATTATTATACTGTTACTGTTGATGAAGCTGCTGCTTCTGGTGTGGCTACGCCATAAGTTGCTTTAAAGCATCATGATTAAGAAAGGAAAAGAGAAGAAAAAAACTTTCTTATTATTGCTATTACAACTTATGTCGTTGTGAAGTGTGTGCACGTAGAGGACGGCGTATATGGTGTGTGCCGCTTAAAACGAGAACATTGACGCAACGTTTTCAAACAAGTGAGTTACAACATTATATGCATAATATTACACAATCGTTTTTGAACACCACATATGCACAGGCAGACAGAGCAATACTGCCTGCAGTGTCTGCATTCATATTTTGTAGTGGTGAGAGGGTAGTAAAGCACGCGGTGTATTGAAGTACGCCCTTCAGAAATTTCAAAAACTTCAACTTTCTGCAACATTTACGGCAAAGAGGCAAACAGGAAATTGCAAGGAACAAACTCAAGTATCACCCACCATACCCATCCAATTCAACTAACTCAGCACCATCAGCATCGTCTTTGTAGTCGTCATAATAAAACAACAACAAAAACACAGCAAACATACACAACATGAATGGTAGAAATGCAAATAGAAGGAGAACTTGTATAAATGCCCGTCTGCCCACCTGCTTCCTTACTTAGCTGAAGCATGTTCATTAGTTTGTGCGTTCGTTTGTTTCTTCGCTTGCACGATGCCCGCATATACTTACAAAGGGGTGCTGCCATATACAAAATCTGAGCAGACATTAGAATGTCCTTATGTTCATAGGTTGAAAGATTCTATTAACATCTTGCAGAGATTTATGTGCGTTTTTGAGAAAGAAAAATTTTCATTGTACGACTTAAATCTCTTCACTCCTCTTTAGCAACTGATAACAGTCCAAGTCAAAATTAAAAATTTTCACTAACACGCAAATATTTTCCAGCAATTTTTGATTAATTATCAAGTATTTATATATGAAACAGGAATTTTTGTATAAAATATTTCATTGTATGGAACTCATCAAAAATAGCTGGCAAAAATAACTGGCTATAAACTTTTCCCACCTGTCTGACAATTTGAATTCCAACCACACACTGTTACTCTTTAGAGGCAAACCAGCCTTCGAACATTGGCTGTTGGTAGGCAGCGACAACTCGAATGAATATAGTTTTTTTTTTTAGTTTCCGCCATATTGGTGTGTGGAAAGTCAAGTTCTCGATCGGGACATAAAAAAAATGCAAGTCACTTAACTTAAGCAAATCACGACTTATACACAACTGCAATACTTTTCTTTAATTTGTTTATTTATTAAATAAATAAAAAGCCCAGATTAAGTGTGGTTGGGCTCATTTCGGTAGCTTGAATGTCCGTAGGAAATGTATGACAGCAAGCTAATGGTTTGAAAAGGAAAAAAAAAATCAAAGCTTATGTCAGCACGGCGCTTAATGCACTTAAACAAATAATTTTTTTTGCAAGGAAAAAAGGCAAAGACAAGAAAAGAATTGAAAAAGTGACTAGAAAATATTTATTTGTCAATAATTGTACAGTGCTAACCAGTATGAGTTGTAAAAGGCATTGCTCAACATTTCCCAATTTCACATAAAATTAGAATACAAATACAGCTCGTAAATCACATGCACAGGTACTTAAAATCTACCAGTGAATATTGAAAGATTTACCAATTAGAAGGGATAGTTTGTGTTGCTTTAGTAAAAATGACAATTCACCAAAAAAAAAAAAAGAAAAACAATCATAGTCAAGCATGAAAACGGAAAGAAAAAGTAAAAGTTCATCAAGCATATTAAATACAAAACATAGTAATGCAAAAGCAAAATAGACATGCAATATAAGTGCACATCTGACAATATGTATATAAAAAGTGTTTAACACGAAATGGCGCACGTAAAAAAAAAAAAAATAAAAGTTAAAGTTAATTACAAGCAATTTTTTTTTTTTTTTTTTTTCTTTTGGTTTATAACGGGGGACATACATCCTAAATGATGAAAGTAAAATTTAGACGATGTAAAGGCAAAAAAGAAGGAAAATTTTCTCCCACACTTCTCTTTTCCTTTTCAATACAAGCGATGATAACAACAACGATAGAAGAAGAAAGAGACCCTGAACAGCGTAATAATGCTTATCATGGATCTTTTGACCTCATATTAAACAAGCATGTTTGGAAGACACATATCCAATTGTGTATCCGTGATTGCCAAAACAAATAGATGGTAACGAAAAAACAAGCAAAAACAAATGAAAAATTAACTTGTAATAAAAAACAAAAAAAGAATTGCAAGAAGATCGATATTGATGTACCTTACTTTCAACGGTCACAATAGCGAATCACAGGGTAAAAGGTCTATATGAACACATTAACATTATGTCTTGAGAACTTTTCTGAATTTTTTTCGTTTAGGTAGGAGACAAAAGTAAAGTAGTAAGTAAAGTAGTTAACTAAACATAGCAATTTCAAATTGTATTAGCCTAACAAGTTATTTACACTTATCGTGGCATAACTATTAAGAAATAAATATTAAGCAAAAAAATTGAATTCTTATAAAAGCAAAATTCATCACCACAGTAGATGTCTGATGTTTTCTGGTAGATGTGACAGCGAGTTGTTAACGAAAAGTTTTAGAAAATGGGCGTGACAGTTGGAGGCAGATAGAAGGATTAGCACAAGGGGAAATTACAATAGGACTTCCCTAGGTTGGGCAGGGTAGGAGGCGGTGGTATAACGCCAACTTTGCCGTTCATGCAAGAACTAATTAGACTCGGTTGTCCTTATTACAGCATGTAAATTTCCTTGGCCGAACAGTCTCGCAGATGGTACACCGGGATCTGTGCATGAATTTTGCCGCTTAGGAGTTAGCCCCAAAGCGTGAGGCTGTAAAAAATACTTTTGCCTTGCGACATGTGTTGCCAATGCCAAATCTGTAAAAGAAAGACAATCTAACACATATATATCTTTTGCACATAATCTTAGGGCGAATTCGGGCTTCATATTTAGGTACGTTGTTCGTGGTACGTACACCAGTTTATTACTAAGAGAGGCGACCGTAAATCCTAAAGCAATCAATCAAGCCAGTAATTGTAACGTAGAAGTTCATTTATTGAGAATTTCTGTTTTCAAGCATAAGTAATAATCGAAATTTGCATAAGGGATTATCAACAGT
Organism: Glossina pallidipes; assembly: GCA_000688715.1. Lineage (NCBI taxonomy): Eukaryota > Metazoa > Arthropoda > Insecta > Diptera > Glossinidae > Glossina > Glossina pallidipes. The sequence goes on along the minus strand of KK499866.1, from coordinate 228,712 downwards.
AAGCAGAGTTGATAGGCAATTAGTTGATCCCAAATAACATCACTGTGATGGACTTCATTATATTAAGTTATCGTACACATCATATTTACAACTACTAACTATGCTTATCACCTTTTCAATCAAATGGAAAGCAAAGACTTAATATTCATTTAACAAATGTGAAACGAAGCAATGAAGAGAAAACATTTTTTGCAATTCTGGACAAAAAATAATCTTCTGCTATCGTTCGATAATCAAAAATTCGTGCCAGGTCACTGTCCATATTGCTCTTTTACATTTTGTAATTGAAAAATAAAATTCGAGTTGATAACGACTATGTACAGTGGCACAAATTGCCTTGGATTTGAAAATGAAACAGATTATAGAAAAGTTACGCAATAGCTTCTATTAACAGCTTTCCATCAGTTCCAAAAGTACAATCATGATTGGATTTACTATTTACAGTAAAGGTAGCTACAACTTATTGCTTATGAGGTAATTTTTGCGGAAGCTAGAGATCGTTTTTCTTGTCCTGATTTGGCACGTATTTGATACGTCAGAACTGTTGTTCGAAATCATCGGACAATTCTTTAATAGTGGCTTGCTTTGTGTGTAATCCAGTGTATAATAATAACGTGGATTAAGACTTCTTTTCTTTTGAAAGCATTAAATGAAATACTAATCGGTAGTGTCACCAGAGAGAACTAAATAACAAGAGCACCTGAAAAATTTTTGAAAATAAAAATTAATACATATCTAAGGAACTTTTGGTTGCTTCTGTTGCCATTAATAGCAATAGCGCTATGAATTAGTAGCCATTTCAATGTTTCTCGTTTTTATTCCCATTATTTTTATGGGATTATAATTTTGTTTTCTTGACATGACGTTATACTGTATTAACGGTCTACAAAGCAAAAACAAATTTAAGCGAATATGCGCTATGCTGTATGTGTAAGTGTATATGTAGTGAAAAAAAAAACAAACATTAGGTAGAAAATGTTATTTGTTTCCGTTTCATCGTTTACGTCAGCACACATTAAATGCTTCAATAAATTCCAATGAAAATGAATATATATGAAGGGATATGAAGAAGTATTTCCTAATTAAAATATGTTAAATAAAAGGAATAATTCATCTTTATAAAATACATTTTTACGCATATTTAATATATTTTATGAAATTCTCATATCCCACATGAGATGGTATTAACGTTTCGGACAGACTGCTTCAGTAAAGTGTCCCTTGATTATAAAGGTTAAGCATTTTTCACACCGTATTTTTCCAAGAACCCATCAATCAAACTATCTAGTCGGCCTTATATCTCGATCTCACTAAATGTGTAAGAAAGATTTTTTTTCGGATATTTTGTCAGGGGATGCTACTGTCGCCTTCTATGTTGTGCAAAGTATTTGCAGTCCAAAAGGATTACGCAATTTTTAAGCTTTGTCCGAAGCTTACCATATCACCTACGACTTGAAAAATGCTTCATGAAAAGTGCAACTCTTGAGAAAGAGTGTTGCTAGTATTCAAAATGGCATAGATCTGAACCGAATCGATAGGAGAGCAAAGCAAATTGCTTACGCAACGTCCAATATTATCCATTCTCTCGCCGACATAGGGCTTTGCAAAGAAAACCACTATAGCAAGTTTTGCAAAAACAACCACTGTCTGCACGTCTGGTCGTATTCTTCTGCGACTAACCTCGAAATAGAAACCTCTACATTTGGAAGAATGCTACTTGAAAATTATTGGTTCGACTATACATTCCAAACGAAACGCTGCGACAGGAAAAATAAGAACTGCTCGTCACATTTGTGTGTACAGAACATATAATAAAATACACGAGAGCTTAGGCTTTCCATTGTTACATTCTTTTTATGTGTTAGCATGCATTAATAAGCACATTGAAATGTGTAGTTGCAAAAAAACCAAGTTATTCACAATCCAAGCTACACTAAATGGTACATTTTCAGCTTAAAATATATGATTGTTAAGAGGATTTGCTTGGACTGCTATTACGGAAGTGTGTATACACGAAATATTGTTAAGTTTAGTGTTAAGGCTATGGAATGCTGTATACATTGCAGGTTTTTACTGCACTTTTCATATTCAAACGTGCTACTAATTCCATTTTTGTTTTCTGCTACCCTTCTTTTTTATCTTCTCCAATGTTCTCTTTAATAGTTATATGAGTTATACGCTTTGCACGCTCTGTGCCAAGAAGTTTATATGTGTTGTTTCCTCAGGTTGTTTTGACTAATTCTCCTTTCATCAGACAGACTTGTTTTCTTCTTAGATTTCCTTTTTTTAAGGTACGTAAATTCATCTAATTTCAAATCCCGTGAATAATATCTGCGGTGAGCTGGCGACAGCGCCCACAAGATATTTAAGTTTCATTTTCATTGCAGGGTATAGTTGTAAGTCCTCTACGTGTTGCAGATGATTTGTATGCCATCATTTCCGGAATAATACTGTGTTAAATATGCCACTCTTTTGAAAGCCTTATGACTTCGGAAAAATTCAGCTCAGAATTATTAAATGGAGTTACTGAATGTCCAAACTTACTTCTTGTGCTAGTAAAATTTGTCACGTACCTCGTAGTAAAGAGTTCAGTCAACATATCAGATCCTTCAAAGCTTAGTCCCTTTACGTGTCTACCCACCCTGTACAAAATTCTAGCCACACGAGTTAGTAAAATTTCAGCGATAATAACATTATGAGTAAAAAAGGGACATAGGCAAGCATCGAATAGGTGCAAAGAATAAAGTGTTATCCTTCTATCGGCTGTGAGCACAAGTCTATTAGAAATCCGAAATTAATCTGGACTATCGAAAGCTTTTGACTGTGTTCCGCATGTAAGGGTAAAAAGAATGTTAGTTTTGTACAATATGGACCTATATAATACGAAATTTCTGGAGCACTTAATGGTGAGTTGGTTATGCTCGCAATAAATACAGGTACCTTGCAAGAACATTCTTTAACTCTTAGACGAATCACCATCAGCCTTAAACCATTCTCAAATTTATTAAATGATACCTCCTACGCCTTTAATATCAAAACCGGAAGAAAAAAGCTAGCCACTTGCTGACTGTTGTCGTAACGTTCTCAAGAAACATAAATATGAAGTTTGGGCTTGAAAAGTATAAAATCTTAAGTGGCGTAAAGACGAAACGCCTCGAAATGCGCTATGAGCTGCAATAGGGCGATCTAATAGACACATTGGCATCAGAATATTGGTATGAAACACTGCGGGCGAATTGAGCATGATTATATGAAAATAGAAATCGCAAAAAATACCTCAAGCGGGTAGAACAAATTTTAATGTATGCGACCTTAAATGCATCTATTTGAACTCGACGAAAGGATGGGAAATAATCACAAATTCCACATGGATACTAAACAATATTCACAACAATCCGCAAAGTTTGGCATTCCACAAGACAAGTTAGGAAAAGTTGCAAAAAATGGTAATCACTCCGCCCACTAATTGATTTAATTTGAACAAAAATGTCTTAGAAAGGAGTTTACATCATACGCAATAACAGTAATAATAATAATAAGAATAATTGGTGCAAAATCGCGCCTGATTTTGATTCCACACCAAGGGCGAGTCTAATATAAGTGTCACAGGTATTCTAACTAACATGTGAGCTACATGTGGTGAACTTTGTAATAACAACCAGCACAGACGGATGAGGGCACAGGGCGGTTTTTATTTTCGAATGACGATATAATATAATGTAATAAGTTCGTCAACACCCGAGAAACAAGTGGTTCTGGATGACCGATCTTGCATTTGGTCGCGGCCGCCATTCAGTGTAGACGCACGAGTGTTTTCGTAAAATATTACTAGAACATAGATAAGTGTCGACTATTGTAAAAGTGCGTCAATTGTAAATAAAATTTAATATAGGTTTGTGTAAAGGCGAGGTGATTAGGTGATTCCCTTTTATCCACTCTATTCTTACCTAGTGAACTGACATTTGTATTTGTAACGCGTGTTTTTATCTAATTAAAGAAGGCTGTTGTACAACGGTTCATTTTATAAATCTTATGCCAATTTCGATACTTTGGGGTAAAATATAATTTCGCAATCCGCTTGAGTAGCCGAGTAGGCAAGGGTCTCGACAAGCAATTCAATGGCCGTGGGTTCAAATCTCAAGTGCGGTAGAATTTTTACTAAAGCCGAAAGCCTTAGATGCTAGTGCTTTAAGACTTTAGTCTTAGAATTTATTCTCTGGCTAAATTTTATATAATAATAATAATAATAATAATAATAATAATAATAATAATAATAATAATAATAATAATAATAGGTCTGTAAAAAATATTAGAAATTGAAAAATAAATTAAATGAATTTTAATATCTAACTTCAACTAAAAGAAACGAGACTACAGAGTGTAATTGTAAAAAAAAGTATTAATAAGTATTATTAAGCTTTGATAAGTAAATAAAAACTAAATTCAGGTTTATATGGGCTCGTAATTCAAGCGTTAAATAAAAGGAACGGAACCACTTTATAATGTTCATCAGGAAAATTTACTCGCATTCCATCTGTTAAATCGGTGCAATGACCGCAGATGAATCTTTTTAACGGTAAGTAACAACTTCAATAAGACCTCTCGGTATGTCGGAGACTATGCCCTTTCAAATTTGTTTCTTACGCTGCAATAGTGATAATTTCATTTTCGTTTTGTTCCGTCTGGTGAAAACATGAAATATGCTCTCATTTTAAAATCTTTAAAAATTGTTTTTCTATGCAAATGTTCATCTGACCTGTTTCAGGAATATAATTTCACAAATTAGAACAAGAAATAATAAAGAAAGAGGTAAACGTGGCTGCTTTGTACCTTCTTGAAAACGGGTGCACACATACAATGAAAGCATGCTCTCGTATTTTTGAACAGTGTACATGGCATTTAAATCCACTTTGAAGAAGATTTTATGGCGCACAAAAGAAGAACGCAGACGGAAGTTTTAATATAACAGGTGATATAGGGTGGTTTATTAGCAAGAGTTACAACGAATTTCACATGCTCTTCCTCTGTTGGTTGAATCCAGAACAACAGATATTCGTCACACTATAAGCAGTGAAAGCAGTTTCACTTAATGGATCTCTTATTTAGATTTAAAGAATTAACACTTACTTATTGCACACTTACACACTTACATCCACGCATTCTACATTAACACTTTACTTTATGTGCACGTGTACGTACATATATAAAAGTTATGTATCTTATGTCGCTGACGTTGATGACGAAATTGCACAGCCCATCAAGTCAAAGTAAATTACACTTAGCTTCAAAAAGATGACAGAATGTATATGTGTGCATGGGTTGCTGCATACAAGTATTTGAAAACGTATGAGTTGTTCAGATGTTGAACGCGATATCAATATAAAAAATGTTAAGGTTTGTATATCTTAAAAGGTCTTAAGGTTTGTATATCTATAAGCAATTAAATCAACAAAACTTTGCTACCCGTTTATTATGATTAATCTGCGTTACAAAGAAGTAGTTTGTGCATATTTTTATACCTAGCAAACGCGATAAGGGTAAATTAAGTCCACGTACATGTTTGCAACATCGAAAACAACTTGAAATGAACGCACCTTCAATCGACATATCTATTCGTCCATCCGTCTAATCCCTACGGGTATATTTTCCCCTTCAATCTGCCATATTTTATCTATTGAGAATAGGTTGAGTGGGATCATTGATACGACGACTTCCCATACAAAGTTCTATTTTGTATATTTGTTATATGAAAAAAACTTGCGATGTTAACGGAAAAACCCTCATCGTAAATTAAACAAACATCGAAAGTTTGAATCGCCACTTTGGGACCGCTTTTGAGGAGCCATATAAGCATTGCTTAATTTTTGGTATTTTATGGTGAAGATAACTCAACAACTCTGTTCGGCGACGTGTAAGTGCTCCTGAAAACAACGTGTTAAGTTTTTGCCACTATTTTTGGTTTTTCTCTACTATTCGTTAAGTATACAGCAACTCTTGCTAGCGTTCGATCATACCTTTATACTTTTTTTCACAGTTTCTAACGGATATAATTAAAGCATCCATTACTCATTTACATTTACATCTGTGTAAATTTGCACCCCCATAAATTTTACATAGATACTGGCATTAAATGCGTTATGATGATATGTGTAATTATAAACTATTTAAACATCTGAGTTAATGCGAATGGGAATTTTCACAAGCAAGCACATGAACGTATGTTCGTGACTCAACCCAACACAAATACTTGTGCACATTTGTCTACAATGCTAATTAACTTTATCATTATGATATATATATGTATTGCTTACTTACCTGTTATGCCAATTATTAGCACGACTACGGCACATAGTAAAAAACTTTGCATTATTTCTATATGAAGTTTTATTGAATTTCGTATTATATGTTCTCTCATCAATAATAGGTCCCCATTGTGTGTATATTGTCTGCGTATTGAAACATTGTTATCGGTTAAAGTCCACATGATTCAGCAGCAGCAACGTTCGATTGCTTATGCCCCGACGTTGTCTTCTCCAATTTGTCAAACCAACATAATTTTTAATCTGCAAGAGAATTAAAAAGAAAAATTATTATTTAATACCTTTAAGTCTAACTTATTAAAAGTTATAATTATTGGCAAAAATGCACTCCAACATGAAAGGACAGAAGCCATGAGTAACGTGACCTGAATGCATTAATAGTTGCCGACCATCGTGGTTTTATTATGTAATGTATTAACAATTATTGGAAATTCTATAGAAGTTATGTATACGAAGCTAAGAACTTATCAAAGCAAAGTTTACTAAACACCCAGAGAGCTTAATTGTAAAATTTAATTGCGGCAATGGAATTCACTTGTGAGGAAAGAAACGTTTAGGTGTGTGACAAGTGTAGTCATCGTAAGCAAATTGACTTTAACACCATTAATTAAAACAACTGCATAATATTTCGTCCTGTAACACTAGTAGTTATTCACCCAGTAACCGTCAGCAAAATTACTGTGTACTGGAATTCCGTCACGTCGATTGGCGCGTGATGGCTTAAACACATATCTTTAAGGTAAATGCCACTGCCTTCAAAGTACTCAACTCAAAGTTTATTACATCATCGCTTCCCAGGAAACAAAAGGGTATTAGACTCATGTTGAATAACATAGCCATGGCAGGCTAACTCCCACATTATTAAATGCACGCAAATATTATTCTTACATCGAAATGTTTGAATGGGTTTTGCCCAAATTATTATGTGGCCATATTTATCCCAAGTCTATAATCGCATGCTATGTGAAAAAATCTCACCTATGCACCTATGTCACTGTGTTTATTGGTTTTGTAATTGCTGTGCAAATTCTGCAGTTAGTGATACGGTAAGTTGTTACATCAGGTTTTTCGTCAAGCATTCCGAAAAGAGTGCCGTGCTGGGATCTAACAGTCTACAGTTTCACCAATCGATTTCTAACTTCTCTCATGGGTGACGGCTTAAAATTTGAACGCGTTTCAAAAACAAAGTAATCGGGACGACCGTAGAATGGATAGAGGCTGCGAGTGGTTTGGAAGCTGTCGAGTTCTGGAACTCATAAGCTCTACATTTTTCTTCCTTTTGATACGGTTTTTAACATTATTTTTAAAACATCGCTTTCTAGAGAAAATCTTAAAATATTTACGAGAAGTTGATCCAAACATTTTTTGTTAGCAAAACATTGTCTTCTTTGATCGTTAATTGGACGTTTTCGTACAAGCGTTCAGCGATCACACAAGGCTCGATATTTTCCAAAATTTCGTTCGTATCGCATCAAATAGAGACAAGTAGATTAAGCGGCTGTTGTCTATTTTGCATGAGTTCAACTACATGTCGCATGTCAAAGTGTTCAAGCTACACTATATGCCTCAGGGGTTCTTAAATTGAATATGACTTATGAGAATGGCTCCAGTATCTTTTTTAATACTTAATCTTACGTTTATTAACTTCCTCGTATATTAACATTTTTTATACCCATCATCGAAGAATGAGGGGTTTTTTCAAAACGTTAGTTAACTCCAAAAAGAGGCTTCAGAGACCCTAAAAAGCGTATATATTCTCGATCAGCATCGAATTCTGAATCGATTTAAACATGTCCGTCTAGCCGTCGGTCCGTCTATGTAACGTCTGTTGTAACCATACATCTGGTCACAAAAATGAAGCTATCGAGTTTGAATTTGGCAGAAACGTTGGAAACCTTGCTCGCAAGTGGTATCGAAAATGGTCCATTTCTGTCGAAGGACATGCCCGCAGCACCACGTTAACTGAGAACACCTTTGTTTATCAAAGGGAATGAAAAATTGGTTTTTTGCTCATTATCTATAAACTACAGCAAATAAATCTACAAAAGTGTGAACGTAATAACAATGGAAAAAAATTTACCATGTCTGCCCAGCATTATGATGTATTAATAGTTAATTTGTTATCCAATACCTTTATAACGCGCAAAAATAAGCTTCAAAACCCCCATAAAGTATATAAATTCTTGGTCAATTTCAAATTTGGAATGCACCTAAACATGTTCGTCTGGTTGTCTGTCCATCTGGCCACCTGCCTAACTGTGTAGCATCTGGAATAATCATTCTCCCGTTAGCGAAAATGGCGATATATCCCTATAAATTTGCAAAAGAATTTGGAAGTGACCTAAATGCGATAAAAAATTTGTTTTAAAAATAGAAAAAATTAACCGCGCCCACTTCGCACGGCACGAAAATTTTGTTCTTTTATATTTTTTTGTCCATTTTTGGAATATGATGATGGATAGAAAAGGTTCGGTCACGATCGAATATAATTTTCATACTTGTTTATCTTTGCGTTTATCCAAAACAAAATTGTCAAAGAAATGTTTCGTTTAAGCTGGTGTAGTGGCTACGCCTTTAAACCGTCCTCTAAGTCATTTTGCGATTCTTGCTTCGCTAATCCAATCAGAAATCTCCGATATCGTTCACCATAACATTCTCTGTGAGAAACTCCAATATTGCTAAACATAACATTTCCTATGGAAGACTTACGAAACTATTTTAATTTTGTAATTTCCTAAAGTCTGTCTACAGGGAGTGAACGCAACATGTCGTACTTAATGACGCTCGAATTCTTACATGGTGTCAACCACATGGTTGCAATGTATAAAAATAAAGCGCACCAGTTGCAATGTATGGGTACAATGATTGCATCTCGAAACAAAATGTACGTTTGATATCTGTTTGATATTTAGGGTTTTGGAAAATGGATTATGCTCTAGTCCCAACAAATCCAACTGTGTATGCGTATTTAATCGGCAGCTTGTAGCTGTATCTAAGACCACTATACCTTTGAGCTTTGATGTTATTCAACAAGTACTAGCCGCAAAAAATCTTCATCTTAATAACACTCCCATTTGGGAAAATCATGTTTTCGAAAAGCTTATTTTAAGCGTCAAATGCTATCCCGAAGACCGAAGTTTATGTCGCACAAAATTTGAGTTCTACTTACTAACTCATTACAATGCCGACACTGTTGTACGGCTGTGAATTGAATGCGGATTACAACGACATTGTACGGTTCACTATAATAGAATAGATAACGATGCGCAGACATGGTATCGCTCTATATGTAGGTTCTCCTTTAACACTTTAGATATTATATACAGAGGAAGCAGTTCGCTCGGTCAATTATTTCGTGAACCCTCTCTCAATGCCGTTTCTTAGTGAATGGTAGCCTCGTCTGGCATAGCTTACCCGCACAGTTTCAACTACAGGGCAAGACAATTACAATTACAGCCAGCACGCCATGTTTCCTTAAGAGTTGTTACCGGTAAAATGTGTTATGAAGTAATGTCCCGCGCCTTCTGCAACATTTTCATTACGATCATACAATATCAGGAAAATATTATAGGCCTGTATATTTTAGTACTCTCGTAATAATAAGATTTTATCAAAGACAACTGATAACAACATGAAGAGTCGACTTTTTTCTTGAAACAAAATGCTGTTACGTTAGCAGCCATTCTCATTATTTATATGGGAAAACATTCTATTAGCGGTTTCTTTACATGACTTAATTAAGTAGTACCCATACGCTATGGTGTACGTACATGCTTATATACGATAAAAAAACTAAAGACGAAATAGCAATTTGCTCTCATTTCGTCGTTTAGATGAGCACATATTGAAGGTTTCTACATTGTTAAGGATTTTCTATAGAAATAGTAAAACATTTTTCATAATTAGAAAAGTTATATTGTAGGAATAATCTATGTTCGTTTAATATAATGTATTTGCGGTATTGCACAAGACGCGTTAATTGTTCATTTTACACGGTTGACTCCCCAGAGTACATTGCAGGCCTACGCACCCCAAATTCCTTAGTTTAAAAATAATTTATTGCAGTAATGAATGGATTTATGAATGCATTATATACAAAATATTAAGGTGTCATTGTTAATCCCAACATGCATATGCAATATGATAGGCTTATTACTTATGTGATTATCATACCCTAAATTTGCATGGTGTCCACCCGTGGGTTGTGAGCAATATCTGAACGTATGGTTCGTTAAAAGCGACATGTGGGTGAATGAAGATTCCATGCATAATAATTTTGCCATGAGATATTTGATTCGTACACTAACGTACATTTATTTCCTAATGGAATTTTGGCAAAGAAATAATGGCCCCTTATGATGTATACTAAAAAACAATTCCAATGGCGAAACTTACAGTTACGATGGATTCTTCATCTTTTAAGCGTACATCCATTTATATATTCGTTATAGTTATATTACAGTTATTCTGTGTATTGCATTAGATCACTATACCACTTGCGATATAAGAATATATTAAGTTTACGTATCATCCAGAAAGTCTTGAGGTAGAGCCACCTTTTATTATATATGTCACCATTTTCTGAATCGATCTAAGCTTGACTGCCCGCCTGTCCATCTTCTTTTCTTGCGGAGGAACGGACCAATATATCAAGCTGCTATAGGATGATGTAGGGTATGTAACGGTGGACGGCGACCCAATATAGTGATTTTACTTGTTTTTAATTGAGGAAATCATGGCTTAACATTTTGGGGAAGGGGGCGGGAGGCGACAGTTAAAATAAATAAATAACGCGCCCTGTGCAATAGTTCAAGGGTAACGTGGAAAATTGCATAAAGTATGTTTTATGTATTAAATGTGTGTGTATGCAAATCCACTATATTAAATAAACATAAATTATCCTTACAATATAATTTTTCTTAATTATAAAAAAAATTTTCATATTCCTATAGAAAATTTTCAGTGAAATTTATTGAAGCATTTGACAAATGTAAAATTTAGAAATCTTTAATGTATGTTGATGTAGAGGTACGCCAAACACAAATTACATTTGTCACCTCATTTTTTTTTTTGCACAATTATATGCAGTTAAAACTGCAGAAAGGCATATGCTCTTTATATATTAATGTTTAGTCATATGAAGAAAGGGTTAACAGAATCAAAAAGAGTAACAGAAGCTTTGCTTATACACGTAATGGAAATGAAAGAAGAAGCAGACAAATGGCTGGTAGTGTAACAGCGTTTTTTCTGTTATGTTAAAAGAGATTGCACACGTTCCTAAGATGCACAATACTTCTCTGATTTTCACTTATTGCTTGGGCTTGTTCGACTAAAACGAATGGGTAAACACTGGAGGATGGGGGCTGTATTCGTTTTGTCATAATGTTTGCAACACCCAAAACGAAGCTCCTACAAAGTATATATATTCTAGAAAACCATGAAATTCTGAATTGATTAAGCCATGTCTATCTGTATTGGGCGTGTTGTCAACGCCCTCCTGCTCCCAAAAATGAGGATAATGATTTCAAATTTGGTAGGAACATTGGAAGTTTTTGCATGCAAATTGAAATTGAAAATGGACCAAATGGATCAGAGCACAAGCCCGCAGTGTAGCGTAATGTGAACGCAACTTCGTTTTTCTAAACAAAAATTCGTGTGTTTATGCCGATTATTTCTAAATTATAAAGGAAAGAAGGCTGAAACTTTCCGCATTTACTTTACGAACAACCCAAAGTTTCAAGTAATTAAATCTTCTTTTTTTCACTTTATATTAATTTTTTTTTTCACAAATAAATCATAAGGTGAACAGGACAGAATGTTTGAAATTATTCGGTACATTCCTGAAATGAAGAAAAAATAAATATGTGCACACCACTAGCTGGTGGATTACTGTTTTCTTAGTAGTACCAGCGATATGCTGTATCACCTGAAAGATCTGGGAGAATATAAGGCGACAAGATAAGTGTCTTAATTCTAAATTAATTGTGATGGATGTCACCACATGGTGGACAAATTTTTATTTTAGATTAACTTCTCTGTAGCTTTTAGTGAAGAAAGAGATGAAAGTTAAATTTTAGCTCATTCCCGAGACGCTAAAGACTTTAATGATGGTGGATATGCGAGAATCGGCCTCAGGGGTATGTAATTCTCTTATTTGTTTAAATTATAATTTCCCGCATATAATTGTTTAAGTGTATAAGTAATAAACAGCCTTTAAAGTCCAAACAGATGATTTGGAATTCTAACCCAGCGATAAGGGCACTAAATCGCGAATTATTTTTTTAATTTATTTATTAAGAATCCATAAAGGCAATTATCTAACGATATTGTACGTAATGTGTGAACTGGGAATTATATTTTTATAAAGCTGTAGCAAGAACTATGTATGTAGAACCGTATTTTTTTGATAAGTGTGACCTCACTCTTGGTTGTGACAAAGAAAAACAAGAACAGATAGCAAAATAGACAAAATTAGATTGACTTCACTATTCACGCTGTTTAAAATTATGTGAAAATATCATTGTATTGCTGTTAACAACTTGCACATGTTTACGCAATATTTAAATAATTTTCATTACAAATTTTTTTTGGGGAGAGAAGGAGAGATGATAGAATAAGAATATTGGAGGAGTCTATTAAGCGTTCTTTTAGCTAATAGAAAAAAATTCTTTTGTGAAAATATTAAAAATTGTGGCATCGCCAGCACAATTCTTTTGTTAAATGAGCTATGCGGCTCGCGCTCATTTTGGTGCAAATATGAATTAAAATAAGAAAGAAAATTGTATTCGTCCGCCACCAGACTTTCTACAGCCATTCCCGTTGCCCAAAAAAAATTAAAAGCAATACTAAAATTTTGACACTCTGTAATATTGCGTGCACGTGGCTGATTTTTTCTATCTTTTCTATCTTTGTAGAATAGAAATTTATATCGTGGGTATTTTATGGGCAAAAAATCCAGAAAGGCAGAATGTACTCAATCGGCAAAACGAAGAATATAAGGACGTGTCCTTTCATCGAGTAGCTATAATAGCGATGTTTTCCAATTTTGCACAGTTGCTGCGGGACAACGCATTACATACAAAAGCAAATTTTCATCGTTGAGTCTGTTGTGATTTTGAAGAGATAAGGGAAAAAAAATTTATTTTTTTTTTTAAAACAGAGTTGTTCTTAGGTTATGTTGAACTGTGGCCATGTGCTCGCATCGATTTGGCTCAATTTCCATAATATGTCATGCGAAATGGGGCTGCATTGTTCCGCCAAGGAGAATATTTACCACAGACAGATAGACAAATGGACATGCTTAAATCGGTCTACAATTTGATGCTGATCAAGAATGTATACGTCTTACGCGGTCTCTGAAACTTTCTTCTTTCTGTTGCCAACGTTTGCACAAAATGAATGTACCTCTTATTCTTCAGAAATGAGTACAAAATCGAAAAAAAAAATTGTTTTATTTATATGCCTACAGTTAAAGGGATCCGTATGATTTTTTTAAAGCATTGATTTTTATGTAACTGGCAGGTTATTTTAAAAATTGCGATAAAAAGAAAAATCCAATATTGTAAGAGTTTTTCCCCGGATCCTTTTGATAAATCGTTTTCAAATTTTCAAGTGCCCGCATACTACCATTCAAAAAATCAAATTTTTATCCGCCCAAAATAAAGTTTTTGTGTCATTCTAAATAATCTCAAGAATTATTCAAGGCTGCAACAATAAGAAGTTTCTGAAAAATGTACACTAATATCGCTCCTTAAACGCCTTTTTTTCCCGTACTTTCTTTTTGGTGGTTTTGTACTGCTTTTTGTACGAGCGAAACTGAATGAGGAAGAAGCATAGTTTACGACTGGAAATGACGAGCTTCTTAAATTCTAAGCAGGGAAATTTGATGGCTGAAGAAAGTTTCTTACTCTTCCATTCGAGCAGCAACTAATCCCCAAAAGCACAGGCTTATTAATTTTTGGTCGCTCCTTCCTGTGCAGGTATATGCCGTATATATATCGTATTTGAATAAATTAGAAAATGACATAAAACAAGTGCCGAAACAAAAAGTCGTCTCTGTTGTACTTGATGCTATCAAGAGTTAACGATCGTGAAAAATTAAAAGAAAGTAATCAATCATACAAAACTGAAAGTTGGCCGCCCCTGTGAAATACGGTCAATTCATTTGCTCTACGCATCAAGTGATATGCATTCCTTTCATATATAACCACAGGCATAACATGCGTAACATTCTTGAAATACTCACTTTACCACACTGGAAACCTGATAAAAATGTCATTGTGAATAGAAATATTACAATGTACGTATGTTTACATAAGTACACATACCTATGCACAAACATATCGTTACTAATAGTAGGCTTACTTTAAATTCGAAGGAATTGTTGTGAACATGACAAACGCTGTTTCATTCTTGCTCTTGTTCTTGTTTTTATATATCTTTCTTAATAATAATGTAAGAAGAAGACAACTAACAAAAAATAGAAAGGTCTTAATGAACATTATTCGCATATTATTTCATTATTATTATTATTATTGGGACACGTATTGACAATATGGCCGTCGTGTAAAAGAGAAGACCTTACTGTAGTGTGCATTTATTCGCCTATGTGCAAGTACAACCACATCCTTCAGTTGGATTTATAAAAACGTAAAGAAGCAAAATTGCTGTTGTATTATTATTACTATAAATGTGTACATATATATAAGCGAAACAATGTTTTGAATTTATGTACAGAGAAACACTATCGCAAGTATAGGTACACATATATTTATTTATCTTTTCGACATACACATTGTACATATATACGCATATAAGATATTTAATAAAAGAGAGATTAATATATGTGGGTTGGCATTTTTACATATTTACGTATAAACATGTAAAAAAGTTTTATATAACAACAGCAGCAGCATTGTAAACATTTGCCATAGAGATATATATATATGTATAAATTGCTACATGTATATATGTACATATGAATATATGAACATTCATGGGCTTGTTATAAAATTCCATAAATTAAAAATATTTTTTCAAGTTCCTTTTTTGCGTTGTTACATTAAGAGCATGAATATATGATATTTCATCATTACATATATATATGCACATACATATGTGGATTCATTCGCATTCATGATGTGCTATTAAAAATGTGAAAAAAAGATAAGAGCGCGTGGAAACCAAACAAAAACAATACAATATAAAGGAGTAAAATGAAAAACAGCAAATTTGCATTTATTTCTCTTTTTCTCTTATTTCCTTTTATCGTGTTTTTAATGCTTTTCGATGTTTTGTTAATCAACTTTTTGATGGTTAACCATATAATGTTTCTTTTATCATCCTTACGACAATAATTTTAGAGAAAGTCCCTAATGGTAAAAAAAGGAATAAGTATTCATCCCTTTACAAAATTCGAAATGAGTTCTTAGCTGTAATAGGAGGGTAGGGCGGATGGCGATTTCACAATTGGATGCGCAATTGGTTCACTATTCAATTACTTCTTTTAACTTATGAACTGTAAACTCTACTAAATTATTGGATAGCCGTTTTTATGAAAATGATAGAGGGAGATGGGCGGCCAACCCTGTGATAATTCCATATGGCAATTCCTTAACTTAAGACCTGCTAACAACACCCAGAAGTCTTAAAAGTTGCGTACAATTGTTCCAGAATATCAGTATGAAGTGGATATTTTTCCTTTTATTCTGCTTCTCTCATTTCGCAAGACAACTGGATAACATCTCGCAATAGATAGATTGCTATCTTATTAATTCAATTCTACCCATATATAGTTTCTGATAAATTCAAGAATTTTCCTTGTAGATGAACTAAATGTAAAAGAATTGTGTCTTATATAAGAGCAAAGGGAGAAAGAGTCTTTCAAAAAACAGCCGAGGAATATTTTTTTTCGGCAGAAATCTCTTGTAGGGGCATCAACAGAATGGCGTTAGGCTCACTGTTATATTAAAATATGTTAAAAAAGTGCTCGAAAGAAAGATTCTATGGAATTCACATGGCAACGATACGAAGATAACCATACGAGTGACGTGTATTCCAATACAATAAGCCAATATATAGACTTCTCATCACATACGGTTATTCAAATTCCCTCGAGCAACATTTAATAAAGCCTAGCACTGATGTAGCTTTATTCACAGAATGTTCCACGTGTAAAATGAATCAAAGTTTGTGATCATACAAGATACCTAGGTCCAGAAATACGTCCACATTCTTCAACCTAAATGGGTATCTAAAATATTCCGTTGAGAACAAGCTTCGTCTCAAAAATGACGGCTCCTTACACTTCCTTTGACTTAACCTCATGAAATTGCAGGAACAGCAAGTTACCAAATTATTTAAATCAGCTTGGAAACCATGATTGGATTTCCAAATTAACAGACATGGAAAGTTTGACGTCATCTGCATACATTACGATACGGGAAGATTCAATAACTGAGGGGAGATTATTAAGGTATAAGATAAACAGAATAGGTTCCAAGTTAACTTTGCTTTAGATGAAACACTAAGGTTAGCAATTCCTTACTTTTCAACATGGTGGCTATTACCACTTTTATAAAGTGGGAGAATAGAACTAGTTTTCCAACTTGCCGAAAACCTACCAATTTCAAGAGAAGGCAATACGATGCTGCGTAATTTTTGAGAACACGGGAGGGCAGTCCACACGCGGGTATACTTTAACAATTTTAGTCTTCGTAAGACTTCATCATCAGAGATAAATACTCTTGGGATGATTTAGCTGACAGGAGGGATTGAATTTGCTACAGTTGAAGTTACATTGAGAGAAACTGTCAAAAAAAAATTGGGAACCTCTCCAGCCATCGTCCTTCAAATGTTTCAAAATCTTGTTAGAATATAACCGAAGAAAAGGCAGTGACTTTCCTCTTAGAATTGACGAATTAATAGGAGCACTTCGGGTTTCTGATGAGAAGAGATTTAATCTTAAGCAAGTATTTAGCATAACATTCTCCGTTGAATTGAGAGAAATTGCTTCTGACCACGGAGTAGCTAGCGTAGTCAAGGTAACAACGTCTCCCCCCAAATTCAATTTATTTCAAGATAACTGTAAAGTATTCCACATTAAACCGCTTCAGAAAGTACGTAAAAATAGGATACTTTTGGGTAACTATACAGTTTGACGTTAGATGCTGATATCAACGACTAGGCTTAAAATTTTGTTCAATTTCTCGTTCGTTTTTACAGTGGTTGCAAAGAAAATTAAGTTTTATGTATACGCACATAGAACACCTTTAAAATTATTGAGGAGATTTGGGAGTTTCTTGAGTACAGCAACTCACAGATTTTTCAGTAAGTTAAAGCAAAATGAAACTAGTAAGAAAACTACGTTCGGCCGGGAGGGAATTTTTAATACACCCACCATGTTTATTCTAAAAGAAGCTAAAGAAAGAAAAGAGAAAACTAAATTTTCGCACTCTACAGCGTCATCCTTTTTGTGGTTCCGAATGTGAACGAAAGTAAACCACATTTCTGATTGAGATTTGGACAACATTTTTCTTCAATATTTGTTTGTGGGCTTTACGATTATTTGTGGAATACAATATACGCATAATTGTGAAAAGCACAAAAATTGTTAGAACTTATTACGAAAAGGTTCCGTTTCATACATGCGGGATAAAAACCTCTTGTTTAGTTAAATGACTTGACAAATACGAAAAATTGCTTCTTTGGTGTGAAGAAAACGCACATGCTGTTCATAAAGGACCTTTACGCGCACAAAATTTGCTTTTGGGTGTGGTTTGTGGGCTCAAAATGCCGTGAATGATGAATACTAAAGGAACACAATAATTGAATTTTTGTATCAAAAATTAGGTAATTTCGGTCTAGACGATACGCGACTACAACAAAATGGTGCAACGTGCCACACATTTTGTCAGTTTGCCACAAAGGCCTTGCGATATAACTCCATTGAAACTTTTTATTCGCAAGTATGTTAAATCATTGGTTTGCTCCAATGCTTCACAACTTCTAAATGACTCTACTTCCTAAGACTGTTCGTATTACTGCTGAAATTAGAGAAGATTATTGTGTAAATGTGTCTAAAAATTGGTGTTTCGGAATTGAATATTTACAAAACTGCAGGGACGGTCATTTATACGAAAACATTTTTATATAAATGGCGAGAACCAACTCCTAAAATAAAGGAAACTTCATGGTGATATCTCTTATCGTTTCGTGTTTATTACAACTTAAAACCACACAATCACTTCTTTATAATACTGAGTAAGTGTAGCTGATTTTCCCATTTTTGGTAGAATGTACGTGAATATACGAGTAATTAGCGAAAAACCCTCACAGCACAGCGACTTAGCCCCTTTTGTATACCTAACTGCGGTCAAAAACTTTCAAGAACTGGTGGGGCCAGGAGAATGTCTGCAACAGACATTACGCAGCCGGGGCCTCTGAAGCATCGTCCTGTTTGATGAAAGTATTCTGTCACGATGAATATGCGGCCATCTTTCCCTGGTGGGTATAAAATGGAAAAACCGGCAAATAGAGCAACAGAACATAAGCTGCATTTTCCAAAATGGGATTCGCCTGAGTGGCTAAGCAGGCAAGAGTCTCGATTAGCAACTCAACGACCGTGGGTTCAGATCTCACGTGTGGTAGAGTTTTCACTAAAGCGGAAAGCCTTAGAGACTAATGTTTTAAGACTTTAGTCTTAGAATTTATTCTCTGGCTAAATTTGTAATAATAATAATAATAATAATAATACAAAAATGGGATTGAAGTAGGCGGAGTTCTCAGAGTGAAAAACCTGAAAATGGTGAACACCATGAAGAAGCAGAGCGCAAATGATTATATTGACAAATATTTTATAATTTCTGCTTTGTATATTTGTTTTTCGTTTCCTGTATGTTGTAAACATTAGCTTTAAGGCAATAATAGTAATAAAGACAACTTTATTTTAAAACAAACAACTAGAAGTAAAATGAGTAAATCTTTATGCTATATAATAAGGAGTGGATGCGACCGATTTTTTCTATTTTTAAAACAAAAGTTTTGGTTGCATAAGGGTGTAGGCATTGTAGATGTCTCCTTTGAAAAGATTAGGCAGGTCACTTCCAAATTCGTTTGTAGATTTGTAAGCGATATCTCCATTTTCGCTAATGCGAGAATGTTTGCCACAAATAATACAAAGTTGCGTAATCAGCCAGATGGATAGGAAACGAACAGGCGGACATGTTTAGGTGCTTTCAAGGGTTGTAACTGGTCAAGAACTAGTATACTTTATGGGGTTTTTGAAGCTTTTTTCTGCGTGTAATAAGGGTTTTGAAAAACTAATTAAATTTTGATACACTATTATATTCGTTAGGCGAGGTCAATTTCTTCCGTTTTTTTTCACAAATGCTATAACATCGCCCACAGAATATGCGTTAAAATTTTTGTACATTTACTGGCTATGTTTTATAAGTAGTGAGCAAAAAACGAATTTTTTATTCCCTTTGAAAAACAGAGGTGTTCTCAGTTTAAGTGGTGCTGTAGGTATGTTCTTCCACTGACTTAGCCCATTTTCAAGACCAACCTGCATGAAAGACCTTCCAATGTTTCAGCCAAATTTTAAGTCAAAGGCTTTATTTTTGCGGCCAGGAGAATGCTTACAACAGACATTATGCAGACGGACAGACGGATATGCTTAAATCGATTTAGAATGTGATGCTGATCAAGAATATATATACTTTGTGGGGTCTCTGATTCCTGCTTGCTTTTGGGTGTTGCAAACGTTTTGACAAAATGACTACACCTCTTATCCTACGGTGATGAGTATAAAAATAAAACCTAAATTCATGCATAAGTACACAAGAGTAAAAAAAGCATGTATCCATGCAGCACAGGGGGACGCTCCAACCGGCCTACATTGCGATTACAGTGAACATATTTATTTCTATCTACTTATCATACGAAGGTGTAAGGATTAACAGTTAGTTTAAATATGACATATGAGAGCTTGCACATTGTAGAAAGTAGCTTTAACAGAGTTTCAAAAGTCGGATATTGACATTAAGTTATTGATATCATTAAAATGTTTGCAAAAGCGCCTAAATAGGTTGGAAAGCCTATAGTTGTATCAAAGTTTCTAGAAGCGCGATTACGAACATTGATGTTTATCGCCACTAACAGTACCGTTTATTAACTTAACTAAAAAAGAAACACCAACTAACTAAAAAAGAAACCTCAGGTCAAAAATCAAAATTGTTTTTGAACTGAGTCTATTGAATCAGCATGGCATCTATAGGAAGGAGACCATGCAACTGAGGCATATTCAAGTATTGGTCCCACCAAGCTAATGGATGACATAACACTGTAGACCATTGTTTAGTAAAGCTCTATAGACAGCTCAATGGGCAGATTAAAACGAAATTTTTGGTCATAAAGTGCCCTAAATCAATAAATGAATCCACATTTTCTAATTTGTGTGAATTAATGAAGTGCGCAGTCGGAAATGAATTACGCCTAGCGAAGGAAAGCTCCTTGTATTTTTTTTAGATTTAATTTCGTAACATTTTCCGAGCATCATTTACCCAAGTTGTCTAGAACCGACGGAAGAAGATGAGAGTGCGATTTTACATTAAATAGGAAACACAATTTTACAACATCAGCATATGTAAAGATATGGCTGAGCTCCGAGGGGAGCAATCATACAACTACTTTTCATTTTATAAAGACGCAAACTCACATATATGCGTACGTTCGTTGGAAGTCGTGCTTTATGCAGCCGGTTGTTAAGTATCGATATTGGACATATTACCAGAAACCTTAACAAATGCCTCGATTCTGGCAGAATGTCAAACAATTGACGTAATGATTATGGGTTGCAAAGACAAACGTCGAGTTACACAGTGTAACAAATCCAAAGCAAAGAAGTGCGGTTTCAACCGGATTGTTAAAGACTCCCATGGACGGATACCTTTGGAATTTGAAGATGTAGCAAAAGCGCTGCGACTTGGAGGAGATGTAGATATGGTAGCACACTATCCTCACGCAACAAAAAGTCAAAAATTGTAGCACAGAATTGATTTTCAATTATTAATTGTATCGATTCTTTTCAACCAACAAAACATAGAAATGTCTCTTGTGGAGTTGCTGTGATATGTATGTATGGCACTATTTCACTCGCAAATTACCAATAACGCTCTGCGGCCACAAATGTGGATGTTAGCTTTTTTTTCATTTTTATTGTTTTTCCCATTCATTTCTTGCTTTTTGGATTCATTTTAATATAAAATGAAAAAAAAAGCCAACTTTTTTTGGTCACAAAAAAATATCCTCCCAGAAGAGATTAAGCCTGAAAGTTGTTCGAAATTACCTAAGTTACGAACCTCTATAATATTTTTGTACCCTTCTTTACTTGTGGCACAAGGGTATATTAAGTTCTTAAAGATGTATGCAACATCCAGAAGGACTTGAACCAGACCTATCTTTTATTATGACGATCGATTCAGAATCATGTTCTGTATTGATTGCATATGACGTGGAAGCCGCAAATTTTTAAGATATTTTGCTGAAATTTGGTACGCTGACGTTATATAAATAGAAATATTTCGGGTTGAATCATGTTTTCGATCATTCCCCGTGAAACGCTTTCGAAAGGTCGTTATACGATACGGCTCCGCACAATGTCGTTACTTGTTTTAAAATTACTTCTCAGCTATATGAACTTTAAACTAATTAATCTCATCATGCTGCTGTTATCCAAAATCGTAATCTTATTTACGACAGGTTCCTATCTCCAGTTTGTATTAAACTATCGGGTTTGAAAGCAAATTTTTTGCTCAAAATGTTTGTTTCGTCGCAACTGATATGAACAGTCGGTATCGGATAGCAATGTTTCTGGTGAAGCGACAGCCGATACCACAGTATTAACTTCATGTCATTCATGATGTCATTTTAAACAGAGAAAGGAAGCAAGACGGGTTATAGCAAATAAATGCGTTAATTATTTCTTCATATACTAGATTTGTCCTTGCACCATCTAGAAATGCACACTAGAGTAGAAAGCGGATAATCACACGGTTCGTAGTCGATTTACCGCTGTCCGCCTCATACTAAAACGGGGTATATATATTTTCTGTCTGACAACCATAGATCATAGATAATTTGAAAGTGGGAACGCTTTATACACACGTCCACGCCCATGCTAAACAAAAAGATGTAGGCTATGATCCGTCGTACACAGCAGTACAGAAATTGTAGCAAACATTTTGGAAGATTACCTCAATTTTAATGCAAAAAGATAGCCTTTCATATGCTCTCATAATGAAGAAAGACCTTGAACTCACGAGAACGATTGAATGAAAACTTGGTTTCTTACGATTATTTGTATGTTCATGCAATTTCCTGTAACCTTAAAGAATAGTCAAATAGTTTCGAAATCTTAACTCAATGTCTACGACCGCCAACACAGGTCAACTGTAAGGTTGAAAAGTCAATCAGTTCAGGATTCTGTATTAATCGCGAAAGCAACTTTCTCTCCTACTCCTGCTAAACGACGATACAACATTCATTGTTCGGTATTTAAAACATTTCTTTTTATTTATCTGGAAGGTGTAGAAGGAAGTAAGACCTAAACATAATGATAATCGTCCATGACTAGCGCGAATCAAATCGCTTACCGTTGGCAAAAATGACTAGCGTGGTGTTTTATGATTGTAGTGAAAACCTTTCCTCAATTCCTTTGTTTTACAATTAAATTGTTTTTCCGTCGCAAAAGTCTTTACTGTAAAAACTAATAGCTATTCATTTCATTAGGCACGGCCCGTAATTATCGCAAAGCTTATAACATACCAAGTATATGCATTCGCTTAAGGCGCCTGCAGCAGGCGCATATTTATGTCATGGGAATTAAATTTAGTGTTAAAACTTTTTTCCCGTCATTTAGCGCTAGTTTGAAAAGCTCGTTTTGAATTATTGGCGATTTTGGAAGAATATTAATCAATAATATTGTGGTATAGCAATTGCTTTTAAAAGATAAAAAGAAAAATATATAAAAGAATTATATCGCAGGAAAATTAATCGTTGAAAAATGTTCATTTATTATGAGTTGAACTCAAACAATATAACGGACAAACTACTAGTAGTGCAGTGCAATTATCGTAAATGTAGTGCAATACATCTAGCAATGCATTCAAAATATATATACACCGTTAATACATCTTTTTAGGGCTGGAATGAGTTAACAACTATAAATTTATAAAAAAAATCCATGAGCCTTAATAAAATTAACAAATTAACCAATTAATTAACAAAAACATCAGGGAAAGTTCACCTTTTTTTAAGCCAAGTTTTGTTGGAGAACTAGCTGAAACTTCGTAGACCGAACAACGAATATTGTTTCGATATAGTTAAAAAAACAGTGATAGTAATGAGATTTTGCTGCTCACAGGAATCAAATCGAAGCTATTTTGCCATCTTAACTTAAGCATCTCTTAGCATATAGAGTTTCATAAAAACCGTGAGCTCAATTTTTTTAAAAGACTTTCTTATACACAAGAGTATATGTTGGAAGGAGACACACTAACACGATAGTAGTGAAGTAAGCAATCCGGTCGTTTTAATTAAAGACTTTGTAAATTCTCTCTAATAGAAATTCAAGTTCATTAAGTAATTGCCTATAGATATGTTGAAAATCAACACGCTCGCGATTGATTTTCAGCCACGTAGAACGAACACATAAACGCACACACACACAAACACACACACACACACATGCTTACATATACACACTCGCCGAGTATTGTAATATATGTGTTAATTATTTGCCACTACTATAAGAAAGTATAACTACGCAAAACTTTACTTTACTTCTGTTGTCGCCTTCTTTCATATTAATTAACATATGAAATATTCCTGTCGCTGCGGTAATTTCATTTAATTGCCACTTGTGGAAAACTTTTATATGGTGTTTAGAGTTTTAAGTATTTATTCGCTTTTTTTCCTTTCTGTCTTTTGCCTCACACATACAAACAATTCTTTCAACTTACTCTTGTGTTATCCGCAGTAATATTCTAATCCCTTTTTATCTTTTTGTCTGGCTACTTGTTGGTGCTATTGAGGATGAAGTTTTACGCCGTATTATACTCACGCCGAGGTCGCAGAGTTGGGGAGAGCAGGAAATATGCGTGTATTTCAAAATATTATCCTTGAAATTAGTTGTTGAATGCGCGCGGAGATGGGCGGCAAGCAAAGGGGAGCGAGCATTAAAGCAATGTTACTGAACGGTAAAATTTAATTACAACAAATCTGTGTCATTATCAAGCACGTGCTCGTATTTCGACCTCATTTACCGGAAGTTTGAAAACTTTTCCCGCTGTGTGTGTTTTTGCAGTCGTTTTTTCCTATTCTTTTATTATGTTTTGTTTTTACTGTTTTTATTATATCTCGAAGTTTAACGCGTGCACCTAGACTATACGTACACACGTAATTGGTATTTGGTTTAAGGTTGTGTTTATTGTTTATTTTTTAAATTCAATTTAAATTTATTTATGTTGACATTAGCGTTAGGGGAAGAGAAGGAATTCTTCATCGATTTTCATCATTACACTTTTAAGCACAATGAACGTGAACGAAAGTGAGTGTGAGTATATGACGCTATTCACTAATAAACGCATGAATTGATAAGAAAACATCAATTATTTTCTTAATTCCATTGCGGTTATCATTAATCAAGGAAAAGCATAGAAATTCATTCGAATTCGTTATCATTTTTATAGTTTTGCTATTTATCTGATGCGTATTCTCTTGCTCTCTACCTCATTCGTTCGGTCGCTCCCTCTCTCGCCCTGTTTCTTCCTCTCTCCATCCCTCCAACTCTCTGCCCACTGCCAACCCATTCGCTCTTTCTCTCTCTCCGCTTCTATAGCTTATGTGCTCACAATCTCGATTGCAAAACTTTTTCAATTGAATTAAGGTTTTTTGTATAGCGAAAAGAAAGAAGGGGAGAAGAAGATATAGAGAAAGAGAGAGAGAGAGAGAGAGAGTGGGCGAGAGAGAACAAGAGAAGGAGAGAAACTGGCAAAAACAATAATAATAAAACATAACTTTTCACTTAACAAACATACACATTTACACAAATATATGCGAACTATAGGAAACGGAAATGCACTCAATGTGCTCTTTCGCTAAAGCTAATTACTTTTAAAACATATCTACGTCGTATTGGATGGTGGTGAATGCCACCTATGCAGCTCCTAACTTTTATGTATATATATATATATATATATATATATATATATATATATATATATATATATATATATATATATATATATATATCTACTATTTAATAAATACGTACATATTTGCCTGTGTGTTAAGTATACGTTCACGTACCGAGAGGGTGATTCAAATTCAAGAGAAAAATTTGTATTTGTTGTTGTAACATAATCATTAATTATGCGTAACATGTGACAACGAAAACACGTCAACGACCAACTGACCGAATTCTGTCACTTGCATAAACAATTCATGAATCACAATCTTTGCTCATACAATGAAATATAATGACACGTGTGTCTGTCTACAATAAAATGACGAGTATAAAGCACAAATCTAAAATTTTGATATCTGAGTTGAGTTATTAAAAGTGGAATTTTAATAATACGCTTTTTTTTATTAAACCAAACCGTAGCTATAGGCATTAAGAGATATATTCTGTTTGTTTATTCTTCACTTTATATTCTAGTAAAAATTGTTTCTTTTATTTATTGATTATCTCTAAAATAATCCATCACTTAAACAAGAACACACTAAGCAAAAATGACTGATATCAAAAATTCCATCACCTGCTTTCCTTCTATCAAAAAAAATCATTATTTACCCCAAAATAACAAAAACAAATAATGAGCAACGTCAGCCGTCTTAATCAATCAATCAACAAAATCCATTATTTTAGGTATAGGGTTGAATCGAATATTAAAAACTTCTATAGTGCTGGAATTTTTGCTTTATAGTTGATTTGCCTTCTTTTGCATTTGTTTTTCTCCTGCTTGTTTTTCACTGTAAATTTTTATTTCCTTTTTAAGTTTAAGTATTGAAGAGAGTAAGAGAGTATATGCATGGTACACAAATTGTTAGAGCAGCAGCGGCTAGTTGATAGGCTATTTCTTCATTCACTTATGATAAATTAATACACAAAAAAAAAAAATTCTTTTTAAAATGCAGTGTTTTTGCGATTTTTTGAACCGTCGATGTTGATGAAACTGCGATGACTGACAGCAGCCAACGGCTGCTTGTAAAGATACACCGGGATGCTTGTATAAAACTTCCGCATTCTCGTTAGTCCTCGCAAAGAATAGAGAATCTCCATTATCTCATCCTACAAAATAATGGAAGCTGGAAGCTTTTCACCAACTTTACCATTTCTTTTTTAAGAAAAATATCTCGCATCATATTCCTCATAATCTACAACAGTATTTTTTCTCATCATTTAATGCAAAACGCTCTCATCATACGCTCTCTTCGCTTTCTCTCTCTCTCTCTTTCTGTTTCCTATAAGTGGTGAATTTTTTGCACCGTATTGCACTCTCGCCACAAAAGCGGGTAAACATTTTGTTTTTTTTTTATGTCGTTGTTTTGTATAAGCAAGCCTGCTTATCATAATGTGTTAATGTCTTCAACGGTTATGATAACCATTACATATTATCAGATAAATTCTCATAGCAAAAGCAAAGGAAATTTCTTGATATGTAAATTTCTACAAGTGGATGGGAAAATCGCCTCTAAGACTAATGTTTTTATTGATTTCAAAAAATTATTACAACTCTTACAAGTAATTTTATTAAATACAACATAGAGTAATGGTGAAATTTTTTACTTATGTACCGAATTAAAAAAATAAACTCTTTATATATTACACCATTTGTCATCTGGATGTATCCAGCACTCAGATACAGACCCACCGTTTATTATACCGCCTGTCGCCCTCCTTGCTTTATTCTTATGTTCAACACCCACCCCGCAGTTTTGAACTTTGCTACATTGACGTGTAATGGCCGAACGACGATCCTTAGTGAAAATGGATAGGACCGGGTTACTTTTCCAACCGCTTCCCTTATAACGATTTATCTTAAAAAGTCGTGGTACTGTAGGGTGATAGAAGCTATTCAATAGTGTTTTGGCCTGTTTCAATACTGAGAGCTTAAAGACGCGGAATTCTAAAGTTTGAAATATGGAGACTATGGACAGTAAGGCTGAAGTGTTGTTCTTACCACTCAATGTGGACTTTAAAAACCTCTTGACATGAATTTCTTGCCATTTTTACAAAGGCTACAAGGAAAGGTTAAAACGTCAGTGCTTTGCCATCGCATATGTAAGTGATAGGATAACTCACACCATTTTCACTTATTGGTGTTCAGGACTTATTCACAACACAGCTGTTGCTTCCAAAAAATATTTGTCTATTTGTAAGCCGATTTCCGTTTTGCTAGTCTAGCCACAGACACACACACACGCACAAAGCACATTAAAATACTATTAAATGATAAAAGATTTTTCTTTTCTGCTCAATAAATACAACGATAGACCCATTAACAAAGTGTTTATAGCTCATGAGATATCTGCCAAAACAGGACTAAAAAACGAAATTTCTTGTATTCGAATTATGGCTTAAAATTATTCGTAACGTATTAATGTGAGCAATTTTTATTTGAAAGTGACGCAAATCTGTTTTGTAAAAAATAGATGAAGCGTGTTCTTTTTTTTTTGGTAAATTAACATAAGATTTTTGTTTTCAATATGAAAATATTAGAAATTAATTGCGTCAAAAATATTTATTACCCACCCATTTAAATCCAGTAATAACATGATTTCCTTCGCTTTCGTGCTGAAACCCCTCCCGTATGCACGGGAAGTAAGTGAACAATAAGTTATGATCACCGTTTAGGGATTGCATCTTAGAATCTTTAACTGGTCAGTATACCAGACATAAGCACATGAAATCGAAATTTGGCAATAACAACACCACATGCAAAGACGTGTATCGAAGAATAAAAATAGTGTTCTCTAAATGAGGAGGTTTCGCAGAGAGCATTTTGTCTTTGCCCAAACGGTATATATAAAGGAAATTTATTCCTGCATCGTATTCTAACAAAAGAAACTATTTTAGCAATCCAAGGTGAAAAAATTCATGAGTGGATATCGACGTATCGCTTTGGCGGAAAGACGATATTTCGTGTTTTGTGAGATTAGAAGGATGCGTATTATTGTTAGCTGTTGAAGTTTGATGAAACGGTTGATACCAATACGCTACCAACAACAACTAATTGATTTGAACCGTTCGCTCTTCAAAAATCAAGCGCAATATGGAAAAAGGCAATACAAATTCCTTCTTTTACACGACATCCGTCCATACATCGGGGTCGCGATACCTTGGAAGCATTCATCTGCAAAGTCTTAGTCCATGTGGCCGATTTACCAAACTCATGTCCTTCCGATTACCACTTGTTTGCATCGATGGGACACATGCTGGGCAGGGCGTAATTTCTTAAGAAAATGTACGAAAATACGTGGAAGACTGGTTTATCGCAAAAGGGCAACAGTATTTTAGCGTGACGTCCACAAGTTGTCAACTAGGTGGGAAAAATGTACATGTAGCGACAGGCATTACTTCGAACAAAGTATATTTTATCACTTTTATGCACTAAACATTTATTTTCTATATACAAATTCCCTGTTCAAATTCATGTTTCATGTTTACGTACCTGACATGTATAGTATATATTGTGGACGATTTATTAAATTTTACACGTCTAATAAGATTAACATGTTCTTACCGCCTAAGAGATATTTATTTGAGTCCTGACTGCACTACATTTCTCCCATATTCAAATATAAAATTTTTTCCCAAAAAGGATAACACCCATGTAGATTTGAAAAATAACTTTGAGGTTTAAAACAAAGAAACTTTGTACGGTTTCCTTTCCAATTTTGCTTCTGCCATTTACTTGGTTATGCTACGCAACGGTGAATTTCTACTTGCCTCAGGTAAATTTTAAAAGTTTTCGTGTAATTACAAAATCCATATGTTTCAACACATACGAATACGATGGAAATGGCTACATAAATTCATTCTAAATAAATACACGTCACTTATACGACACCATACCCGATTAAATATAACGTAGTTGGTCTTGCTTACAACACTAACACTCAAAAGGCTCTACGTTACTATATTACACACATGATCATAAATTTGTGCGCAATAAAAGTTTTCATATTAAAACACGACCCACCGTATAAATGATTTAGCGACGACTGGCATATGTTGCTCTTGCCACTTACGCTGCGTAAGAGAGAAAATACTTAAATTGGCAAAACAACTAGCGTGCTTGCCAGTAACATTTCATTTCGATGTTTGCCACAATTTATGTCTACCCAAGTCTATATATATGTATACATGTGTGTGAATATTCAACTGCCGAACGTCGACAACACTTTTGCAAAAATTTCTGTAAGCGCTCGCACATTATTAACACAAAATCAAATTTAAATATGACACATATGAACATTTTTTGGAAGACATCCTGTCAGTAGTCGGTACATATCTAAATATGTATATATATATATTAATATAAGAAAACTAGCAAACAAAAATATATTTATTCGGGAATTTATGCCATATAACAACGCAGAGGCAACGCATCAGTGAGTCAATCAGGATAGTTAGGGAGAACTTTGAATATATCGCGCTATTATATAGTGTTCGTATAGTAACTGCGCGGGTAATTTAATGTATGTAGCATTAGTGGCAATGGCGAAAAGGACTCCGAAAGACAAAATCTTCCATCTAAGTCGTTCTGAAGTAGGAAACATCAAAATTTCAACGCATATCATCAGACTCCAGAGTTCATTTTATGTAGACGTAAACACACACAGACGTATCCAGATGATATTAAAACACATCCTCATGAGAGATTCCGCAGACAATTTTCTATTATACAAAATAACAAACAAACACAGCAGCAGCAGCAGCAGCAGCGACAAATGAATAAAATAAAAATAAATATACATACAGGCAAATACACACTAGCAGAGGGAAAATAATATGATTCTTTGAGAAAACAAACAACCAAATTATTACCGCCATCATCAGCAGAAACAACGGCAACAACATATCGCTGTGGCAACCGTACTCGTAGCGAAATAACAAAACCACTTTTAGTCCCTATAGAGTCACTTGGCATTTATGCGTTTGTGTGTCTATATGTAAAGGATGTAACATTAGTCGCATCATTCTACAAGCAGTGAACAAACGTACCATAACGACGGTATCGCAAATACATAACACACCGCCATCTCCGGCACTGGCAGCCATCTCATTTTATAACAAAGGGGAAGCTCTTACCTACACACATATATTCTACACTTTTTACATACATAGGTGGTTGGGCATTTACATATTTATAGGTAGATATGTAATGTTGTGTTGGCCTGGTTAAAAACTGCTTGTTTAAAGACCATGTTGTTCTTGCTGTTGGCAGCATAACAAAAAAAAAAAAAATTAATATAAAAAATCAAAATTTTACTCAACACTCGAAGCTCTTTCCTCTCCTACGCCCCCTGTCTCCTACCCACGCTTTCACATACATGTTTCTCACATGCATACGTTGCGGTGTTATTCACCACCTGCTGTTTTACACACATACGATGGCATTTAATATAAATTCGCATACATTTGTGGATGGCCCGATGGCAATAATACAAAAACAAAATATATTTCAGAACATTATTTTTCAACTCTGGCTGTTCAGGAAATACGAATAATGTATGAACCCGTTCGAATTTAATTAGCTTTGCCACTCGTTGCTCAACAATTTCAATATCTTGATGCTTTTTGAACATAAATTAATTTAATCAAAATTATACTACAATAAGTTTTCACTTTTCACTCTAATTGACTGATGGGTATTAGGACCACTTTTTGGATGTAAGTGTAGTAACTCAAATTGCCTCGGGTAAGCGTGTCAGCGTTGCTGGTAGTTAAACAATTCACAAATCACGGCTCAATCATTTTCTTTAAGAAACAATTTTAATCTTTATATATATTTTTTTTAATTTTAATTTTATCAAATTATTCTACAACTCACCTAGCAACATATAATTTAAGTTATGAAATATAAAATAGAGAAAATATTTTAAAAAATTGTCAAGCCAAATAAATTTGGAAACGGTTTCACCTCACCACAAGCCGGTAAACTGGTTTTCGTGATTTAGTAAAGTATTGGAAAAAATCATAAAAGAGGCGCTTATTTGCTGCATTGATGACAATAACGTGCTTCCTTCCCAACAATCTGAAGCGAACATAACGCGATACAACCGCTTTCCAAAACTCGTTATTATGTTAAACGACACTTTCGTTCTAAAAAATCTGAAAAAGCGGATTTCGATTCTGTTTTGCGTGACCGGCTCCTTTTTAAAATGCTCTCCCAAAATTTTGCTATTGACATAAATTATGCAGAGTTTTTTGAAGAGCAGAAGCCTTCACATCTACTTGGGCTCGCTTAGTTCCCACTCCATTGAAATTAGTGCAAATTATCTTCAACAAGGACGTGTGCCTTTCATCTGCATTGTATAATATTTTCACTGCAGATATACCACCACCAAGTGGGTGTATGGCATCCGCATATGCTGATGGGACTACGATTCTCAAGGCCGCATTCTGAATCAAATCACAGAGACATGGTAAGTTCCAACGCATTGTATTACCTATAATTCTCATGACTTAGTCTTATCCTTATTTTGTAATGAAATTGACATCAGAGAATTTTATTACGAATAAAAAATTTGGTAAAAGCTATAAAAAATACGGCAAGAAAACACATTCTTTTCTTTTATGACTTACAATCGGCCACAACGCTAAAATATAGCCATTAATTTTGGTATTTTTTCTGTCGATGTAATTACTATCCTCCAAGCGACCTTTGTTGAAATAGATGCGCTTTCCAAAAGTGGAAAATTTTACTTAATGAACTTAATGCACAGAAAATGCAAGCAATCTTGTTTACCCAGAAACATAAATTATGTTTCACTTCCAAATATACCTTCAGATTTGGCCTATCGACTTTCTTTGGAACCAATTATTCGTGATCAAATATTTAGGCGTAATACAGACTCCTAGGCTTAATTTTAACTTAGACACTAATTACATAATCCATAAAGTCAAACAATACCACCAAAAAAATTAATTATCGAAATTCTATATCCTTTCCTTAAATTTATGCTGATCCGCTTTGGTCCTCTACTGCTTATTGCGGTATTGAATAGCTACAAATTGCGTAAAGCAAGCTCTTGAAAAATGTTGTCTGGATCAAAGTCAGAAATCGTTTTGATTCCATACTCTAGTTTAAGTCCCGTTAACCCCTATTATAAGGGTTTTTAAATAATTTTAACAACGGTGTGTAAGCAAAAGCAGTCCGTGGAAGACTAAGTGAAATAGCTTACGAAGTCCGGTCTCCGTTTGTGGACATGTGCTCAAAGTAATTTGCAGTAAAGGAATTGTAAATAGCCTAATTTCGAGTGTGACACCCGCTGTATAGGTAAGAAGATATAAAAGGCGTTAGTTATAGGATTTGTAATTAGGAACTAAAAGAAAAATAAGAGATTCTATAAATAAAATGTAAGCCATGATTATATTTTATAATATTAAACGAAATAATAAGTTTTTCATATTGTGTGTGTGAAGCGTGTTCGCGGTGAGTGAGCATCAGAATTTCTCGCTTATATTAGACTTTATCATGCCTTTCTCGTTAGCAGAACCTTCCAAGGAATATAAATTTCTTGTAACTACTTCTGGTTTAACCGCTAATTATCAGCCCATGTCTTATTTATATAAAACACAGGAAGATAGTTTAACAAAAATTTGAACTTCTCGCAACGTTTCATAACCAATTCTGAAATTTTCCTATGCCTTATTTCTAGCTTGAAATTCCTTCTTCACTAAATATGAAGGGTTAAGCACAAAATATCGAAACTCACTGTACTCTCATATCAGTGAATTACAATTACTTTAAATATTTCTTTCATTATTCTACTTCTGCTCGTTTCTCTATTTTATTTTTTCTTTAAAGTTTTTTCTTCATCTCATTCCTACATTAAATAAATTGTTAATAATAATTTAATTATACCTAAGCTGCAAAGTAAAATTCCTACTCATAAGGTCCTCATGTTTAATATTACGTCGTACACAATTTCCTCTCATCTTTCTCGTCGTTCGGTAAGCACATATCAATTTGGCTTTCTATTTCACCTTTTATGAATCTACAGAATGATTAATTTTAAATTTATTTTATATCTCCACTGTCGTTAAATGGTGGTGGGAGTGAATTAAAGCTGCTTCGATTTGAACGACATCAATAGCGATCCTTTACCAATAACGGGAAGCATTTCGAAGATCGAGACATGACAACAGAGACTTTCGTAAATACGCACATGACGGATGGACTTATGTGTTTTAGCATTTTCAATTAGGGGAATTTCTTTTGCAGCCAATATATGCACTGAGACAAATCTTCTTCACCTTCTCACACTTACTCGAACACTTTAAAAAACGGCGACTTCATTTTAAGAAGAATATTTTAATAATCATCGAAAGTTGCTTACCATTTTCTATCGAAACAACTCAAATGCATCGTACTGCAGCTTTTGTAGAAGCCACCGTAATCACTCATAACATAGCCTTAACAGCACTTTATCGTTTAGCTTGTATCGAAACTAAATACAAGGCCAAACTGCTTGTGTTGTTAAATAGTTATGTCCTGACAGTTTTTCATGTTTTGCAAAATGATTGCTTTGTTTGCGAGTTGAAGGACTTAATATCAAGCAATAATAGCAAGATTCATTAGGTACAGCAATTACATGCAACACATAATAACTGAAATCCTCCATTTTGCTAGCAATTATTCTGTTCGCCACGTAGCGTCTCAAATTGCAAATACTTTAAGAAAATTCTATCAATCCCCTGGAATTAGCAAAAGGGGACCGTGAAAATGATGAGAATATCGACGGTTAACAAATGAAAGCGTAAGCGATTTTCATAATTTACACATATAGCAAATCGGTGTTAAGTGTTCGAAACAAGACAGAGAATATTGTATGCATTTCTATTGTATGCATACTCTACTCTCTTGGGATATGATTTTAAGCCTTCAGTGTTGTCTACACTTTATTTGAAAAAGTGCTCACTAGTTTTGTTTTCTTTAATGTACAAGATGATCACGTAAG
Organism: Glossina pallidipes; assembly: GCA_000688715.1. NCBI lineage: Eukaryota > Metazoa > Arthropoda > Insecta > Diptera > Glossinidae > Glossina > Glossina pallidipes. Next base: position 194,138 of record KK499866.1, on the reverse strand, counting down.
AATTCTTGCATGTAAGCGTCATACTGTCCATGTTTTTCTTCAAATTCCCGCCAAATTTCATAATTGCGTGCAGTATTGTTTGCAAATCACTGCCGATTGCGTTGCAGTTGCATTGCTACCCTGCGTATGGGAGTTATTTACATTTTTTACACAAATAAAGAATCTATTCGGTCTACGTTTCGTGCGTGTGGAATGAAGTTTGTACTTGTTTAGCTTAGGCTTAGTAAATAAGAAAGATTGTTTCTTCGGTGTGAAGGTAGCACGCCTGCCGTTCCTGAAAGATCTTTACAAAACTAAGTTTTGGATGTGGGTCGTGGATTGAAAATGAAATCTTCAATGGCGAATGCTAGACAAATGCTACTGATGTTAGTAATGTTTCGTGACACGCGATAGATGTTTTCGACTTGGACTAATCTCAACAAAATGTTGCAATGTACCATGAATTTCGTCACACAATCAATTTATTGACAAGAGCATTCTTCAATTACAATACGAAATCTCCAGAAATGCCGATTCGAACTGGCCGCAAAGATCATGCGACATAACGATATAAGACTTTTTTCTTTGGGCTTATGTTAAGCCGTTAGCTTAGTCTAATATGCCACGAACTATCAATGGTCTTACTTTCCAAAACCATTCGTGCTATTGGTGAAATAGTTGCAGACTTATGTGAAAAAGTGAAATGACTTTTATAAAAACCCAGAGAAGCTCGTTTACATGAAATCATTACATTTTAAAATTAAAAACTTTTAGCTGATCACCCTGTATATTTGCTTGCATACTTACAATAACGTATGGAGTAACGTTGGACGTAGACAATATCACGAAATTTAAGTGTTACAGAAAGTAGATAAAAGCGCTGAGCTTTCTGTATCCATCAGATGTATATTATCATTCCATGTACTTTTCACAATAAACGACAATTTTAAGTTTTAGTTTCCTTTTTCCTTTAATTGTGGACGAAGGCGTGACCTGACTTGGAATAGTGTTGATCGCCGGAAAAACTTGAAAATCAATTTAGTTCTCTCAGATAAAATTTAAAAGAGTTAACGTGATTTCATCGGCATGGGACTTGGGGATTCAGGATTATGACGAATATATACATTAATACACATGTACACACAACACACAACTCAGTATATCGTATAAGTGAGCCCTACGTCTCATAGAGATTATAAAAACCATTCCCATTATTTCTTTTTAAAAGTATTATGTTCCATACCAAATGACTCGGAAACTTTAAATTAACTTAATTTTCCTAATTGACGCAAGAAAAGTGAATTAAATTTTCACGTATTCAATTAATTTTCTTTGTTTTTTTTTTGAATGTGCGGCAAAGAAGTAATTGTGATCTATATTATCTGATATGGCATTTTTCCTTATAATTAAATTTCTGAAAACTTTTTCTTATCTGTAAGAATCATCAATGTGACGGAAGTTTCCTCTGTCTGTTTGCTTGCCTGACCGCCGGCTTAAGGTTATTTTTTCTATATGAGATAATATGTGAAAGAAAAGCCATTCGTTTTACAGATTGAAAATGTGCAAATTTTTTCAGCAAACTTATATACAAGTTTTTACTTCGTCTAATATACATATATATATATTTATATATATAATATATATATATATATATATATATATATATATATATATATATATATATATATGTATATGACCCCCTTCTTGTAAGGCACATCATGTGATTGTTGTGCATGCAAATGTTGTTCAGCTTTGCTAATGAACTTTTGGAAATTTGGTTCCACAAATTTTGCAAAATAAAAAAAAAACGACAGAGTTTTGGGAAATGGCAAAATAAAAGTAACGTAGAGAGCAAGAGTGAGAAAAGTGTCAAAGAGAAGTGAAAACTGCTTGAAAGTATGTATAATAAAAATATTTGGAAGCAAAAGAATTTGGTTTTTCTTTGGCTTGTATTCTGGGCATCATTCTTATAAAAACATCTATCTTCTCTCTCTTTTCCTCTCTCTATGTACTTTACCAAAAAAAAAAAAAAAATAAACTATGATTGCATATGTGTTCTTATGAAAGCTGGTAAAACATGGAAACAGCGGAGGGATCAAAGCAAGCTAAAAATTCATCAACAAAGTCAAAAACAAACAAACTATACAACCACACAGCCTTCCATTAGACTAAAATCTAATAGACATGCATGCATGCTTGCACGATTGTACACCAGCGAGTCAACAACACCATCAACAAATGTCAATGAGAGAAAAAAGGCTGAGAGTAGAAAGATGTAAAAAAAAAGAAAAAAATTTCGTGCAGAATCTAAAATGAAAAGATAGGAAATGAAACTAAATGAATTTATGTGGCATCCAAACAAGAAATGTATATGCACTATATGAGTCTCTGCGCATTTATATCTAACAGCCAACGCATGTGTTGTCGGATGTTGCATTAGATACATCAGTCAAAACTGAAAAACAAGTCTTATATAACGGAAGAACAAACCGAACTAAAAAAAATAAATTCGTCATGAAGGGGGTGATGTGACAGACCCACACTACCACTACGACACTCGCCTACCTTGTTTTATATGAATTCGGCCATAGTAAAGCGTCAACCACATCTATACATAAGCTTTTCAGGACGAGAAGGAAATCTTCTGTACGCACCTACGTTTGCGTATGTATATACCATTATATCCATGCTGGATAATACCGTAAAACGTACTTTACTCTCACAACGCCAGGGCATTCAATGCAGGGATGGTCATTGCAATGTACTTGGTATCTTCTTTTCTATAACCAATCAATCAATAATTTCAGGGACCGACGCACAAATTTACAAAAGTATTTGAAAATATAAAGTATTTGAAGCAGATGATTAGATGCTTGTGGAAAATGAAGCATACTTTGATGGTCTTGACGAGTCGTTCTATAAAAGAGGTGACGAAATGTTAAAGAAGTGTTGGGTTGATTGTGTCCCTATTTAAGAAAGTTGTATTCAGGGATAAAGTCGAATTTTACACCAAGAAACGGCTTGACCATACATTGGCTTTGTAATGAGTGCTTAATCAGCAAAGGCGTAACCCTTACCGATGAGGCACATATCCATTAGACTGCGGCCATTTCCTATATCTCCCTCCCACTCCTTTCATAACCACCCCTTTTTCTAACCGATCACCGTGGTAAACGGATAGAGGACACCTCTTGATTAATTGGTATATAAAAAAACCAAGTTGTTCCGTGAATTATTGGTTAATGTATTCGTGTTGCCGTCACCTTTCAGTCCTGTTATTTTACCTTTTATATGAAGACATTCTCCTTAAATTAGTCAAAGGATTTCATTACGATTGATTAAATTTTTTAAAAAGTAGAAAGACCATTTTCGACATTAGATCTATTGTGGACCTGTTAGGAAACAGTTCAATTAAGTTAGGCGGCAAGGCTTCCGTCTTCTGTCACAGATAGAAATTCAGAGAAGCGATCAAACAGCGAGTCTCAACTAATTAGAGCAAAAGTTTCGCTTTAAAGATATCTTAACACTTATGAATTTTACAAACAGAATGACAAAACTAACGTATTTCTATTTCACATTAGCGTATTTAACAATGTTAAAGGAAGAGTCAGGAAACATTGCTTCCTTATTAATAGGGAAAAAATGCTATCTGGCTCTTGTGAACCACAATTTTTAGTCGATTTTTGGTTCGCCTGAAGCCTTTGCGGGCACAAGAGGAAAGTATACGAATGTTGTGTTGTTAAATTTACACATGATGAGATTCTTAAGAAAAAAATATCCGCTATATAGAGAAACCATAGTTGTGGATAAACGCAGCATTGCTTTGCTGCAGCAAAATAAAACTACGTACTACGTACATACGAAAAGCAGACATTGGTTTCGGCTATCGTACAGTACAGTTGCCCTCTTTGGTTGTATCTTTGCAAAATCTCTTAAGTCAAAATCTTCGTATACGGGAAATACAAAACTTTTCCTTTCAAGCGAATCCCTAACAATCCCTGTTAACAATTATATGAAAGCCTCAACAGTCAGGTGGAGATAATACCTTTTTTAGATTTTAAAGCGTACACGTATGTTAGTCCGTCTTGAAATACAATCTTCAGGATCTACAGCAAAAGGTCATCTATAATCCAGCCGAAGTGCAAGCAATACAATTTCTTGAGCATTGAATGTATCGAATGTACTGGAGGATAATAAAAGATGGTTTTCCGCATACGAGTAATTTCTTCAAGGGGAAAAATAAATATTTTTAAGCTTGGCTCAATACTGTCGTGTAACCGAGTCCATAAGAGTCGCGTGTAAGTAGTTAGAACTCGTAAGTTGGGTGCGGTTGGACTGTAGTTATGGTTGATAAAGGCATAATACTTACCGCTAGGACATATACCCACCCATCTGGGCTCGTGCCACTCTCCCGCCCCCATCTCCTTCCCCACTTTTTTCTGATCATCATCATGTCACACATATAGGCGACATCTTTTACACGGAGAAAAAATTTGCTCAAATAACCCAAAACCTGCCTAAGAAACTTTGGCAAAGCTTCATATTCCCGCTATTCATCAGATATTGCTTATGATCATCATTTGCTCCCATTATTATGTCTACACCGAAAGAGGTGCCATTCCGTGGTTGCAACCAAAGGACGAACTGTTTTTTGAGATGAATTCCGTATACTACCAAAAAAATGGTTGCTAGCGACGGACAATATTTTATTTAAATGATAAATTTCCATCTTGTCACAATAAGATCGTATTTTGTGGCAGAAAAGAAATTTTTTAAAATTAACTGCTAATGGTTATGTAAGGGTCAACACATCGGCTTAATTTGATACAAAAATCGTTGCAAGGACAACCAAAAACCAAATTTCATTAAAGTCCGGCCTTTGTACTTTAAAATACTTGTCACCTGACACATGAATAACTGCATACGACGCAACTTATTTCAATAGTTAGCAAGTTATTGTATATCCCGCGAACCTCCCAACGAAATATCATTAAAAAGTATACGCTCGTTTAAGTCACTTCAAATAGGAATTCAATGATTTATGTTTAAGAATTCACAAAGTCGAATGTATACAAGCAGTCAGATATGAAAAATTTGTTGAACTAAAATTTTTCTTGAGCGAAGAAGAGTAAGAAAAAGGAACACATCAAACAAAAATTACTGATGAAAAAGTTTTTAACATTATGGCCACTACCATCATCAGTAAAACCCCCTCCTACTTCATCATCACTATCAACATTCAACATTATTATCGGTGAGATTGCTTAGTCGAGGGCTCCTCGCTGGCTGTTCGTTTGTCATTTATTTGTTGCGGATGACAACATTAAATGGCAATTATCGCGTTATGAGTTTCTAACAAGCTATCACGGAAAATGTAATAATGTCGAGCGGAAGCTGTAAATGGCCTCAAGCAATATTACGACATTTCTCTATATAAAGGAGAGAAAGAGATGGGATAGAAAGAAAGTGCAAAAGTATGTTTGGGCGGTTAGAGTTAAATAAATAAATGCATCTATACGGAGAGAGTTCGAGCATAAAAGGTTCGAATCGTTGTCATGGCACTCGGCCGCCGCTCACTTCGCTGAAGATGAGGTAGAAACTTAAAAAAAGACCTTAAAGTACCTGTTTAGCACCTAGAATATATGTTTATGTGCATATATAGTATTGTTGCTATGTTTGCTTTCATTTTCTCTTTTTTGTGTTTCAATTATCACGCTGTTGTTGCTGCCATAAAAATATCTTATCAAACTCAGCTAAGCTCCTCAATCAGACAACAATAACATTTACAAAATCCTCGCACAAGCAGACAAAGGACGTAAAGTCCACCTGTGTATACATTTACGTATAAATATTTGACGGCGTAGCTTTAAACAAAGATCTGCAGATTGAACGTTGCGTGCATGGATGATGTGGTCATTTAAGTAGATTTGTGGAAAACTTTGTGCTGTGACTTTACTTTTTTGACTTTTCCATCGAAAAGAACACGCGAAGATATTTCAACTGTGCTGCTGTAAATTACTGATTATAGGAATGCACGCCAACTAAATCCGATATTCTGTTAAATTGTCAGAATTGACTTTATTAGAATTTCATGTTATTTTTAATCATACCATGTCATGTGAAATAAGCCACGCACCAATATATTTATATAGAAAGGAGTATGTTTTCGTAATCAAATATATTATTAGTCAGTAAGTTGTCTTTTACAACAAAGCAGATAAAATCATTCTAAGGTTAATTTCCACACTTCGCTTATAGTGTGACACGGCAGTGATAAGTGCGAGATTTTAAATTCTTGGGATCCTAAAATTGTGTACGTCTGCTTTTTCGCATGTTGCCGTGTTAGGTGTGTGAGTAAATATTAACCCATTTTTTAATAAGCTTTATAGGTAGAATAAAAGAATGTTAGCAGTTACTTTATTCACTGTTTTGTCCAACAATGGTCATCGCTTCTTCCATCTGTTATGCAAAATATGAATTAGGTGCGAAACGGACAACTGGTCATTGATTCTTTCCCAAAAAAACCCTCATATTCGACTAATGCTATAAAAACGGAAACAACATTCGAACAAAAAATAACTCACCTATTGAAACCTGTGTCATTTGAGTGAAGTAACTGCAAACATTTCCTGAGCAAGTTTTGCTATATGGGGTCGAATATCTTCATAGTGAAAGCTCGACGTATCATGACTCCTGTTTTTCGTCCCAATTGCATTAGTTGTTTTTGAAGGCGTTCCCTGGCGATGATTTCATTTGATCGACGAACAAATCGTAATAAGCCCCGCCCAGCTGATCACCACAAATCGGGACATTCTATGTATTCTGCCTTATTGCCCACTCTGGTTCATGGTTATTTGGACCTTGCATTCTGTAACGCTGTTCTGTAATTCTGTTCACTGTTTATCACACGTATGGATTTACCAAAGCTATACTTCGAATAATGAAAAAAGGGAAAGTTTCCTTCAAATGGAGCTTTTTGGCAAAGAACTGCGCCTATTCAGATCTTCAAGAAACTGGATTGTGTACTGTGTGGTGGTATAACTTATACTTTCAAATGAAGAAGTCATGGTTCAGTTAGCACCCTACACTATCATTTAGACTCTCTTTTAGGGAAAGGACGGACACAAGTAATAGTAATATTTAAAAGCGAAACAATTGAAACATAAGCTCGACGCACGTGGAACAAAGAAGGCAAATAAAGTAGAAACTCTCACAATAATTAAAAAAGAAAAAATATTGAACCAACAACTTGCAGAAACTATTGGTCAGAAGTCGAAAACAGGTAGTTACTAAAAATACTTGATATTTTAGTGCTCGATCAGCGTTTAATTCATTTAACATAAAATGTAAGGAAAGTAAAGGTTTTGCAAACGTTAATTTCTAACTCGAATGCAAATATATTAAGCCATTGTTTTTTAGCTTACAGCGATTCATTGTTTTATCCTTCATGTATTATTTCATGTATAAAAATTCATAGCTTGAGCGACTGGCCACATATAAAACAAGTAAGGATGTTATATTCGGCAGGGGCCGAATCTCGCATCCCCTCCACTATGCATTTCGGATTCTACTTTCCAAGTTCTCGTATTTGATACCCACATCGCTTGCATTATTAAGAAAAAATTAAACCGTTGTTTACGGGTCTAATGTTCATTTTAAAATTAACTCCTTTTTATGCAGATAATATATCTTCATTTGCGGAGTGTACAAAATAGTTCTAAATATTTTGTCTTTTTTGCCTTATGATAGATAAGCATAGAACATCAATAAAGCGAAAAAATAAAATTTAATTAATCGTAATTTTGTGTGGGCATGGCTGATTGTTTCCATTTTTGGACGTAAAGGCGTGTTTCGTAAAGTAAATATGGAAATGTCAGTCTTCTAACTTTAATAATTTTCGAATAACGAGCAAAAATCCAAAAATTTTTGTTAAAAAAAAAAGGCAGTTGTGTTCAGTTTATGCACCACTGCGCGCTTCTGTTCCGACCAATTTGGTCCCTTTTCAATACCAACTTGGATGCAGAAACTTGCAATGTTTCTACCAAATTTGAATACCACGGCTTCATTTTTGCGAGTAGGAGAGTGCCAACAACATACACCACACAGACACACAGACGAACGGACTTGGCTAAATCAACTCAAAATTTCACGCTGATCAAGAATATGTATACTTTATAGGATCTCTGAAGCTCCCTTTTGGGTGTTACATGCGTTATGGAAAAAAACAAAATGAGTGCTCCACCATCTTACAGCGGTGGGTATAAAAATAAATAAAAAAAAGAAAGAAAATATAAGAAACTTAATACGTAATTTAACAAAAAAAGAAGTGACACCCGAAACTTACAATGCCCAATATCATCTTTTACGTTATACATATATGGTTACGAAACAGAACACATGAGCGATTACAGTAAAGCGTAAAGCGTAAAGTAACTACTTAGCGTAGTTAGTACACACTTAACAGCAAAGCGGAGAGGTAAACGATCCTTCTCCGGCTTTGGTTTTATTCTTGGTGGCGTAGCTGTTAGTTGAGAAGCATGAAAGAAACGAACTGTGACTTTCTCGAGCATTGAAAGGAAATATTTAGCGATGTTCAAAAGAGGCAATGTATTTGCTTGGTATGTTAAACGAAACCGTAGTGACCCGTAGTGACGCGGTATAAAGATAACAAAAGTACACAAACGTGAGATGCCAGCTAAGTACCAAATACATCGATCCCAGGCAAAATGAAAATAGTTTTGAATTTATTTCAGCTTACGAAAACATTAAACATTCGCAAGCATCAGAAATGCGTTGAGAGACTAAGTGCTGCAGCTTTTAATCTGTCAACCAAGACTTGTGGGTACTCTGTATTTTATATGTACTCTTTGTTCCTACATACACATCACGCATCCACATGTGGCACAGGTGGATGCGACTACGAAAAGGGCTTAAGAATAACTTAACTTTTGCTACATCAATCGGTTCAGAATCATTTGTTGAATCAATTTAAGCTCGTCGGTTTGCCAAATGTCTATCCCATCTATTTTTGTGCTCAACGTAGGCCTCATACTTTTGGACAATTTTGGCGAAATTTTATACACTGATGCCTGTTGCGCGGAAGACGAGCTCTACTGAAAATGGATTAGGTCGGACAATTTTTAAAACCACTTCCCATATAACATTCTATTTGAAAAAAGTCTTTCTCATATGAAAAATAAATTGTAATTTTTAAAGTTTTTAATAAAAATTAACAGCAAACAGCATTTTGGCTTGAAGTATTGACGTCGAAAATTTGAGTCAAGTGGCCGTATCTTCCATGTAATAATTCCTACAAAAAGCAGTATATGGCTAAAAGTCTTACTTGTTAATAACACAAAAACATGGGTCTGCAAGCACGTAGCTGCGCATGGTGTTGCTTATATATTACATTATACAGGTTGCTAATATAGCAACAAAGTCTAATTTTTTGCATGGTAAAAAAAAAGTAAATTTGCCTAATTTGAACTACATCAGATCACTCCCCGCCCCACCTCCCACACAAGGACTTTCGCCTTTACATTGAAATAACTTTAATTTTTCTGATTTTGTAAGGAAAATAACTAAAGAATTCTATTAGATGAAGTACTGTTTTGTGTTAAGCAGTCGGCCTTGCCTGACTGACATTATTTTTTTACTTGCTGTACATATGGTTTGTTTGATGGTGTCAAACAAAATAATCAAAGTAATCCAAATACATTATCTCAATATTTATTCCTTTGACATTTCACGAATTCAGTCAATAAATATTACCTTTGCTTATACATTTCAGGTTTTTACTTTTGGGAAAATTCAGGTAGAGCCTTTAAAAGGTGGTTTAAAATTTTGGTTGCTCTCTTCCTTTTGCCTTTGAAGAGGCAATCATTGCATAGTTTTTAGTTGTATTAGTAATAACACAACTTCGCTTTGAAGTACGGGCGAACTTCATTGAGAATACATTGAATTGGAGTGATGTTACGACCTTTCTACACAGAATATCGTATTTCAAAGAAGTTGTGTTACAAAAATGTCTCTCTTTAATATTCCTTAGGCTAAATCGACAAAAAATTGTATTTTGTCATACCAAATGAATGTGAAAAATTTGCGTAGAATGGGAGCATAAAACTTTCTACATTTTATGAAAATGTCAGCATATCTGAAGTCTACACGACTATCAAAAGTATTGGTTAATGAATTTGAAAAATTGCTTCTTGGAACGAGTTTCCCGCTATTCCAAGATGAAGCAGTTAAATGAGAGGGAAATTTATGCACTGGATCGCGAATGTTTCTGAATGATTTTTTCGAATGAAAATTCAACTTGTAGATGTAGTAGTAGTAGATGGGGTGGTTGCATTGCAAATATTCTACAATAATAAATAATCTTTAAAACTATTAGGAAATGATGGAGTTTATAGTTGATACACACTTTACATCATACTACACGATACTGGGCCTCTGCGTTATCGTGACGTTCTATGTTAGTAAAATCATATCCATCGTGATGCGCTGAAGAAAGCAGAAAAGAATCTCTATAAAATAAAATACTAAGAAATCTAAAAGCTCATGAAGAGAAGAATATGGGCACAGCGTTGAAAGTCAGTGAGGATATATACAAAATGTTAAACGAAATCGTACCTCACCTTCAGGTTTAACTGTAATTGTGTATTAATTATCACTATTCGTTTTTATCGATTGTCTTAAATGCACACGACAAGTGCAATTTCTTAATTCTATTGAATTTGGAAATAAACTTTTTTCATTTTTCTGAAATGAAATTGCAAATTGAAGGTTTCAACTCTTACCTGTGGCATAACTAATTAGAAAGTAGGGGATGGTTTTGCAATTGAAATTACACTATCGCAGGGCAATATTTCGATAGCCTGCAATATCTAATCATGCTTTGATATGTATATTGCGTACACGCATATGTAAGCACTTGTATAAATATTAACCATTACAAAGCGAATTCATTGCGAACATATCCAGTCAATAAAGGAAGAACAACTTCATCACTTCTTCCTGTCGTTGTTTATTGGAGAAGCGTAATAACATAGTATGATATTGATTGGCTTGTTTGTTTTGCAACAACATTGAATGTTAAATTTATTGATAATCTATGTATTGAATCTTAACTAATACATTACTTGCTTCTTATTTATCGCTCTGCAAAGTCAACAATGCTGCAAAGTTAAATATTTATTCTCAACGTATGTGGATAAAGTAAAGTTTAAAGTCAATGAAGTAATCATTTTAAACTTTTTAAATAGGAAATGACCTTATATGGCTTATATGATCTACGTGATTTTATACATTCTATCAATATAGACGTTTGAAAACAATGTGTTGCTACAACTTTAATATCGTCATCTACGATACCAGATTATTTCTACATATTCCCCAAGTGTATTCCACGACGATAAGACCTTGCTATCTGTGACCGGGCGCTACTTAAGCTGAGTGCAATACGACCCCCGGGGCACTCCAATATTTCCGACATTTATAAAGTACGCTACGTGTTAGATGAACACTCCCAAACACATGTCAATAGAAACAGATTTATTACGTAAACCGGAACGGATGCTACAATATTCCATAACAAACCAAGAAGGTCTGCTATAACTTTAGGCAAGGTGTGTAATCTCGCAGAAGATTTTCATACCTTGTTTAGCAATACTATGCTAAAACCATGAACCATCAAAAGCCCATTGCAATAACTAATCCACTATTTCTTCTGCAGAGGACGTATTGAGTTTAGAAGGTTTCTTAATTTTGTTCTTTTTTTTTTTGATTGTAGGTGCTTTCGAAGTTTTTAAAAAGCTAACATTTTTGAAAGCAAATTTTTAATTCGTATTCAAAATTTGAGAATTTAACGAAACGGGACACATTTCCGGTTATTATTCTTTATGAGTGTTGAATAGAAATACGAGACTAAGTGATTATTTCAATTCACATTCCGTTTTTACCCAATTTTAAAGGTAAAGATGAATGTAGTGATTACAGAAGATTCGGCCGCTTTCGAATGTAATTTTCTTGAATGTTTTCTTTTTAATTATGCGTTAATTGTCAACTTTCACGTGTGCTCTAGCATGGCCTCACCGGGTTAGTGCCGCCAAAGTTACTCGACACTGCACTATCACTGCGAAACAGTCAAGAATTTAATCGCTTAGATAGCTATTGTTCATTATTGTTGGAAAAGTTAAAAAATTTAACTTCCTTGTTAGGAGCGTTTGCTTTCAGTTTCCCAGGCTATGCACAAAAAGAAAATATTTGTAAAGCGCCATTGAAACAAGTAACATACGAAAGTACAATATGAATAGAAAAGAACCGATTTCCATTGATAATTGTCACTCATAATTAAGTAAACGCAGGCAAATTATAATTTTCCGCATAATTGTCATCGTTATAGACAACATTATTAGAGTTAATGTACTTGGTTTCTGGGCTATGTTACGTTGTGCATTGTTTTCGATCTGCAAATCTCTTGGTTAATGTTGGTGCTATTACTGAAGGGCCGCAGACAATAACGATACGTACAAGTACTATAATAATAAACTCTTCCCGGCCAAGTATTTCCCAAAACGTTTCCGCTTTTATTGTCTCATTTCCTGCATTCACTTTTACAACATTGTTTCATTTTTTCTATTTTTTTTATTTTCATTGCTTTTTTTTATATTCATTTCTCTAACTCCATGAGAATATCTTTATTTTTGCATTTCCATCTCCTTCTAACTTTTTGGTGTTGTTTTTTTTATTTTTATTTTTTTGTTTTTTTAATTCCACAATTGTTACTTTTTATACACAATTAATTGTTTTTTCTTTACATATACTAACTAAACCAGTAGCTGAGTTGAGCTGCATATAGAAATACAGATTATTTCGTTCCATCTTATACAAGAATATATATTGAAAATGCAACGTAAACCAACAACTGGAAATAATTGGATGATTTTCAACCTTTAGTGAACTATGGAATTGAACAGTGCGGTTAGCTAGCGAAACAAGAGCACCACCGCCGCCATCATCGCCCTTTTACAGCTTTTGCCGGTTCCCCTGACTGCATGCTGCATAAGTAAGTAACAGTATAGCACACAATGATACGAACAAAACAATATGCCCGAGACAACTTTTGTTCTTTATTAAATGAGTCGTGGTTTTGACTTTTTAATTACGTATATATCCCATAAAACCATTAAATGAACTAAACGAAGGCGAAGAGACAACAGCAACATTAGTAAAACTTACAAATAAATAAAAGTGTATAAAATAAAATTTCATTTACAGATTTACGTAAAATCATATGGTCTAGTGAACGTCTTCTTGGTATATGTGACATTGGTAAGTATTTAAAACTATTTATGTATTGTATTATATAGTAACGAATAAATATGCATGACGTAACAAGAACAAGAACAATGCTACAAAAAAAGTATGCAGAAAGTAACAAGAGCTTTCTTTAAAATGCTAAAATGTATAATTTACTGTTATTCTGAAATATCGATAAAAGAAAAACACAAATTGAGAGAACATTTTTTTTAATAAACCAATTTTTTGTATGTTTCTCATTTGACAAAACAACACATCTTCTTATCATTACGTTTGTGAGTGAACGAGTGCTGCATAAGGCACTCCCTGCCATACTTTCACAAACTTTTTTTCCGTTTAATTCTTTAAAAGACATTTTTTACATAAATAAAATACGTCTACTTTAATCGTCTGTCTGTCTATTTATAACGGACGGAATGTGCCATCTATTCACAAGGCTACCTTGCCTATGAGTGATCGAAAACAATCAACCTGCCCAGCCTGCAGTCATAAGAAAGATAAATTGTGCTCTGCTGCGCTGATACGAACTAAAAGACTTGCAATGCAGAAAAAGTTTGGGGAAATCAATTTGAATGAAAACCTTCAATGAACATTCTTGTGTATTTCCAATTCTATTAAATATTTAATCTCTTTCAGCAACAAATTCCGTTATTATCTCAGTTAACCATGTGACATCGGGTAACTACACTTTGCTTTAAAAATAATTTCATTTAGTGTCTTATCAGTTCGTTGAGTTAGTTTTGCCCTAATATATAAGGAATCGCTTAGCCTACTTACAGTTTGATACAATTAAAGTCACCTTTGTGGATGCAAAAATGTTTCAGATGTCTTGCCGATTATAATAAAGCAAATATTTCGCTGATCAAAGTAAAATATTAAAACAGTAATTCGCTCACTTTTTGCATCATGCTATACTGAGTAAATTTTTCCCGCACAACAAAGCTAAGCGTAGAGATAAACTAAGTTGCCCAACCAAGTCTTGTGTCATGCAGATTTTGATCTGCTTCATATGATTGCTGTGGCACGTGATTGCATCTAGCTTTACCAGAAAAACGAAATAAAATCCTTCAGTTGTGTTTCGTTATCACATAAAGGCGAAAAAGGCGAAGTTCTATCGTATCCAAATAAGTTATCTTCGTACGAAATGGTGAGTTATGCACACAGTAATGTAAAAGTTGCACCTATTGTCAGGGTCGCGTATGCCAAGAATCCGATTTCATATTCACATACCGGGCATATACAAGCTTCTCAATACTAAATCATCAGCATAGCTTGTCTTCCCATTCTACTACTTTCATGCTAACAAATAGTGCGACGAAGTACGTTTGCGGGTGCATTCCTAATTAAATGAAATGAGCTAACAGTTAGAGTGGACTCTATTCACAAGGCGTACAAACATCGCTCTCGTCTCTCTACTAATTTTTTGTTAAAACAAGTTCACATTTCGAAAGAATGCTAAAAAAAAAATTATCTTATTCGAAATAGCATTCATAGTCATCTGCACAATTCTCTTGTCCGTCTCACAATCATCTACTATAGGAACCGCTCCATGTTCCAACCACACCATTAATGGGTACATTTTCAAGTTTTTATAAGAATCGAAACATTGCTTAGAGAGTGGGCGCGTCATCAATGCAAACCAGTAATTTGATGAATTCATACCCGGTGAATAAGGCAACACACAGTTTTAGCCGCTTCTTCGTACACGTTTTTGATTCCACCACAGGCAGACCGTTGTCTTTTTTCTGAGACGATTGCGACCCGACCAACCCTCGATGTTGAAACCGCTTTCTATTTTAACTACATTTCTCACGACCGGGGGATTGTACGAAGCGAAAAAAAAGTTCGTTTCATATCTGTGAAGCAGCATTTCACTCGAAAATCATGTAAAACCGGTTTTCCAGACTGACCTTTCCCATGGTATGCAAAGGCACATTGGTACTCCACTGAGTCGCAGTAAATAATTGTTATTCCGTCATCCAACATTGCTTTCATTTCTTCATATCTTCGAATTTCCTCGATATTCCTGTCCCCGATCACTTTTAATTTGTCGAAATACACACCACATATTGCATTTATTTTACTGTGTGCTGAGCGCAAACTTCCCTTTCCTTTTCTCCGTCTTCATGCTTGAGTAGATTGCTAAGAGTGCAACTAACTACAATACAAATATCACTCTTGATAGATGGTCACAGACGAGCAATCCTATCTCCTGGAAAAACCAATCAATTAACGAAACGAATTGTTCGTGCACGTGGTGAATACGCCCGCAATAGCTAAAATTCAAAAACAACTTTGATAAATATTTAGCTTTCGATCAACAATCGACTCTATGTTCATCAACAGTCTGTCTACATAGCATTGATTCGAAGCCAATTATGACCCTATAAGCGGTGGTACAAATAAGCACACGCAACTATAATGTTGACAACGGTAACCGCGTATAAACTATTAGTTTAAAGTTGTATTTATTCAACTTGCAAGTACAACTAAGTTAAGTGCGTTTTTGTTAGATAAGAAACTAGATTTAACAACAAAGAAATTCCAGTTAAACATCGACATTATTTTCATGATGCTTGATGAAGACTGATTTAATTTCACAATTGTGAAGAAAATAACTGAAATTTTTGCTCGAATGCAAAGAATATTGATTTCGCTGGTATCTGGAAAAAAATTGTGAAATTTTAACGTCAACAGAAATGCAATCAGTGTATGTAAATATTTTCACAACCGATGTTAAGTGCCTTTAAAAGGGATTTGTACATTCATATATATACACAAACGACTTCTTCCACCCTCACGAACCAAACGCATATACATACAAGCGAATACAGACAAACACTAAGTTGTGGGTACTGGCAATGATTTACTTGTGCTTAGATGCGCCTGACGAGGCTACGTTAGAGTATGCTGCCTGAATAAATGCACATACTAATGGTTCGGGATGCGTGTGTAGATGTAAAAATACAAACCTACTATCGAGTTGGAACGCAAATAATTTTCGAATTGACTTTAAAATTGTTGTTAGCAACATAGAATAAAATCAATTTAATTCTAACCAACAGGACTTTTGATATAGTTTCATGGAAATAGTAAAAGTGATATCAAATCGCTGTTGCCACCTTTATATTAACATTTTTATACTTCTCGTTGACACATTGATAAGTTGTCTCAACGAAGAATTATTACATAATTTACCAATTAACAGTTAAAAATCTAAGATTTGTTATTGTTTTTTTTACTAATTAAGCGTTCTCTTCCCGCAACATTCAAAAAAGTTACAATCTACATAAAAAAAGGAGAGAAGGAATTAAAAGAACAAAACAAATGATAGTTTTCTTGTTTTAGTACCTGAACAATTTTAGTTTACGTATGGTGAGAGCTGTAAGTAAGTACATGTGTAGTCTTTTAAAATGAATCACTTAACATCTTAAACTTTCGTTCGTGACTGTAGGTTGCGAAAGGGAGTTATAGTTTTAGGTGCTTCCATGCACTCTGATCATTTTTTCACTTGAATAAGCCTTCGTTGGGAAAAATTAGTACAACGTTATCTTATCTCTTTGGCAATAGGGCGATACCGTGTCGAAAGAACGATATTGGTTCGATAGCGATCCGATCATCAACTTCTCATCATCAGCACTTCTTTAACATTTCGAAACCGCGTGCCAGCCAAGCCATGCTGCATCAATCTGAACAAATGGTAATCAGAAGGCGCTATGTCTGGTGAATGCGTTGAGTGCGGCAGAACTTCCCATTCGTTGGGACCATTGTCACGAAAGAGGATGATTTTGTGTCTGCTAACTGTTATTGCTGGTTTCTTTTACAACAATACAGCGTTCACTTTGTTCAATTGACGTAGGTAGACACCTGCAGTTTCATTTCATCTTACCATCTCACAATACACTACACCTTGCTGATATCATTGTATGTACAGCATGCACAGAAGAACTTTGTGGTCATGAATATTCCGCTTCGCCAAGCTGGATGGCTCCCCGGGACTTAGCCATGACTCTTTACAGTTGGGATTGTCATAGTAGATCCATTTTTCATCGCCAGCCACAAAACGCCAAAAAGATTGATCTTTTTTCCCGCGATATTGAAACTTTCCGAAATGGTATTTTCAGTCAATTCGAATGGTAGCCATTTTCTCTCCTTTTGGACTTTCTCATCGCATGAAAAGGTCTACAAACAGTTGTTTCGTCAACTGCTAAGCTGTGTTGTGTTCATTGCTACTTCGCATTACTTAATCATTTTCGTCAATAGACGTCTCCGATCAAAATACATGCAAGCACATATTAAAATTTAAATAGAAGAACTCATTAAAATGCGATTTACAATGTATTCTTCAGAATAACCAAATGATGAGCCGATATGCGCACTGAAAAATTTAATTTATATAACGTAAGCAGATTTAGCAAGAAATGCACCTTTGTTATTAAAGAGAAGACCAATAATGAGGGAAAAGAAGTGTAAGAAAGAAGTGTTCATCCTAGAGGAAATCTTCCACAGCATATCACTTCAAACCAATTTACAGCCAACAATTTATAAGTACTTTACCAATTATGGTTCTGTCGGTTTCATGGTTTTACAATAACCTTTTAATTAAATTTGCGAAGAAGACGGGTGTCTTGTATAGAGTTAGGATTTTCTGCCTATGACAGACTTGGCAGTATGCGGGCAATCAGCTATATTTTAAAGGCGGTCTAACCTAAACACATAACACATCATTCAATAAGTTCCTAGGATCACTAATAAAATAACAACTTTTACCAAAAATTCGACTTTATTGATTAACAGAGTTCCCTTCAAGAGCAATGCATTTATTCCAATCCTTTAAAATAAATTTCAGATTTAATGACCGCCACTTTAAAGATTTTCTACGATACGCGAACAAATTATAACCACTGAGGGTTATATCTGGAGAATCCGGGGGATGTGGAAACAATTCAAAATGCAATTCATGTAGTTTTGCCATTGTTGTGAGCGAATTATGACACGGTGCATTGTCTTCGTGGGGGCGTCTTTTGCTTTGTCTTTTGGTGCCGTTTTTTTGCAATTACGTTAGCCTACAAACTTATTGAGTGTTGTGCTATGCTAAACTTTAGTTCGCTACTAGTATAATATTATGCATCATTCAATGATACGTAAAAAGAGAGAAATGGAACGAAGGCCATATTTCCCCTTGTTTCGCCCACCTACTACCCCAATTAAAATGTATAAAAATTTCAAGGTATTTTGCAAATATTGTGTCGGCATCATTTTGACATTGAACTATGAACTACATAGACTTTGCATCAACCTTTAGATCCCTATAGATCTATCACCAAAATGCCACTAAGTATAAAACATTCAATTTTTTTTCAGCACTTGTACTATTTCTAGGTGTATTTAAAACGTCTATGTGGAAGACAAGCCTTAGATTTCAGATCTCACTTTTCACTTTTTCGATTTTTAAGGTTGTGTTAGTTTCTAAAAATTTCTGAAAATCTTATTCTGCGCTTTTTAAATATTTTTGGAATAATTGAAACTAGAAAAAGTCATAATTGCGTAAAAAATATCAAGATTTGGGTCGATAAACGATATACGAGTGCACAAGTATGGCTAAGAAACAGAATTGTTTCAGTATTTACAGTTCGTCTCCAGCCCACATTGTTATGCATTTGTAACCGTTATTATAAACCGTTTAATTTAAAATACATTCTCATGCATGTGTTATTCACGTCTATGCATGTTTGACGTACCGTAAATGAGTAAATACTCATAGTACAAAGAAACAACAACAACAGCAAAAACAGTGTCCCCAGTCGTCACAAAGGAATAGCAACGATGGCAAACAATGGCTTTGGAGGGCACGTAACTGTAAAAAAGTAATTGTTTTTAACATACATATGCGCGAGTTTGAATATTGCAACGGGTGTCTTTGCTCTACGTACGTAAATGAATTCAGGTGAATGTGTGCGTAAAAAAAGCGCAACCCTTATAAAAATAAATAAACTTCATCTGCTTTTTCCTCACTCCACGCTCATAACGCAACTGCAAATTCTTTAATGCGTTCTTTAAATAGTCGTTACATAAAATTAAATGGAACCTAAACATTTCCCTAAATGACAAAAGTAGTAGAGTTGGCGGAGTATGAAAAGCAAATAAAACTAAGAAATCTATATTCATTTGATGAACACAAGAAGTTGTATACCCAGATTATTATTATTATTATTATTTTATTTTTATTATTATCATCTTCATTATTATTCGTCGAAAAGAAGTGAGGAAAGAGAAGGAGATAAGGAAGCGGAAGTGGTTACGTGCACAATCCGTAGGTGCTACGCCTTTACTGGCTGAGCACTCACTACAACTACAACCAAAATAAAGTCTATCGCATTAAGCTTTGAACCCGCGAACGCAGACTTGGCAATCACGATTTTTACCTGCTCGGCTACTCATGCAGTCAAATACATAAATAAATAAAATAAATATTCAGCGTCAAAATTCCAAAAAAATCTGTTCTCAATCTGAAAAAAAAAATTTGAAACGCTTTAGTTATGCTTACTCGCTTGTTTCTTTATCCAATGTTGAAATTCTAGCGAACAGAACGAGAAAATAGAAGATGAAAAACTAAAATAGAATGCTGACATCTAAAATATACGTACTTTTAATACAAATCGAAGTGAAGGCGTCGACTTTTAAGGTGATTAGCCTTCATTCGGAAATAAAACAGATACTTAACCGAAGCCGTTTAAATAAAATTCTAAAATATTCTTACGGATTTGCCACTCATTTACAGCATTACACCAAAAGTTGTATAAAAAAATTAGAAATCTTTGTATTCCAAAAAGGTTGTCGCTTGCCTTATTGGTATCCATAAAGTTGAAATCGTATTGTAGGACGTAGTTCAAAAGTTTTTTATGCCCTCCTTTACATCAAACTAACCGACTAAGATGAAAAATACAGCATGGATTAATATATGGGAGGGATATATTCTCATATTTACCACAAGCATATTTGGTCCAATTTTTCATTCAGTTGTCATTTCTACTGCAAATATATAATTTAATGAAAGCATACATCAAAACCATTCATTTACGTCCGTTTCTGTTCGTAGCTATTGTCGTTATCGTTATGTACGTATATGTAAAAATGCAGGAGTAGCGAAAATACCATAAATATTTCGAGAATGAGTTTTTGTTGCTATTTTCTCATCAATCTCTCTTTTGTCGACATTTTCGCAGTAATATCATGATGATAGCATTCGTTTGGATACAAAATTTCCATGGACATATAATTTTATTTGCATTCATTCAGACAAACATCATTCAAGAATCTCCATGCAAATATGTATATACCTATAACGCTGGCATCTTTGACTCATGCAAATATCCGAATGCCAGCTAACTGTGTGTGCTACCTGGGCAACTGTAAATGAATCTGCATTAATTTCATTATATTTTAAATTATTACATAAGTACCGACGACCTACATTCGCTCTGCACAAGATATTTCAACGTTTATTACAACAACAATAACAGCACAAATGTAATGATATGTTTGTCTCATGCATACACACATATATGTACTTCTATATGCATGGATATAACGTATTTATAATCGTAATTTTTTGAAAAAATTGTACTAAAGACATTTATTTAATATTTTCAAATCTTTATTAACTTGACTAAATCAAGTTAACCGGGTCGCCACGTACTTATGAATACGAGGTTAATGCGAATTTCCGGTGAGTTTTTATTAAACTTGGTACGAATCTTTCAACATTTCATTTCATGTCGACTCTCCTAAAGCATTTTTCTAAAAGGTACCGGGATTTTTTTGCAAGAAAGGATATTTCTTAGTTTAATTACTTATGCATATTATTATTATTATTATTATTATTATTATTATTATTATTATTGCAATTCGAAGGAATTCTGTTAATCAAAATGTTGGTACAACCTGCGTATCTTTCCAAACAAGCAATACATGCCTTCATAAGCGTACGAGTAGTTCATTGCAAGTACACACAAGTGTGAAGGGTTATGCACATAAGTGAAAAGTAATAAGACAGACAATTTTGCCAATTGTTGAGTTTATTAAGTAAAGTCTCTTTACAAAAAATGTTTCTTTAATACACCTTTACATAACCACATAGCGATGAATATGATAAAAATATAAATGAACAGCTTGTTAATCATAATCGCTCTAATTAACATACGATAACCATGGCATTTATAAAACAATTCAGTTGAGATGTTAGTAATTAAAAGCAATAATTTTCGAAAAACTTTATTAATGACAAGTGATTTCAAAATTTATGTTCGCTCAGTTCAAACAGATAGTTGAAGTTGAATTATACTTATAAACTGCATGCTTGCTTACCTTTGAATTAACGATTGAACGCGGGACTATTATGTTGAAAGCATAACATTCAAGTGGGTTTGTCAATGTAGATGATTAATAGATTCGATTTGATCTAAATGAAGAAAACAAAACACGATACGTGTCTATTAGATGACTTCCTTCTAACTAAGCTTAGGAAAAGCCCTACAATTCCATTATAGAAAGTCAATCTGTTTGGATAATTGCCACGGAATTTCGCAATTAATTGAAAGAATCTCCACGTTGACTACGGAATAGAATACAAACTTCGTTTCATAAGTCTGGGTTGTTTATTTTCTTATTATATTAAGTGCATAAGTAAATTCTCTGACAAAATACAAATTTACTTAAAACATACGTGTTACAAAGCGTAATCACCCAAATACTCCGCGTCATTACCTCTGGTGTTTTGCTTCTTATCAGGTAACTTGCGCATGCTCTCTCAATAGAAACTTCGTGGTTTCATTTCGAAAACGAGAAAGTCATTGATCCTTTTTTCATATCCTCAACTTATGCGAACCGCTGCCCTACTAAATATAACTGCATCCATCTGAACGAAGAAGAAC
This sequence comes from Glossina pallidipes, assembly GCA_000688715.1. Lineage (NCBI taxonomy): Eukaryota > Metazoa > Arthropoda > Insecta > Diptera > Glossinidae > Glossina > Glossina pallidipes. The sequence goes on along the minus strand of KK499866.1, from coordinate 171,906 downwards.
ACAGGTTTTGAAAAATCCTATGTTGACGATCACTTCCTACTAAATGTGACTGCATCCTCTGAACAAAGAAGGAAACAGGTTTGAAAAATATGTCATCCTATGTTACCGATTATTTCCTGGATAGCTTTCTCTGGGGACGGACGAACGTATACAGACATTCATCATTAAGCAAAATTGCTTTTCGAGTTCCTTTCCGCTCCGTGAATGGTCCATTTTCCTCAAGCGCGTCACAAAGTTGGACCATTTGGGCTTGATATGGTCAAATGTAACAGTTTCATTAGACTTTAGAAAGTCGTGTGGGTAACAAATGATTCCTTTCCAATCCCGTCAAACTTCAATTGTTCAACAGTAAATTTTTCAGATTTCTTTTTATTTCACAGCTTACTTCAGCCCTAATCAACTTTGGTTGCATTTTTTGCTGTTTAATATTCAATGCCTTAAATGCTGCCTCTTGATATCCATCCCTTTATACTTTGAAGAACAGAGCTTAAAGGATTAAAACTAAGTACAAGCACAAAAACTACGTGAAAGCATCTTAACTTCGGCGGAAATATACTCGCCCGGTGCGTTTTATCAAACAATCAGCTTCAAAACAGAAAATTTATTTCTACAACTGTCATTTAAATACCGTAATACCAACTACCTAATAAAATATTGAAATGATATCTACTCGATCTCCTCCCCTTTGTTTGGCATTTTGATGAAAACGCATAGAGATCATAGATTCCAAAATTTATAAATTTTGCGCTGCTTTACTCAGGCTTTTGTGCTCCGCTTATGACGGTGGCCGATACAATACAACATAATTCACGGTATTCGTTGTGTAGAAAGCCGTAATTATATTTTAAAATAGAAATAGAAACCACACTAAATTTAGAAATACGAATACACTTTCGTTAATGGCTAACTCAACATTTTCGGCTTCTATGCCAATTTCGAATTTTTCTGCTTCCACTTTTTGTCTTTTATTTCTAAACAATTATTTTAGTATTTCCATTATAGAGTGCCGGCGCTCTCCTTCCTTTTCCAAATGAATTTTTGTAATTTATACTTTCTCCATGTTCATTGTGTTCGACACTCCCTTCGCCGCATTTCCCGTCAGATTCGAAAAGAAAAATGAGGAAATGTAAAAAGTCGTTTTCGTTTGATCCAAATGCATTTGCATGATTCATACCGGCTAAGTCAACAACAATTGACTGATTGTTGTTTTCGATGGAGAAGATTGTTGTAACGCTTTTCAAGCCAACGCTATGTTTGAACGGTATTTTTTCCCTCCAAAAAGCGATATTTAATCAGCAAATAGAAAGGGGATTTTTCCATTATTTTGAAAATAACACAATTACCGTCACCTAAATACTGTAAATCGTAACCAAATGATCGAAACTACTTCAAATTCTGATAAGTTCGATCATGAGTTTGATGTTTAATACTTTGTAAAACTAATATCAACGTTTTGTTAAACACTATACCTGTTCACTAGTCCCGGAAATTACTGATCTAGGTATTGTATGAATAAATAGGTCAACAAATATATAAATAAATAGTCGTATTGTGGACATCAAAAGTTTGTCTTCCTTGGTTTAGTGCTCTTCATAAAAAAACACTTGTATAACTTTCATGATTTGCATAATTACTTTTAGATTTCCTTTATTATCTATTTTCCATTAGAGGACAAAAATCTATTAAGTTGTGCAAATTTTAATTGCTCGAGTCATTCTTTTCCTTGCGTTATTTACTATTCTCGAAGTGAGTGTGAGCGGTTGAAGCAATAGCTGTGTGTTGCTTTCAATAGCGTAGCCTGTAAATGTATATTATGCGATTATGTGAACGCATTATACAACTTCGGGTTCGAAAAGTTACTTAACATGAACCGAAATAAATAAGAATATCATATTCTCCTGAAAACGAATCATTTATCCACAACATTTTTATCTTGAAAGAATGAAATTTTGGTATTCTGCAATGCCGAGTGCTCGTGGCCGATTTTATGCTATATTTGTGCGGGCACTATGCGGTCATCCACAAAACATGTCTGGAAATTTATACCATTGTGTTTGTGGTAGCAATTTTTGTGCTTGGAAAGGAGAGATGTTTTGAGCACAAATGGCGCTACCTTTCGCGCTTTAAGGCGTGTCCTTTGACCAATTTGGCCCTTGTTCTATAACAATCTGCGCGCAAAGTCGATCAACGCTTTTGCCTGTTTTGTCTTGTCTTCTTTTAATATTTATCACAGACAGACACAGAGAGGGACAATATGTAAAGCTTTTCTGTGTGCGTTGTAAAGGTTTCGACGCTAACTAAAAAAAGGGAGGCAAAACATGCAAATATCATGTAAGCTAAACCATCCAGTACCATTCAAACTCATACATACTTATAGCTACACGTAACATATAAATGCTTGTGATGTTTAGGGAAAGACATTGCTGTACATGAAATTATTTCCATTTAAAGGCATACACCCTCCCATAAGATGATATTATCATCTGGCAAGATTGGAACAGAAAGAATAACGTTTTCTTTTAATTTGCTTGTGCAGCGCTAACCTCACATTCACATGTCTGAAAAAAAGGAAACAGTAAGAGGGAAACTCTCAAAGGAAATAAACAAATAAACAGTTTCAACTGCTTTGTTAATGTTGAAACGTATATGAATAAATTTTTTATTTTCAATTTCTCATTTTTTCCCTTCTCTTTTCTACCCGCAATTTCGACATACACACGATATCCTTTTCACAGAATTGTGAAAAAATTAAATTAAATTGAATTAATAGTCACACAAATAGGATAATTTAAATTCTTCCCTAAGCTTGTTATTCACTTTATGGAAGTCATAGTTCAACTGTATATTGAAAAAAATCTTCAATTTTAATGGTAAGAAAATGATTCTTTGTATGTACTATTGCGGCAAAAGACCATAGAATCAGAGAAACCAATTTGGGTCAAAGATGTAGCAGGGAAGAAAACGATTTTTGGTTTATCAGTCAATTAAAAATCACAAACTCAATGCCTACTACATGGTCTGCAATCACTGCTTGACTACTTAATGTTCTATAATTGGACATTGCTTACAAGGCCATATCGGTCACGCCGACTTCTGCAAAGACAGGAAATAATAGAGACATGTTCGCTTTTAGTTTGTAAAGTGAACTAATTCAGATCAACTACGCAAAGAAAAATGCTAAAGCTTTGAAATGGTCCGAGGATATCCCAAAAGCTTGGCTTTATTCCTGCAAATATCTTTCTAACGCATTGCAAATTTTCACACATGTGGTTCGTTCTCTTTCTCTACTCCAAACAACCTCTCTTTCGACAAGATTGGTTTTTAATTCTAAATATGTGCACCACAAACATATTTGTTATTCAAATGTAACTCATAAGTTATGCCACTCACAGATATCGACTCGAATACCAAGTATACGGTAAACTCAATTTAAAAATAAAATTATATCCATCCCTGCTTGCGTGTATTTATATGATTATAGTGTTGGTGGACATATACCCTATATACGCTTCTGAAATTTGTTTAAACTTATATTTAAATTCTATTATTTGTTGTTGTTGTTGTTGTTCCGTATAAATTTTATTTCACTTTATTCCAAGTTTTATTATTTTTCCTTCAAGTTTTGTCTTTTTAACCACAAACTGACGATGACGTAAAACATTCAGTTCTTTTGCCCGGTGACGCAGAAATAAGTGAACCCAATAGCATGTAATGTAAATTTACGAATATTCGTAAAGAGCAAAAATCCATATAAATGCGTAAAAATTAAATATTATGTAAAAGTAAACAACTTTTAAGAAACTTGCCTTAAATGGTGGGCGTCTAAGATTCGATTAAAACTAAATGTGGTTTTCTTTCTTATTTTCATTTATTTTTTGTTTTTGTGGTTTTTAATGAAGTGCTTTCCTTTCGAAAGTTTCGTGCATGCATCAGATCATTTCAGAAACTTACAACATATGACAAGAGAATTAAATCAAACAATTTCTGTTTGCGTATGTAAACATACATGCACGCTCACACATTTACATGTACTGTTATTTAAAATTTACATAGACAAATAGTGCTTTTATTCCGAATAAAGACATACCCACATACATTTCGTACTTCTCTTCCTGACTATTGCTTCAGCCCCTCTTTCCCCTTTTTTGAGCCCATCTCCAACAAAGCAAGGCGGCAAAAAAAGTGAACGAGAAAGAAAAATTAGTCTTAACCACATAAACTAACATCACATCCGTCGCATTAGTTGATTTCAATTTCCCTATAGAATATGCCACTTCGTCTTCCTATGCATATATAGTTCCATATGAGTGAACGTAAAACCAGAATTTTTCTCCTTTTATTTTCTCTTTTATTATTATAAGTTTTTCATCTCACTAGCAAATAACATAAATAGGTAGCGTTTGGTCGATCGGGTATTTCGGATAGACACTTTTGTGGGGCGAGAGGGGTAAAATTAAACTTCAAATAAATAAAGCAAACAAAGGACTACGTGCATGTCTGGGCATTTCATTAGTTAAAATTTAATTAAAGTTTAATATTTTTCTGAACTCTTTTATTGTTCGGCAAGAAGTTATGCTGAAATATAAAATAAAAGTGATGTCTTTCATGCCAGCCATCAACATAAAGTTTTCATAAGTGCTATCGTGATTCGTGCGATGCAGTAACATACAATAATTTATCAATACCGATAGTCAATTAAGATAAATCTCAAGGTAATGTTTACAATTTAGCAAGTATTTAGTTAAGCACAATTTATTTCTTCTCTTTCTGCTTCTAAATATGTCTTAATGGCTACGAAATCATTACTAAATTTCGATAATAGGTGCACATAAGAATCTTCCTGTTGATACCACTACAATAGAAAGTTAACCTTAAGTCTTATACCGTTCGATTTTTAAATAATTTTTCAATGATGCCAAGCTACAGTATTGCAAAATGAAAGTTCAACTGTAGGTAGCAACTGTTTTCCGAAAAATATATGGACTGTAAAATCCTGATTTACTTCTGGTGCAAACTAACTTCTTTTTTTTTAATATGGACCAATCATTCAGGGAAGGTCCCCTTCTCGTGTAACACAGTGACGGTCAGAAAGAAGTGGATTAAGGATTAGTTTGCTGGCCTGTTCCATGTTTCGCTAATAAAACGTAGGCTTTCCTTCCAAAACCAAGATTTTGGGCCGCCCCTACGCCTACCACATGGCTAATCTATACGACTTCGACTTTCAAAATCAACTTAGAATGCTTACTAAGCCTGGATTGTAAAATGATTGCCAAGAATGTCTGAGTTTATCGATCACTGCATATTATTGTCGCCAATTATTTTAACCTATACGGTCTCCTAACTTACATGCCTATACGGATTCGGACGGATGAGAATGATGATGGTTATGCTGCTGCTTCGATCACTTGATCAAGAAGAGCCGAAATAGGAATTGACACTTCAATTTAACTTCGGTTCGAAAGATTAGCGTTGCCAATTGTTACAATAACTGGTACAACTTCGAATGCGATAGCCCTTCCAATTACTTTAACATTATTTTAAATATTGAAGTAAAGCTAAATAAACTGGCAATACATAAAGTTAACTGAAGGCTAAGTGTCGGACGACAAAGAACGTGTCACTTTAGTTCTCACAGTCTTCATTTCCAGTTCAATATTTATCAATAGCGTTCTCATTGCAGGTGTGTTTTAAGAGGGCCAACCATGGAACGCATCTTTATATGGCTCTAATAAAGACTATTGATAAATTTAACAGAAATATTGCATTACGCCACAATTTTGGGCATATTGCGGCTATGGTTTAACTTAATCTAAATTTATAAACTCTCAACGGACATGTCAAGTTCCAAATTTCTATATATATTAATTGGTACTGTCGTATGACAACAGGCTAAATGTATGTATATATACAAATGCTGGAAAATGGCAGTGAAAAGATCTAATTGGTCCGACCTTTGCGGCATATATGAAATGTAAGCTTTATAAATCCATACAAAATAGACAATTTTGGACATGAGGACTTGGGTTTATTGATTTTTATTTTCATATTTTTTCAGAATTTTTCCTCCTATGGATAAAAAAGGAAGAATACATGACTGTATGCGCAAATGAATACAACTCCAAAAAATATAAAAATTTTTATTTTTCATTAGCTCTGTACATATTCTTTGGTTTATGGTGCGATATGCCTTATGTCGAGTGGGATTGTGAGAGAGCTATACCATGTTTTCATTCATTTATGAAGGCATGCACACATAATTATACGTAAAAATTTTTATATTTACAACTCAGAAATAAATTAAGTTCATGATTATGATTGTAAAATATAATAATAATAAGCTTAACGAGGCAAAAAATTTTCGCGTATATGTTTGAAAAAAGTGAATTTGGTTACCTTTATGCCTTTATCGAGCTAGGAAGGGGAGACAGAAAGGAAGAAAGGGCCTACATTTAGCGCTCAAATAATAGATTTTTATCAGACAGCGAGAAAAGTAAGCGCCAAACCATAACAATAATTTTAAAAAATAGCTTAATTTGCCAAAGTGAATAGAAAAATTCGGCTTATGATAAGCATAGTTACCCTTTCGGTTTGATCACTACCTACTTTTACATACATATATACATATATATATATAATGTTCCATTTATAAAGCGGGCGGTATTGCGTGGGTGAAAACATACGCGCACACACACACGCAGACCCACGCAACCACACATAGTTTCATGCAGATGAATCACAATCATAATGAAATACTGATGTTGGTGTTGGTATACACACACATTGCTAAAGCAAAAAATTCTATTGTTCTCTTTTGTTTAAAATATCACACACCGCCCTCTTCAATCTGACAGGAACTATAGATACGATGATAGTAGTTCTTTGAAACTACACTCAAACGTATACGAGAGGTACACTTACATGCAGGGGCGGTCTTTTTTGCAAAAGAGGACAACTTACAGTACGAAAAAGGAGAATTCCAAAAAATACATACATTTTTCCTGGTTGTAAAGCTTCACTATTTCTGTTGTTCTTCTTGTTTTTGTTAGTTAGTTGGTACGTGGTTATGTGCTTTTAGGTGTAATAACACTGACACTTATACTAACGCAATATTCTCTTACACAAAGTCCCATCATGCTCGACTATTGCTCGAATTTCAGTTTACAGCCACATTTTAATAAAAACTAAACATAAAATTCCAACATTGTGTGCAAAGTTACTAACACAACACATTTACCAATTCAATACTTACATAAATATACATGTATGGATGTATTCGCGTGCATTATTGCCATCTAAGTCTCTGGTCATAAACTAGAATATATAGTTCTCTCTGCATAACACAGAACTACTACGGATGATGTTACCGTTTAATTGAGGTTGGCTTCACAATCACAGCCATCTGTCGATATTGAGTTTCCATAAACAATGGAATTAGGTGAATTTTTCGATAAACTGAAAAATAATGCATAAAATATGCATAAAAGCAGTATCAATGCCAAATTCGTGCATACCGTACATACCTGCAAAAAAAAACAGAACTACGCTAATGTTTGCTACGTTACGAACAAGTAAACAGTTGTCTAAATGCATAGCGTGTACGTATGCTTTTGGGGGCGAGAAAGAGAAAGAGCAATGTGTCAAGAAACTTCTTCTACTCTGAATTGAGTTGAATACACATTTCCACATTCATTTTTCATTCATCATCAACTTCAGCGTTCATCAACTTTAATAAATTCTTTATTGGAATAATTTTTGAAAAATTATTCAAAAAAGAGATGATCCTACGAGGTTTAAAAGATTAAGCTGTTCTAATGGTTACTGTTCTGTCAATTATTTTGAAAGTGAAACAAGCCAAAACACAACAGCGGGCCATAGCGCTCTATTAAACATCGTACACCACTTTGCTTGATATGTTTATTCATATAACGACGTCATCGTTAGTGATAGTGTTCTAGTGATCGAAAAAGTGGTTCGATCCGAACCATTTTCAATAGCGCTCATCCAAATAGCCAAAAAATCGCGACTTGCAGGGTGAACACAAGAAATCAAAACGGACAGAAAGACTCAAACCGATTTAGAAACTGATTCGAAATCGATCGGTATAATAAACGATAGGTCTATCTTAGACCGGTGTTGCATACACAATATCTAAATTTTTAAAGTAAGTAAGAGAATATAAAAGCCTGAACCGAGCAAAAATATTCATCTTTTTATAAGATAAAGTAAATTAACGTTCGGTAGTTGCTTTCGCTAAATTTGAAAGTAGTGAAGAACATGCTACAAAAACAGCATAAGCAATACAATTCTGAACAACACACACACACGTACATATGTCACCTTCTTATGTACGAAGCCGCTAACATTAATGGTTTTTTTAATTAGTTTAGCTAATTCAAATGAACTACAAAACACTTGAAACAAAGTGCAACAATCGAAACATTCACCATCTCTATCTAAGGTGTTTTGGCTCTTATCGGCAAGCTTACGGGCGCCTCGGGGTTTGGAGTCATCCTCATTTAGTCAGTGCTCCATTTTCGCACATCTTCAACTTTTGCGAGCTACTGATCTGTTACACCAGCTGTCTGTCTGCGAACTGTCTCAACCAACGCTAAACCGAAGGAGGTAGGTCCAGAGAATAACCCCGCAATCTGGCTTCAACACTGAAATTTTCATTTCAAGCTAACAGTTTAAAATGCAGAGCCATACTGAACAACAGCTTATAAAGAACTGTAACTTACACCGCACAAGCGTCGATTTTAAAGTTATCAATACATGCAATTTCGGAGGAAATGAAAGCGACAGATATATTTTATATACATATATATTCTATAGCAAAGCACCGAGCATCTGAACGGACACATCTTTTTTTATATTTAATAATTTCATTAAGCGCAGAAACGAAACACACCAGGCGCAAGAACAGAATTATGTTGAGCATAAGATGTAACTTACATCTAACTAAAGCATTCCTAAATATGTGTTCGACTTGGACAACATAGAATAAAAAATATTTACTTAAAAAATTTATGTCAATCACCTTAGTCAAATCCAAACTTAATCTTTGGCATGCAACACATCATCGCAGAAACCATAAGCAGCATGCAAAAAATTCCGAAAAAATTACTAGGTCGCACATCCTTGGTATTGGTTTTACTTTGTTAGTCTTATTTAGATATCGGCAAGATATCCGTTTCATTAAGGACATATCTGGGTTCTTATGCGCATTCAAGTATTTCAGATTAACTGCTTTTCTTACATCTTGTCTGTCAACTGCTTGCCACGCCTGCGTGAACACAATACAATACAAACGATGCCAGGTGAACATATGCAATCAACACATAAATATACGATAATATAGAATAGTGAACAGTGAAAATGATAATTTGCATTGTGTGCGTGTTTTTGCAGCCCCAAATGGTGCGGTTAATAAGTTGCTCAATGAATTTGCGTAATACCTAAAAAATTTATTTTAAAAGTAATTCGATCAAGAGGGGTCCATAAATCGATTTAGATAAGTCCTGCCATACGTTTATCTATTCGTCCGATATTCGATGTTCGAGCACATAAAAATCAGAAGGATCGAGATATAACGCCAAGTTTTGGTTGCCTCTAACGGATTTCTGTTCAAAAACGATTATACACAATTTGAGCGAATATATATATACCGACACTGACGTGAAATGGTCAAGTCAACAGACACCAAACAGTGATTTTTATATATTTATATCTGGCGATGGATATCAAAATTTTGCCAGGAGACAAGCCGGGTTCCCCTTTTTTGTTGTTGTTGTTGTTGCTTTTCTTCTTTTAATAGTACTTTACAGTTAAAGCAAACTTTACATGCGCCCATACACATATTCAAGTATTATTTACGTAGATACATATAACCGTATATATTAATGAGTAACGGCTGTGACCAAACGTTTGTCAGGCACATATAAACTGAATTGCAAAAAACCATGAGAAATAGTTATAAGAACAATAAAACAACAATACAGTGTACAAGATGAAATAAAAATGAAAAATTTTGGTAACACAAATATTTGGCCAACGAGTACCCTAGCAGCGTTAGCCATACTTTTTCCCAGCTAATGAACAAGAGCTACATACGCGTGCAAATTGTCCCTTACTGTATGTATAACAGTTCAAGCTAATGTGACCGGAGCAACCAACAATATGTTGAAGCGAAAGAACGCATAAACAACTGACTGAACGAACAACTGAGTGACCAGACAAATAAAACATTGAAGTGCACACTTGTTAGGTACTATTTGAATACTCTAGTGTTCTATTAGTAATATCATCACAGGCAGTAGCAATAGCATAACACCAACCATGTGCACGCATACATAGACAAAGTCACATACGCATGCATATACATACAATTTTATGTTTAAGTCCACATATACATAAATGCAGATGTTTACATATTGCACATACGTATACGTAACTACACAAAAATTTTGTATGGAAACTATGAGCGGATTGCACAAGAGCTTTCTGGCCTGGTACACAACAAAAAATCGATATTTTGGTCATTGCCAGTCAGTACATGATGCTACTTCATGCAAACATTTTTTTCTTCGTGTGGGTGTAGGCGCATATGTACTATCAGACATACATATACGGATATATGAAAGACTAACAAAGTTCGATACCTTTTTTTTTCAAGCAAAATTACCAGTAACTACACAATTACTACGTTTAGTTTTCTTCCATATCTTTGATTTTACTTTCCACGTCATAATCCAAGTGTACGCCCCTTCATATCAAAATTAAGTTCGAAAAGAGATAATATATTTTTTACATATGTACTTTATGGAATATATACATGTATGCAGTTACTAACATAGACTACTAATTAGAACTACGGTCTCCTATAGGCTACATTGAATTTTTTCAAGTTATATCATCCTTCCTTCTTTTCCATATCGCGAAAAATATACACAGCTAGGTTTCTAAGATATTAGAACAAAAAGATATTTCAATATTTCTATTAGGGAGAAAAGCATTGCAACTTTTTCAGAGGAAAAATTGTTTTTCTTTATTGACTTAAAAGACGCTCTGAACCGTCTAGAAGATGTGGAAAAATTTGATAAGGCAAGCAAAATTTTGTTCAACGAAATTAAAGCGTGATGCCTTACCTACTGATTTCCAACTTTTTAAATAAACTACGAGATGTTTTTTGAGACGATTTATGTTCAGTTAGAAAAATTTCCAAGGAAAAATAAGCTAGAGTAGCTTCATCGAAGCGTTGAGGTCGATTCAAAAAAGGAGTATACGTCAAAAAAACAATAAAAGTTTGTAATGAAACGGCAGACCCTGGCGAAAAACCTTTAAGGAAAGGCGATGAGTCAGAATATTTGCAAATGGCAAGGCATTTTTACGATTCTGGAGAGTTTCAGGCCATTCAGGCCAACAATGATAAAAAGCTTATTAAAAAAGGAAACATACAACATTTTTCAAAGCTTTAAACCTATATTTATCGAAACATGAAGCTGAAAGCGATTCGAAAGCTATGCTTGTTGCTGCCAAAGAACTAAAAGCCTGGAATAAATGCTTTGGTCTCAGTTAGGAATTCGACTATATAACCGTGCAAAACATGCCAAGCGGAGATAATGGCGACTCCTGCGGAAAAGTCTTCGAGGGAAAACAACGAAGACGAATATTTAAATACGAGAGTACATTTCATGGTCTTGAGATTAAGGATTTCTAGAATAAAATAATAGAAGAAACATATTGTCATAAAAAACATCTCCATAATGCATTTCAAAATTTTAAACATGTTCTTCTCGACGCACGAAATTTCCATAACGTCCTGTAACGTATCCGCAAGAAGTTTCACTTTTTTCATTCGAACATCTTCCAAAGAGCAACATCTAGATAACCATGTAGAACATTTTGACAAAAATTGAACCTCTTCAGACGCTTAATCCCCTTACCCATTAATTACCATTTTTTTAATATTTTTCAAAAATAACTTCTTTTCATCCCTAAGTATGGGCGTGTTATACGCCTGTGTTACTGCCCATTTGTACTCGCTTCCATTTAAAAAGGTTTATCAAAGAACCGCTTTTTTACGCTTTTGCAATGGAAGTCGACAAATCTATTCTTACATATCATTATATGAAGATAGCCAAGCAAACAAGGAAAGAAAATGCGATAGAAGTTTGTGGATTGCTTAAGACACTTTACTCATAACGTCGCATCTGCTAGTTGTCTAGCCATTCCTCCTTTTGCAACTAAAATTTTTTAATCACATAATATTACATAGTTAGATCAAAGGAATAAATTCTAGAGCTAAAAGTAGAATAAACCCTAGAAACTAAGTCTATCGACTCTAGTTTTTTAAAGGGTTACTCTAGACTACAGCTAAATATTTTAGTGCTGCTTTTAGGGGTCCTTAAGCTTAGACATTCCGAAAATGATTTTTCGAATACCCGAAAAATTTTGGCGAGTTAACGCTTAATATACGTAATCCTAAATGATCTTGGCGGATTAAAAGAAGTTTATGGTAAATTGAATACACCGCCTCTGAAGTATTACTATTTTCTCCTATGCACTTACATGTGCATAAACGTTTTTAAGCAGTTGATTGTATGTAGTCATAAATCCATTTCGGCAGTAACAACATGCACATATTGGTATATAAAAACTAACAGTTGCTAAAGCAAATTTCTGTTAAAACCTGACTCGTAACTCTCGTCTATTGGTTCGTTTACGTAAATGCATGTGCAGATGAGTGTGGGTGAATGGCAACGAAAGCCCTAAGGTGCCTCATAGACGTGAAAACGCACACACATGTACAAATGAATGAGCAAAAACATATAAACAAACTATATGCGAGCATCTAATGAAATGCAAGCGGATTTTATAGGTTTCGCTTTAATGTTAAATAGAATTTAGCTCAAGTGTTTTCAATGCTTCTTTGTATTCGAATGTTCGTTCATATGAGTTGTATTTTAAGTTTTGTTGTTCTTGTTTCGAATTCCGTTCTAATGAAATACACATATTTCTACTTAGAGAATGTTCCACCTAATCTTTCTTCAAAGAAAACCATTGTCTTTGTTCTACTAACTATTCCCTTTTTTTTATTTCAAAATGTTAATTCATTTGTTTTAATCATCATTCAAATTCAAAGAAAAAAAGAAAAAAGAATACGTCCGTCCTTCTTGCGATGTGAAAAATTAGTCATAAACAAAAGTTTATACAAGCCTACGCCATCTGCACAATTTGTAAACACATTTTATATGTTATTGTTACTGCATACATTACATCCATTGCATATTTATGGATGACTGCGTGATCGCCACAATGTGCAAATTTACGCCAATACACTCTTATTTACTTTTCTAACATTTTGTAAAATATAAAGCATAAATTTTAAGCGGTCATGTACGTAACATCTATGCATACTTCTATGGACTTTTTGCAAACACTAACAATATATTGGAGAAATGCTTAAAAGATTTGCTTAGTAAACAAAAAAAATTGTGATATAAAACTTTGCACCAGCCTAATATGCAAAGTCGACTACACCTCAATATCGCTGACTCAATCAAAAAAATTTCATTTTAGTTTTAGTTACTTAATAATTGCAAATTTAATTTTGGCAGTAAGATAATTAATTTTTAATATATGAGTTTCGAGTGAGAGAGAAAAGCTATTCTCATCGTGCAGTGACCGTGCATATTGCAACTGTTGGCGGTGCATCGTGGTGAAAAGTGCACCACAACTAGAATAAAATCTAACAAATAGAATAAAATTTAATCCTAATCGTTTAATTTTTATATGCATTCCCGCAAGTTTTAGCTTCCAACACAGAAATATACTGCTACTTATGACGTCGATATCACTATCCAGATTCTTATAAAATTTCTCATTTGGAATCGAATTCATCTAAATCGAAACCATTTAAGGAACAAAGGACGTTTCAAAGCCGCCGCAAGGTAAATACATTTCTCATCAGCATTACACTCTGAATCGAATTAAATACTTCCGTCTGTTCTTCTGTCCGCCTGATCGTGCGTGTAAGGCGTGCAGGTAACGTTCTCCTGCGCAAACGGGTTAAATTGATCGTGAGGCACATTCATAGTGCAAGGTAATCTGAGGCCATCTCTGTTTTTGAAAGCAAAAAATTTAGGTTTTCCTCGTTGTTTGTAGACTATACAGATGCAGTGATAAAAACTTATACGTACGTTCCATGGATGAGTCTATAGTATCTGCAAACACATGGACAGCATCGGCCATCTAATACTATAGTGCATGTAAATTAAATTGTCAGAGACAAGCCGCAGACACCCCATAAAATACACATATTCTTGATCTGTAACTAATTCGAAATCCACCAGTTCATCTATTCGTTTATTCATTTGTCCGTTTGTCCATCTTTGTAATATCTGTGGTAGCAAAACGAAGATATCACTTTGAAATTTGGCGATTTGGCAAAAAAAGTGGAAAAAATTAATCATCACAATTTATCGATGGCTCTCGAATTTTAAATAAAGCCGTACGGATAACGATGATGCCGAAAGCAATGGACGCCCAAAAGAGGCGATTACGCCAGAAAACTTCAAAAAAATCACGTGAATTAGTCTCGATAATCGAAAAGTGATGTTGAAGTTAAAGAGATAGTCGACATATTGAACACATCACAAGGCAGCGTTAGGACAATCATGTGTAATTAGAGAACAAGTGTACGTAAATATAATAAGCACCACCATGAGTATGAACGGAAGGGAAATTCCTGACAGTATACTCGCCATTTCGCAAGAAAGCAGGAAAGCTATTTTCCAAATTGATGCCGCGTTCGCTAACAGTGGAACAAGTATTTCGAACAGCAATTCGATAACTACGATAGCAAAGTTGCGTAAATTGAAGTTCAAATTGCTGCCACACGCAGATCTGGCTGATGGCGACTATTATGTATTGGGAAGCCTCCAAGGAATGATGGAAACTGAAGTTTATTCTGAAGGCTTTGAAAAATCGTTCTGGAGAAAATCGCCTCGAAATACTAGACAAAAATATTGGACATCATCACTTGTCAAGGACGCTGTGCTAACATATTTTTCTTATTTGATTTCAAAAATTGTTGACCGCTGTGTCACATTCTTACCTTATCACTTGGCATTCTACCATTTCTCTGGTGAGACGACTATGGTTGTGTTCAAACACACTGAAAAGCTTACGAAGATTTCTGAAAAGTTTATTGAACCATTTTTAGATAAACTGACAGGTCGATACGGGCTAAAACCAATCTCATAACATTTTATTCAAATACAAAAAAATTGCATTAAAAAGAGCCTACAAAACGAATTTTTTAACGCTGCGTCTATGTCGCGCTCTTTTAATATGGACAAATGTAATACGAAGCGCTAAAGCAAAATTAAAGGTCTTGATAGAAGAATACCTTAAAAGTTGTCATTTTTTTATACTCGTGTGCGGACCTAAGAAGCTATTTGTCTGATTTTTTACTTAATCAACATAAAATACGTAAGAAAATTATGATCGGACAAGACGTAAAAAAAACCAACAAAAGAAATTTCCATATTCTATAATATTGTGTGGGCGTGGCTGATTTTTACTATTTTGGTAGAATAAAAATTGGAATTTTTATCGTGGACTAGTATAGTTTATGAGTAACGTGCGGAAAAACAGAAAACAAAAATGTGCTCAGCTCGCGCTGCTTTGTAGGCGTGTTCTTTGATCGCTTTTAATTATTCTGATTTCTTTTGCAAATTTTTAGGTGATATGTTTACTTTTGAAAACGGGATACAACACAGTTGGGTGGATGGATAGACGGACATTCCCAATTTGAAACTAGCTAAAAATTTATATGCTTTATGGAGTTAATGAAGCTTGCTTCTTGGTGTTGTAAAAATTTTCAAACAAAATTAAACTGTGATGCGCTATACGATGTTACATATCGCCCTTAGAATATACTTGACAATTTTCGTAGGTCCATCCGCTATAGTGTGCACGAGTAATGAACGAAGAATTATTTTTTTGTTTCTCTTTGAAAATTGGAGGCATTCTTAGTTTACAAGGCTCTGTCGGTGTGTTCTTCAACCGATTTACTTCATTTGCAATACCAACCTGCGTGCAAGAACTTCCGATGTTTCTGCCGAATTTGAGACCAATAGCGTTATTTTCATGACCAGGAGAATGTTTACGGCACACATTACACAGATCGACAGGCGACTATACTCAAATCGATTCATAATTTAATGGTTAATAAAAATTTATATTGTTTGCGAAGTCTCTGAAGCTTTCTGGTTGTTGCAAACGTTTTAACAAAATCAATATACCACCATTTTTGGTCGATGGGTAGAAAAAGACAAAATGAGATGAATTGGAACACAAACTCTGTTGTATGCAATGTGTATACATTACGTTGATATATTCAATTTATAAAGTCTTTTATGCATATTTTTATATTTTACATGTATTCACTACTTTTTTGCACCCATCAATGAAGATCAAGGGGTATATTCATTTTGTCAAAACGTTTGCAACGCTCAGAAGGAAACAGGAATCAGAGACCCCGCAAAATATATATATTCTTGATCAGCATCACATGCTAAATCGATTTAAGCATATCCGTCTGTCCGTCTGTGTAATGTCTGTTGTAAGCATTCTCCTGGCCGCAAAAATAAAGCCATTGACTTAAAATTTGGCAGAAACATTGGCATATCTTGCACCCAGGTTGATATGGCAAATGGGCTAAATCAGTGGAAGGACACGCCTGCAGTACTACGTAAACTTAGGATACCTCTGCTTTTCAAAGGGAATAAAAAATTCGTGTTTTGCTCATTACTAATAAACTATAGCAAATAAATACACAAAAATTTGAACGCATATTCTATGGGCGATGGTGTAACATGTTTGCATCAAACTGGAAAAAATTGACCACGCCTAACCAATATTATTGTGTATCAAAATTTAATTATTTTTTCGATACTTTTATAATCCGGAGAAACAAGCTTCAAAACCCCCATAAAGTATACAGATTCTTGACCAGTTACAACCCTTGAAACCGCCTAAACATGTCCGCCTGTTCGTCTGTCCACCTGTCTGTTTGCGTAACTTTGTAGTATTTATAGTAAACATTCTCCCGTTAGAGAAACTGAAGATATCGCCTAAAAATTTGGAAAAGAATTTGGAATTGACCTAAACTTTTCAAAAGACACGCGTATAACGCCCACATGCCTCTACAACAAATACTTTTATTTTGAATATAGAAGAAATCAACTGCGCCCACTGCATATTAGAGAGAATGAGAATTTTGTTTTTCTACTCCTTTTGTCCTTTTTTGGGTTAAACGGTGATGGGTATAAAAGATTCGATTCCGACCGGATTTAATTTTCTTATTTGTTTGTTAGGTAATTGATTCAATATGCGCTACCAATTTCGAAAATCGCCATATGTGAATGATGGCTGAAGGATGGATGGACGTTAGTCTAGCATTTCTACGCATAAATACTTTTACACATAAGATATGTGCTTTACCTGGCCAAATCCATCTACCTGTTTCGTTCTCCGCGGATTGTTGGACATGTTAAAAAAGGAAGAGTTAACGTAGATACTTTCTAATTAAAACCTGCAACATTTAACTATGAGAGCTAATCTTTTTTATAAATAGATAAAAGCTAACGTGGAGACATGTTTACAGAAAAACTTTTCGAATTTAAAAATTTAATCACTTTACATCGTGCAAAAAAATGATATTAGCACGTTTTCGCTAAATTCGCACTCTCTTATTAAGCAAAGAGTTGAATATATAGTTAAAAGCACTTTAGAAAAGTGATGAAAAAGCAAAACTAAAAGCAGGCATCAGTTACATACACATAAGCAAACATTACCATTGCCAGCGTCATTGCTGATGAAGTCGGTTTTCTATTGATGGCAAATCGTCACATAACGGCAGCAGAGACGCACTTCATTAAAATTCCTTTTAAGTATCAACGAAACAGAGCCATTGTTAAGGTGTAGGGAATGAAATTGAAAAATATTTCATTTTTAAATTTTCAATATCAGTCTCTGATCAAAAGAAGGTTTTTATTATATTTTTTAATTTTTGTCTTTGTCTGAATGCGATTGTGGGTAAATGGAAAGCTTTTTTATATATTACTTCTTTTCTGCAAAAAAAAAAAAGAAAAAAATATTTCACACAGAAACTCAAGTGCAATTAATTTAGCAGAAGGACTCGCAAACATAATGTGCACGACGTGTATAAAGCCCTCTTCCCGCCCGCGAATGCAACACATACGTTTAGTTTGTTACTTATGTAGAATGAATGAGTTGGTTGCGCTACCGGCATTGTGTGCTGCAGCCTTTTGTTCTCTGGCTTCCTTTTGCGGATTCTTTTTGCATCGTAGCCCTCCATGTTATTTGTCGTTTGTCATTTTCCATTGTCACTCGTTTAGACGTCCCAGTTTTTTCTCTCTTTTTTATCTGCTAGCGATATTGCCAACTACTCCTCCATCTCCCTTCCGCCGTTCACCCCTTCCAAACCACTCGGGCTATTTCTTTCCCTCTCTCTCTCCTTCTTTCTCTCTTACCCGCTTCCCTTCACTGCCGTTCGTTTGCACACTCACATGGGTATGGTACTGACGATGACGACGTGGTTGTGTTATGTTGCCAGTGCTTGGGTTCGCTTGTCTTTCGTATTGAAAGATAAGTTTTTCATTTCATTTCCTTTGATTTTATGATTTTTCATTTTGTGAAAAATATCCTTTGTTTAAGCTTAAGTATTGTATAATATTGTTATTGTGTTTCTGTGGTTGTTAACCGAATGCCTCTCTTGCCTGTTGTTATTGACTCATGTCATAGAAGATACAACTTCAGGAAATGAACATAAATGATTGCATGTATGCAGGTGTGTTTTGTGTGTCTTGTTCGCACAAAGCAAAGTATAAAAAGCAAATTCTTCGCATATACTCCTCTTTACGATATCTAATACATACTTATTCATGTATATATTCATATAACGAACATTTTTGGCCGCAAAGTTTTCTCTAGGTTTTAGTTTAACAAATGCCCGTAGCATTTAACTATCTATAGCACATCTATGTAAGGCGGTCGGCAAACATATAGTTTTATAAACATTTATGTATGCAAGTTTGTGTTGGCACTTAACTAAGTTATTTGCCTTAATATTTAATTAATTTACATACAAAAGGCATTTATTTATGAAACTTTAATCAATTGTAATAATTTTATATACAGTTTATATAAGTTTTTGCAGGTCGTATCAATGTATATGAGGTTCTATATATACATGTCTTTAAATAGCAGGCAAGTGTTTCCTTTAAACACACATGAATTTGGTAAAATTTTCACAAAATCTTAAATGAATGCAGATTTGAAAGGGTATCTTAAGGGACAATTTTAAATTAAATAAATATAATTTAAAAACAAAAACCCTAAGGAAATTATATTCGTACCTATTAGGTCAAGTTTAGAACAAACATATAAAAACTGAAGTAATTGCTACTGGTAAGGAATATTCAGTGCGAGTTCCAATCTCCGGATTGTTCCGGATGATTCAACCAGCTTATAGAAGACGTACGAACTGAGGAAATTACTTCGGAAATTTATGGCCATTTAAATTGTGTATGCGTATCCTTGTACGTATACTTAGCGAGATCACTGATGCGTACTTTTGAGTGTGTGTATCTCCATACTTTAATTATAGCCGTAAGAGAAGAGTACTGTTAAAAAACCCTCAGCACGTAATAGGGTAATATATATATGCAGATATTTATACGGAAAAAAACGTCTTGGACCTCTGTATTTTCTTCAAACTTATCTTCTTATTATTTACAGGGTATTTGATAGGTACTTTGCGATTACTTATCTTATTGGCAATTGGGATATACAGTATGCGATAAGTGATCTTTGTAGGAGGTAAAGAAAAACCAGCGTGGTGATTCGCGACCCGGCTCTTGTTCGCAGTTATTTTATCCGATATTACTTTCCGAGTTCCGTACGTACCAAAGTTCTGCAAAATACGCGAGAGATGTTACAGCCGCCAACCTTGGACCAATGTGGCCCCTCGCCCGTTGCAACCTACTTCTATTGGCCCTAACCGTTTAAAAACCCATCGGAGAGAATGGTTACATCCGTTGTTCGGGGATGACGACTAAGCTGAGCCTGCGATCCCCTATCAGCAAGATCTGGCAGTCCTATCTCCTATTCAAAAACAACGACTAAGCTGAGCTTGCCATCCCCTATCCGTAAGTCAAAAAAAAATCATTCCTATTAGTAAAGTCAAAAAAAAGAATCATTTTGTTCGATATCTTTACCTCCTGGGCCGCTGTAACAGAAATGAAAGCCCGAGGGTGATGTGTCACACTCTTTTATAGTCGCGATCACCATCGCTATCCCTGTACGCACTTGCTCTGTCTGTGCCTGACAAAGGCTGGCATGCATTATACGATGCATGTGTTACAACATATCAATGCTATCTTATATATCTATTGCAATATACATATTAATGCTATCCTATGTATGTATTATATCAATGTATCAT
This sequence comes from Glossina pallidipes, assembly GCA_000688715.1. NCBI lineage: Eukaryota > Metazoa > Arthropoda > Insecta > Diptera > Glossinidae > Glossina > Glossina pallidipes. The sequence goes on along the minus strand of KK499866.1, from coordinate 151,373 downwards.
CATTCATGTTGGAAACTACAACCAGATAACAAAAATAAATATATTACAATCTAACCGTTAATCCCTACATAGCAAGAACAATTCAATATGCTAACCTTAGCGAGTGATAAATCGGAAATAAGGGTATGTAACAAAATTTTAGATCGTTGTGTATATGCCTACGAAAGTAAAGATATTAGAAAGTATGTCAGTTATACCAACAAAAATTCACTGTGCATTTCTTAGCGTAACTATTAATTAGCAAGTAAACGTTCAGTTTTATGGTTTCGCATATAAAATATAAGATCCTTATTTACATGCCTATGCATATATTACAATATGTAAATATATTGCAGCATGTAACCGTTAATCCCTAAATAAGAAGAACAATTCAATCTTCTCATATTAGGGTAACTGTTGATAAACAAGTGCGCGTTTAGGTGTATGATTTCGCATATGGAAGCATGAGAATAATAAGAAAAATAAATATAGCGAATACAAGATCCTTATGTATATGCGTATGATATCCTTCTCAATAGAAGGCATGTTGTATGAAGATTTGCAAGATGTTTACGTTTAAACCACACAAACGCTAAAGAGACGGTCGACAAAGAGGTACCTACGCTTTCACGTGTAACTTAGCGGACGAATCAGACAGCCAGACCAACTGCTTTTAGAATTTACTTGGTTACGGATGAGGGATATTTCGTACTATGGGCGGACAATTATACGGACAGATTTGTTATTAGTAAGGAAGCCAAACCCTTAATTACAATGGGCTTATACGTACAAAAATATTGCCTGCACTAAAACGCTCGCTCTACCTGTAATATTCAAGTAAATAAACACAATTGCATGAACGCAGCTATTTGCTCTTTTCGGGCGAATATATAGCCAAAAATATTTCGCATTTCGAAACATGATGGATAATAAATCAACTTCAACTTCAAGTCGAACATAGTGAACGTCTAGAGATATCTTCATTTTTTTAAAAACAAAGTTGTCAAAATGAAGTTCTAAGTCTAACGTCTGTCCGTCTGCCTGTTTGTGGGAATGTGTGAGGTAAACATTCTCCCACTCGTAAGAATCAGGATATTGGCTTGAAATTTGACGAAAACATTGAAAGTTTTTGCAGACTTTTTTTTCATAAACGGGTCAAACCTATCAACAAACACGCTTACAATGCAATATAAATTAAGTACATATCTTTTTGAAAGAACATTGAGTTTTTCGCTAGCTATTCATAAACTACGACAGATGGAACGTGACACTCTGGTGCCTATACACGAATAAGAAACATTGTCCACGACCATTTAATCCTGTAGCGTATTAAAATTTCATTTTTGGTGTCAACATTTGCAATACCTAGAAGCAAACTTCAAGGACATTGTAAAGTACACACGTTATCGATCAGAATCGAATTCTAAATTGATCTGAGTATTAGCGTTTGCCATCTTTCCGTATTTTTATCCGCTTAGGATAAACATTTCACGATCGTAAGAATGTTGTAGAAACTGTGCAGAGAGAAAAAAAATTGGCCAGGACTTAATGTTACAGAACTCTGAAAGCTCATTTTTCTTTAGTTTTGCCTAAAATAAATTTCTTAAGTATAAAGATTCCGGCACAACCGAACATTATTTTCTTAGTTGTTTATTTTTGTTTACGTTCGAGAGGAGGAATTAAAATATATAGAAAACAACTTGATATCATTTTTTTTTGTTCGAGTTCGTGACTGATCCAGATTGTTTATAAATAATAAAATAATAATAATCTAAATAATCTGAATAATAATAATAATAATAATAATAAATTATAATAACATTCTAAATTAGCTTAATAATAATTATCTGAAGATATAGAAGCCAAAGGCCCGCGACTAACAACTCAAAAGTCGCGAGTTCAAACCTCAAGTGCGGTACAGTTTTCAATACAGGCGTGCATATTGTTCTAAGTTATCCGGCATCCTTTAAATCCACACTTTGTAAATTTATTTGCAAAATATATAGACATTAAATAAATAAATAAAAAATAATAATAATCAACCAGTAAGAAAGTCATATTCGGCGTGGGCCGAATCTCGCATACCCACCAAACCATATATACTTTATAGGGTCGCTGAGGTCACCTTTGGGATGTGGCCCACCAATCTTCAGTCGTAAATGATGATTATTATTTTCATGTAAATAACAATAATAAGAATAACCCAAATAACAATCAATATAATAATAATAAGAGTAATTTAAGTGCTAACAATCTATATAATAATTATAATCACAATTATCGTAACAAGCATAATAATAATTATTGTGTAGATTATTAATGTTTAGATAATGAACACCACACGCAATATTTCATGTTGTTTTCCCAGTCTAGGCGAATCAATAAACTTTATCCTATAAAGGTGAGGCTCTAAATCAGAGCCCCCTTCTAGGTTGCTTAGAACAAAAAGCAAAGAATTTCGTTTCGATTCAATCAAATCAGTGAGCGACATCTGTAGACTACCGAAGAACATTTCAATATTTGTAGTACAAAAGCACCTTTTGAGCACCTTTTGAGCACCTTTTCAAGGAGCAGCGATGCGATATCGCTTTATTAACCGATGCTTCTATATGCAAATTTGATTCCAAGATAAAGAATGTGCAAGCCTTCGATTCAGTTACCAAAAACTCAAAGAGCTTGAACAAAGCGCTGACCTTCGCTATATAATAATACCATAACTTTCCCCATCTTTGCGAACGGCGATAAAGTGAAACATTCGCTGTGGGTGATATGCAAAAGCGCCTCATAAATGATAAGAAGGGCTTGAGGTTAGTTTGTATAAGATTACATTCTATGTTCCAAGTTTTACGTTGACAGAACTAAAAAGTAAACCCAATGGTGACGAGCTTCATATCGCAATTAAGACCCGTCCGCTTGTTTTATAAAATCTATCCTTCTCTAAAACGCGGTAGTCAGGATACAAAATTTCAGCATTCCCAAAATCTGTCTTTAACCACCTTTAAGTAAACGCTACAATTTGAAGGGCGTAATCGGTGGAAGGAATAGAAGCAGCGCGCACTTTATTATTTAGGTCTCAAACATTATCATAAAGATATCTCTCGCCTCGGACAACTTAGTTTTCTGAAAAAAAAAAAGTCGACTTCACTCGGGATAGCCATAATATTGACATAACCCAACAGGTTATTACCGACTCGAGTCAGAGTTAGTTCCCACCTGGTGAGTAGTAGGATAAAAAGATAGAATTTAAAAATACGAATTATAAATGTATAAAAGAGAGATGATTATTCCGGTTATATAGATGATGTTTCACTCTCACAACTTCTGCTGTTCTGACGTTTTATTGCCTTTGTACTTAATGACTGTATACAAAGTCAAGGTATCATTAATGTGCGGTTTCTTGATATTGAAACTGTTATTGCAGTTGTTGAAGTTGCTATTGAAGTATTGGTGGTTCTTATTGCTGAAATTATTATTCTCGCCTCCACTGTACTGTATAGTTGTAGTGGGTACGGCTAATTCATTGTACATATTGTTTTTTAAGCAGTTGTTGCTGTTTGCGATTGACTTTGAAATATTTATTGCTGTTTTGTTTAATGCTGACTTTACTGAATTTCTCTTTGATTGGTCAATGTATTATTATTATTGAAGAAGCTAATGTTGATGTTATTATTAGATTATCTTTTATCGATTTATTATCTATTGCCGCTCTTGTTGTTTTCACTTGTTCTCTTAATGTATTGTTATTATTGTTGTTGACATATTAATAAAGAATTTTGTTACTGTTGTCATTCTACACTTCTATTTGATTAATAGTATTAACGTTATGTACCGGTTACATAATGGTGCAGAGTAGTTCTCCCTGTTATTATTCCTGTTGTTGCTGTTTAAGCCACTGGTTTTAATTACCGTGCATACCGTATCATTTTTAGTAGAATTAATTTGATCTTTGAAATGGAAACATGGGGAAACATGGAAACTCAAGTAGCTGTTGATCTTATTAAAGAAAGTCCTTTCGTTTGTTAATGCTATTGCAGTCGTTTATTAAGAGTGACATTTGATGTTCCGTACTGTTAACTTTTGTCTAGCACAGTTGCAGCGCACAACTCTTTGTCGGGAGGATCTTATCAAATACACACAGTCTTTAATTACGCAGTGCCAACATTCAGAAGCCGAAAAATGAGATATATTTAAAGTAATGTGTGACCGCAATGCCTAACCGGACATGCGAGCAATGTTATGCAGATATTATGTATATAAGAGCAGAAGAGAAGATAAATGTCTAGAAGGACCAACGTTAATATGAAAGATACTCACAAAATGTTAGCAAAAATGACATCGATTATTGGATTAGATCACTAGTTAATTACAGATAGATCACGCCCCGAGATAAAAGGTCATATGCTTGCAATGCAACATGGGACTATCAACATACCATAACTACCCTGTTCCTTGAGTTAATGCCATACAGAACAAGTAAAAATAAAGCATGTCGTGGCCTACCATTAAGTTCACATAACAACTTTTCAAAATAAGGCGTTACATGTGAAGTGGTCGTGAAACTGGTCCGGTGCAAACCATTTTCAATAGACTTCACACTTGGCCCAAAACTCGTCGGTGTGCCAAATTTCATCACAATATCTTAAAAATTGAGACCTTTAGGTTGAGCACAAGACGGATAGGCTACATATCACCTCAGAAAGTGATTCCGAATCGAATTCCTCTGGGTGTTGTTTACGTTTACATAGACTTAGCATATCCTTGTAACACACGTGGCGTAATAGTGAAAACTGCACATGTAGCTGCCGTACAACAGAAAATATTATCCATATATGTCCAGATTGTATGTATTTTGCAGGAAAACAGTATAAAAGCAAGCACGAAAATGTCACTAAAGCTTCGATCTAACCACGTTACAGATGCGTGATGCACATATGAAAAGAAGTACGTACCACAAACATAAACCACCCATTATAGCAGGAAGTACTGTTTAGTGTACCTGGAGGAACAGAGCAGGCGTTCATATCCGCAATAAGGTAGCAATTAAGATGTCTCTTATCGTTTAAGGAGCATCGAAAGACAAAAAAAACTTAAGCTCAAAATATACAAAGAATCCAACTAAATACATGTCGAGAGTGGTTCCCAGAAAAATCCAGTAAAAGGCAGACTCTCCGTAGAAATCCCATCTAGATTTATATCGAACGCAAATGCTGTACCATTCCCTTTTGGACGAGTTCGGTCTCGATGAAAAGTTGTGCAAATCCCTGCAAACGCTGCGTAACAGACAGAATACACCTATATGACAAAACATATGCCTACGTACACACATCCATGCACATGTTGGGCACGCCTAGCATTGACTAGATAAGAGTGGAAAATATAATGAAAATAATAGTTGAAAATGAGCGCAACAGAGCGGTTGTAGCGGAAATTGAAGGTAAAATATCTTACACATCATACTGCCCATATATACTTTGTTTTAGACTAAATGCCCCAAAATATATTGTAAACGTTTCGTTTTAAAGAAAAACTAAAAAAAATACTAATAACACTAAAATATTGTTAGTCTCAGCATAGTGCGATAAGACGATTAAAGAAGCCACGTATCCTGAAGTTTTAACATGCAATGAATGATTAGCAGCAGAAAACTGCATAGAAAACAAAAACAATTTTCTGGCAATCCAATATTTCAACAACTTTGCCTAATAAAAGATTAATCACTTTTTTTTTAAAAACCCTCTATAGTTGGGAAAAGCTTTTAATAAGCTCTTATAAGTTTCGTAAGACTGTGAAGAAAAACTTTTGTTTAACACTATAGAGAGAAACTATCGATGCAACACTGACTGGCTCTTTGTTTTTTTACGACAAGTTTTCATAACTTTTATTTTGATTTCACACAAGCTGCAAGTTTATTTATACTGATTCATTGTCCTATCCTCTTGTCATCACGACAACTGACACTTTTATAAATTTTCGTCTAATCTGATAGGACTTAAAACCAATTTGATGACAAACCACTACTATTCTAATAATAGTAAAAATCCGCAATGCAACACATATTTTATATTTTGCACCCACGTCCTTATAAACTTTCGCGGAACTGTTTTATTTTTTAAAACCATTTGCTGTAAAATGTCAATCATGGAAATAGTTTGTTTACTGCATTTTATTTTAAATTTTGCATACTAAATGAAACATAAAATGATATATATTTTACTTACGATTACAAATCTATTGTTGAAAGGAGAAATTTTGCGGGAATTTACTTTTTACAGTTATACATTTTTATAAAAAAAAGACACACATAAAGACATTTGTAAATTTTTGAACTTTCGTGACTACATATATGCTTATAAAAAATCTGTCGGATATGCTATCTCGACCGCCGACAGATGTTAATATTTTACCGCTATTATACTACTGAATAAAGGAACCGGCAACCGCTCCGTCAAAATATTTTATTTGCCTTAAGTAGTACATATATAGTATATACGCAAACACACACACAAGGTTCATCATTCCAAACATTTAATGACATTTACGACGGAGTATTGAAGGTAATTATTACGTAAAGATTTCTTTGTTGAACGCAGTCATTTGGGATATCTGCTTTGCATGAATATCATTTTACTCGTATCCTTTTGTAAATCATTGCATTGACTACTGAACAGCAGCATCATAAGACATCATAAAGGATGCCATTATTTATAATGATTTCATGCTATCATTTGACCAACACATGAAAAGCTCTGCTATTTAATTTCACCACACACCCACCCACACAACCATACAAACCCTTATGCACGTAGGGAGAGATTTAAAAATGTTTTTATTAGAGATTTTGCGCACAAACATCGAATTGGAATTATTTGAAAAAAGTAAACAAAAGAGAGTGGGAGAATAAGAATATATGTTTATTAAGCGAAATATATAAACACATGCGTAACAATTCTGCTATTATTGTGTCAGAGTAAAGGGGGAGAAGAAGAGTCAATGTATCTATTTTGTGTTTACGTTTTTATCAGCTGATAGCTGATAAGCATTTATATTAACTAAAATATTCAACAACCTACCTCACTTCGCCAACCAACACAAACCTACATAATATAATATATAAAAACCATTCACTTTGTGTATTTTAAAAATTTGTTACATTTCAACTTATCGTGTATCGCAATGAAAGCTCAGAAAACCGAAATTCATTATCATCTACTTAAGAATATGAAGTATGAGAATGATATACATAAATATAAATGTACATATATATTTATATATACATATGAAAAATATCTTTTGTATATGTAACAAAGAAAACAGCCACATATGTTATTCAAAATAACTTCACTTCACTTAAATGTTGAGAGCACATAATAAAAATTTTTTCCCTCAACATAATAAAAATCTTTCATTATCTTAATTAATGTATATAAACAAACATTTTTACTCCTCCCGTAGGACTTTACGGAATCCATATGTAACGAGCCTCATGAGCTTTACCCTCATTCCTTTGATTTTGTTAATTAAAAAGTAAAAAAAAGAGTAAAAAACCTTGTATATAATACACACTCGAGTGTTGAAACGAATAGCTCTAAACAAATAAAGGATATCCTCACACCTTTACTTTCTTACCAAACGTTCCAAATTTGTTTAAAAAAAAAAAAACATGCACTGATACTCTTATTTTATACTGGGTTACAATCTCTCTTTGCCGATGCCTGAGGTGGAAAACTATTACGAGATGTTTTCATTTACATATTCAAAGTTGCATGTAAATCGACCATTTCGTAAGGTTTTTGCTTGGATATGTTCAGAAGATGTTCACTTAGAAAACCAAATTTTTTGCAAGCAAGTGCCATAATAACTTAAATGACCAGATACTGCATAAGTATATGTAAAGTGTATACAATTTGCGAGATCTTTGATTTTTTAATGTAATATAACTATGAACACAAAGTTACATTTTTTTGGGTCGGTGAAAAGGAAAAGCATTTCATATGGAATTTACTAAACAAACCAGTTAAGCATGGCGAAGTAAATCTTATGGTATGGGGCTGATTTTCTAGGGATTGTACCATTGCGATACATCTCAAAGAAAACACTGTGGATAGATTTGTATATAAAGACTTGTTGAGAGCTGTAATGCTCCCAATGGTATGTAAATTTCAGCAGGATAACGATCCGGAACAATCAATTTGATGAAAGCGTACAATATAAGTTGGAGGCCATTAAACTAAGTCAGTCTCCCGATCTCAATGCTATTGGGGAACTGTAGAGAGAACTAAAGCGCCAAGTTTTAAATCTTCACTCTAGCACTATAAAGGAATTGCCTTAAATTATTTAAAAAGTATGGTATAATATAACAGCAGCGATCGGCAGTAAATAAATTTAATTTATTTCCATTCAATTTTGGTGATTACTTTTAAGCAAAAAATGTTGCGTTATTTTAAGTTTTTATACCCACCCCTGAAGCATGGGGGAAAGCTTCAAGGACCCTATAAAGTATATATTCTTAATATTCTTGATCAGAATGAAATTCTGATTTGAAACTTTGAAGCCATGCCTGCTCGTCTGTGTGTTGTGTGACACTTTCCTGGTCGCAGAAAACGATTTCAAATTTCTTAGAATCATTGGAAGTCTTTGTACGCTGCCTGGTAATGAAAATAGGCCCAATTGGTCAAAGTATAAGCTCGCAATGAAGCATAAACTGAACGCAACACTGTTTTTACAAACAAAAATTTGTGGATTTTCGCTCATTAGTCACAGAGAGTACAAGGATACAAGTCTGAAATTTTCCACATTTGCGTTCATTCTAAAATAAATATGGTGGACACTACGAGTTAAACATGAAAACTTTGCTTATAAAAAAATAAACCTATAACATAAACAATATGTGTATTTAACCAACTTGAACCCAGGGTATCTCTGACGAAAAAAAATTAGCAAAAGTGGTAGTTGTAGATGTTTACCTATTCATCACAAAATGTTATTAAGACTGTAAGCACACTTCGAAAGGTCGATACTTAAGGAAATTTAAAATTGAATGGTAGTGTTAATTTAATTAAGTTATTTTGGTAGACACATATTACAGTGAATACGGTAACGTTAGGTGTCGATTTCAAAGCGCCCTCGTCACCCATTTAATATTCATTAATTTCGTTACCTTAGATCAAACTAATTTGATCACTTTACCACCCATTGTCTTTCAATTTACAAGGAAAAAGCTTTGTTGCGTTGTGATTGCAACTAATCCTAGTTGATAATTAGGAACTCTGAAGTTCATGAAGGGTTGTTTAACAAATTTTTACAACGATTTATACTTTCGGTCTTTTTTTATTCACGCTTGCATGTTGACTAATCCTTGCTATATCTTTCTGTAATTGCATTTTGAACTTATTAAATTTTCCATTATATCACAGCTCCGACTTTAGGTTTATGTAAATGTGACGTGTGCGTAGTAACCTAGTTGCATATTTTTTGTATACAATTTTATTGTTTAAATATTGGTAATAAAGTGAATGGATGCAAAAAAAATATTTTCATATAAAATATGAGAAAATGTTTAAATAAAAGTTTTTAAAAAAAAATATAATAATAATATTAATAAAAAAAATAAATAAATAAATAAAAAGCCGAAAGCCTTAGATGCTAGTGCTTTTAAGACTTTAGTCTTAGAATTTATTCTCTGGCTAAATTTAGATAATAATAATAATAATAATAATAAAAGTTTATTTTTATATCCATAACCGAAAAATGGACTCTCAATCATAATGCTGTCCATTTCTTTATCAATACCAAATTTTGAATTGATTTAAATATGTCTGTCCTTCTTTACTATTATGTGGATGTGTGCTGCTGACATTCTCCTAGCTGCAAAAATTCAGACAATGAGTTCAAATTTAGCAGAAATATTGCAAATTCTTGCACCCGAGTTCACGTTGACGATGGGCGAAATCGATTGGATAACATGCCCACAGTAAAGCCTAAACGAAAAGGATTTTTGTTCCTCTAAGCAAATATTTGTGGATTTTTGTTCATTATTGCATATTGTGAAAGATGAAGGGATAAAATTTTCTAGATCTATTTTGTGGGAGACCATAGCATTCCCGTTCACCTTGGCCACGCGTTCACAAAGTTATAGATGAAAAAGTTTTCATTTCGCTCACTTTTTTGACTTTTTCTACTTATTACTCTTATGGTAAACAAAACAAACTATGGAAAATAATTCTGTACGTTCTTCATCTCAAGATACATTATCTGGCTAAAAATTGCCCACGCCCTCACAAAGCTGTAAGTGATAAAGTAATCATTCTTTTCATTTTTCTTACTCGTCTTTAATTTGAAATAAAAACAAAACAAAAAATGATATCGACATAATTTTTTCTTTATTTGAAATATTGATTCATAACATTTTTATTTAAAAAATATTTTATCTCCTGGACACCTCTGGATTTCTATAAAACCATAGTTTTTACCATTTTTTCCAAATTAATCTGCTCTTATATCACCAGTACCACGATAATCTCAGGAATTAAGCTTGTTGAGAATATGTGGTTCATCGAAGTAAGCCAATGAGTGAAGATAAGCCCACAGAAAAATATCCACTGGGGTTATATCGCATGACCTTGTTAGTAAGTTCGCAAAGGGATTTCGAACTTTTCTCGCAATAAATTGATAGTGCCATGAGATATAATCATGTTTCTGTAGCGTTCTCCATTGGAATATCGTTTTCATATTCAAGTACGACATTTTCAGCCCACAAACTATACCCAAATCTTAATTTTTATGCACGTAGAAGTTTTTTAGAGACAGCAGATAGATTTTCTTTACTCCAAAGGAGAAATTTTCCTTATTTATGATGCCATTCAACCAAACATGAGTTTCGTGCCACATGCACAAAACGTAACTCAAGCAGATTCATTATTTTAGCAATAAATTAAAACAATTTCTGTACGCTGTACAATTGTTAGTTTTCTATAGTGACTCGGCAAACAACACTAAAAACAAATATCGATTTCAGTGGGAGTCGCAAATAAGCATGGACTGCATGATATTTCAAAAAAACACTATTATTGATCATCACGTATTTTTGACACGTGTACACGCCATATTGTGCAATGTATGTCAGCGCCTCTCCTCAACTTATTACAATAATAACCTGAATTCATTAAAAAAAAAGAATGTTTGTTTTTGCAGATTGGTTTAGCTAAGGGATTAGCGACCATAAAGTGATTGGTCTTTGTTTCATTGCTTTGATGCTTATAATAAATATACTTCGTTTTTACGCGATGACTACTTTTTTTTGTTTTTTGCTGCCCACTATGAGAACCTGTATAATATATTGATTCATATGGCCAAGCTCTCAAGTAAAGTGCTCAATTAGTAGCTTCTGTAAGAGCAACATATTCAACTTCCGCAGTAGAGGTGGCGTCAACCTTCTGCTTCTTCAAACGTAAGCGAGCAAGAAACAAAACCTGGTAGGGACTTTCCGATATTAACACCTTGTGGCTAATTTGCACCGACAAAGCGTGTAAGCAGAACATTGGCTTTGTATGTTGGCTTTGTACCACTTCGCTGTTTTTAAATATTTTATTATGCAAGGGACTAACGGTAGTCAAAAGTTGAGTATATATTAAAAAATTACCCCAACATATTAACTTCGCACGAAAAATCTGGGCTACTGCGAATTGTGAAATCCAATAATCTTTTCTGTTCCCATAGAAATTTTGATTCTCTTTTTCAGCCTAAAACAAGACTGCATGAGTATCTTTACTTATTTGCAATTTTCAAGACTATGTTTTCTATGCAGGCTAGATGAAGAGTTGGTTAATTCTTAGCTCTATTTTGGGAGCTATAAGGAGAAATACGGAAGATCAAATCTTTTATATCCAAATTTTTACTAGAAGCAATAAAAATATCCTCAAATGCAACATTTATTATTTCATAGCCTCTCTTGAGGCAGTAAATGTATTTATCCTGTTTCGATTAAATTGATCCCATCTTTTTTAATTACATCGCTAATTTCATTTAAAATAATCTTTTTTCGCTTGCTTGAGTCCATCAATGGTTTCATTCAACTTACATATCTTAAGTAACACACCGGTCAATAAGTTCGTAAGATGGCATATGCGGATGTTTCAACGCTTCAAAATTTCATGACATTTCGATCACTTTTAGCTCCGGATTTATTTTGCCGTGTAACAGTAAATATGTCACTATCGATTGAATCGAATTCATGGCTTAATTTACTATTGCCTGCGTTATCGCGAATATAAGTGTGAATGTCACTATAAACTTCAAATCCTAATTCATCGTCAATTCTTCACAGATTTTTCCTTTATTTGCCAAAGCGGGGATGTAAATTTGAATTCAGAATATAACAACAGCAGATGTACTCAAATACTAATACGCTCGGCTAATGAATAACAGACAAAGACAACATCAACAACTGATTTATTAGACTTTGCATTAGCTTATCCCTTTTAAGCCACAGGTAATAGCTTTTTTCCCATTACATAAACTAAACTATCGTGACTGGATATCATTATTTCATAGTTTGTTAATAGAACGATTGAAGTTATTACGACTTGTTTTTGTCCGTATGTTACGAACTGAAAATTATTTCCATTGCCTCTGTAGCGCTGCCGTTGAGTTTGACAACAACTTTTTATTTGGCTTCGTCCCAGAATACTGGGAGTACAAAGGGCTTAATAGGCTACTGCGTATATCGCTTTAACTATAAATTATTTAATCCCTTTTATTTTGCTTGTAAAAGCATTAGCGATTATTGTCAGTTATTCGCCTTTTCCGATTCGGTCAGCCAAATAAAAAATGTAAATAAAAGAAATGGCAATCGATTCATCATAATACGAATTAAACAATTTTTTTGTCAATTAATTAATTATGTAAATATTTAAGCAAATATTAATTTCAATCATTTGTTATGTACTACCAGTTTATATATAAGGTATAATATAAGTAACTCCAACCTTTTTTCTATAGTTCCAGTAACTGCTTCCTATTAACCGCATAATGAAATAAGTAAAGAAACATCTAAACAAAAATGCACACGAAATTTCATAACGCCTGCCTAAAGTTTTTTTCTTATTTTTTTCATACGGTTTTTCTTCTATAAACTGGGAAAACCAATAGATCAAAATTTTTTAATTCAAAAAATAATACGATTGCATTAACTATTGCTCTTTCGTCGATGATTGTTGCACTACGCGCATCCCAAAACATGAAGGCCGCTTTGGACAGCTTTCGACGGTTGTTGTACAACCGGCTAACTGCCAGTTCACATCTCGCATGAAAAGCCGTTGTAAAATACGTAGCATTTGCTTAAGTTATATCTTTGAAGACCTACAGTTTATCTGAATCACCACTTTCCCTCACACCAGTTTCCCTCACATGTCGAGACACGTTTTCGATTGTACCGCCTTCTAAGTCGATAGCACTCGATCGTCTATACTTTATGGCGTCGCTGAAATTTCTTTCTGGATAATGCACACAAAACAACGCCAACTGATCAAGAGTGAAGAAACCATGCGACGCCTAGCAAAACGCTGGTATTGCACCCAAAGCAGAGTAGCACGAGCCACGGATATGGATTGCGCTGCTTTTCTCCTTTGTCCCATTGGATCTCAAACTGTGCGAGTTCGTTGCACGACTTACTGAAGCCTCTTTTGATCAGATTAGAAATAAATTTTGCTATTACCTTAACAAATTGACTTGAAAAAAGCGTGTCGCAAGTAGTTAAGAGGTTGCAAACCAATTTAATATAAGGTAATACACAACTACCATTAAGTCGATTCTAGTAATAACAAAAATTTATTTAATGAAGAATGTGTTCACTACCGCTATGACTTTGAGATTATCAAAGACTATACTTTTAAATTAACGTGGCCGAAAAGCGCGTGGTAAAAACAAGTAAAGTCACTTTACTGGATCATGGCCCGCCATTAAATGCCTTAGGCCATCGTATCACGTTTCAAACTTAGGCGTTATATGTGGTCGAGAGGTAATTCAATACGAATCATTTTCAATGCTGCTCATCCATGGGTCAAAACACGTCAGCGCACCAAAATATCTCAAAGAATACCACCTATAGGCTAAACAGAAGATGATAAAACGGGCAGCTTAGATTGAGTCAAAAGTGGTTCTAAAGCGATCGGTATAATAAAAGGAATTTTTATCTCAAGTTCTTCCGGCACAAATTTAACATACCCTTGCACCACAAGTGGTGTGGAGTATAAAAATAATGCTGCGTTAATCAAACTATACATCCACGACTCGCTACCAGTAAGGCATAACGTAATCCAAAATTTCATTAAGAGCGCAATACTAACGTTAAGCGTTAATTGCGATTTAAATGAACACAAAAAATAACTTTTAGAAAAAAATACATACAAGTATATCTGCAGGGATCGAATTTCATGGCAAATAACAACCGCAGAAATCAATCTAATGAACGCGTGCATGCATTCTCATTTTACAACATCTTTCGCTGAATTTCAATGAGGTCATGAAAGAGAAAAAATTCATTTAAAAAATGAAAATATTTCTGCACAATGCCTTTATAATCGTTCCTAACCAATACCAATCATTTATATTCATAGAAACGAGCACAGACGCAAATTTCGAATGCATTCATATTAAACGAACGAACAATATCAATATCGCAGTATTTGCGCTGTACTACTATAAAAACCGTAAAGGAAAGATGGGGAGCGCAATTGCAATAACACCTTTTCATCATCCGATGTCACGGTTTGCGCTATATTAGAAACGAAAAAGGAAGAAAACCATTTTATTTCTCTTTCCCGATTTCGTGTCTTTAGGTTTTATCCTCTACTTGCCATAATTAGAAAAAAATTTGTTGTTCGTTTTTCGGGGAGATAGGAAATATACAAAAGAAACTACTGATTGACGACGAATTGTTAAAAAAGAGAGACTTCTAAAAATATGTGAAGTGAAAAAAAAAACGCATATAAGGCCAACACACGTAATCAATAAACTTACAAAAAAAAAAAAAAAAAAAAACAGCATGCATATATATCCATATAGATGTACATATGTATAGATTCATTATGGTTCAACTAAGATCCTTAAAAGAAAACTGCATACATGAATTACATACTTGTGTGCACAATAAATACAATGCACACGCATCGATGTATGCAGTCTTTATGCTATATACTGGAATATATAAACATTTTTTGCAGGTTTCTCAAACTCATGCAGATTTATAGCCTGCGAATCTGGGTATATACACTGACGAATGCATAAGTGTATGCGTATGTGAAATGAAATTTTTGAGCCATTTCTTCTTATTTTTGAAAAATGAACGAAATATAAAGCAACAACAATGCCTACTGAGAACTGTACAATTTTTGTTTGTGTTTATATAGGTACATATATGTACACTGTGACGTGTCAGCAAAACCGAAACTGCTGGATAACTGTACAACGGCGATTACTTTTCAAACCGGACTTTTAAATTTAATTTTTGTTTCTTTTGCCTCATTGGCCGTCGTTCTGATGTAGTATCGGGCGTTTTATGGGCGAGGCCATTGAGATATGTAGCTCATATCTCCCGAACTTACTAATTATGCGTATAACGCTTACGAATATATGCGATAACATATAAATGTGAGACTCAGTGTTTCAAGTCAACAATTAGTATATGGTGGCAAGCGTTGGCTGGTTTAGAAAGAAGTCTAAAAGCCTGTTGGTCTTTATATCTGCAATTATTCAAACTATTATTATATATGCTGTAAAAATTTAATGATCCGATCGGATCACAAACGAACAGGTCCCGTTTAGACAATAAAATATATCTCTAGTGAGAATTTAAAGTACAAGGGACCTTAAAGAAGCGGATGTTGCTGAATGGAAGGTAAAAGGAGCAAAGGTAGAGAGAGGACAACAATATTACAAAGAGCTAACAATCGTAAAAAAAAGGATTTGCCGATATATAGCATTATAGTGCTTGTAATATATACAGATGAATGGCTAACAGTAGTAGTAAAAATTCCCATCCAATACACATATGAATGATTCCAAAATATAGCCTGGATGGGTTTAAAAGATGAATGAGCACATACGTAGTGCATAAACGTATATATAAGTATATATATACATAGGCTGACAAACAAAAATTCAAATTTCGAACGAAATTTGTTTTTTCACACACACACACACAAAATTCGCTTGCGGAGAATGTAATTAGATTGTGTTCGTGTGTGAACATGCTACTGTTTTGTTGTTATTTCATGTTTTTGATGGTCGGTCGTGGGTCGGTTGGTCTGGTTGCTCACTACACTTCATGTTCTTTTGTATTTTTTAATTTTGTTTTTGGTCATAGGTTTTGTTTTTATTGTGGAGTATGGAGTATGTACATGCAAAAAGCAATTTTTTCTTTCCATGCATGTTTGAGCGTTCAAACACACATCAATTTAACGAGCAGCAAGTGTTATATGTCTGCTTACTCCGCTATATTTTTATAGGCATAGGCTTATCCCGCCGTTCCTAGCATTCTCTGTATGCTTATATATCATGAATTTGCCTGTTTGCTTAGTAGTTGTGCAAAATACACCAACCAAAAACAACACAAATAAATGTACCACATCAATATTGAAAGCACAACAACACCCTTTATAAGAACAAACTGGAATATCAAAATTTATAGTTCATATTGCGGTCACATGGAGATCAATTCAAAGAAGAAAAAAAGCAAAAAACATATATTGAGACGAATATATGAAAAATTAAATTGTCTGCAATCGTCTCTTTCAAGTGCGTCCGATGACAAAAAAGGTTCGTTGACCTTTCATCGGTATTTAAATTCGCTTTACTTGTGCCTTGAAAGTGGCTGGTTAGTTAGTTGAAGCCACGAACACGCTCTTATCGAAACCATCTAACAATATATATAATTTCCCCAAACTTCCCGATAAAATAAAGGGGACGGTAGTAATGTCCAGTATCTAAATCATTTTTACTAATTTTTAGCAAATAGGTGTAATATAATATATAAGTGCTCAATAGAGAGAAATTCGCTATCATTTGGCAAGGCGTCGTCGGGTTAACGGTGTTGTGGGCGTTGGCGTAGGAGGTTTAGAAACCTGAAAATTAAACACAATTCTTGCAAAGGCTTCAGTTTCATGAAATATACAAGCATAGTGTTTACCGATCGTATAGGCTTTGGTGTCATCGAATTTGCCGGCGGCGGTTCACGTGGCAATGGCCCGTTCTCACCCCCCACTATTGTTACAGCTACAGGCCTTTGCTCGCTGGACGCTCGCTCAGTACTGGCACTACGTGATGTTGAGCCAGAACGTTTGAACATGCCGGAAAGTCGGTTACGCAAATCTTTCTTGCTCGCTCTCATATCGCTTGCTACACTAATGTCGGAATCTGAACCTTGAATCTGAATGACAACGTTAACATGATAGTCGCTTTGAAAGATTCTCGTACGTTAACAAGGCCACTTACTGATATTTCGCTTTCGGAATTACGGCTGCTCATAGTCAGACTTCTTAATTTACCTATTAAACCCTTCTTCTTTTTGCGTGGTCCTCGCGGTATATCACTTTGCGTCGAGCCTCCAGATAAACGAGAGTCCAGTCTGGAATCCATGCTTGAATCGCGTACTAAACCACCCAATTCAGAGTCAATTGACTGCATGGAAGATACACTGCCCTCATCCTGACACCATATATTCTAAAATATTAATGAGTTACGATAAGTAGTAGGCTTTACATGATTAAAACTTCAACTTACTTGATCCCTTTGTATAGATTGATCTAGCGATAGACTTTTACGCATAACGCTGCCGTTAGTAGTTGTCCGTGATAATTTTACACCATTACGTTGTAAGCTCATTGCGCTAGCTACAGAACTTTGACTTCCATGAGTATCATTCTCTTGCGATGCCGCACGTCTTAAATTTCGACGCAGGCGAGAACGTTCATGTTCCTCTTCATTTATACGTTGGAATTTCCTAAACTCTTCTGACGCTTCTGCTAAACGTGCCAACATATTACCTATATTTAAGGTATTCAAAGATGGTGACGGACTTCTACTTCTTTTAGCAGCGGCCTGCGTATAAGGCTTTAACTCGTTGGGATTTCTGCTGATTTCCACTTGATTTAAGTTGGGAGCTATTTTTAAAAGCTCATCCACCGTATGGAGTAGGCCGCCAATTTTGCGCTCACCGCCTTCCTGTTCCATGCGGCGTTTGATCAGTTCCTTTTCATAACGTTCCCTCTCGCGTCTTAATTTTTCATTTGAAGTTCTTAACTTGGCGTGTACGTCACGTAACTCTAGTAAATCACATTGCAATTCAGCAATCTTTTTGCGCCCTTCTTCCATTTCCTCTTCATTGGCCCGCTTTAGTTGATCTGTTCGACGTTTCGATTCTAACCGTTCCTTATCCCGCTCACGTTCTACCTCGAACAAAGTTTGACGCAAGTCACGGGCCAACGTTGAGGTCTCCTGTAGCAATCGTTGTTGTTCCTCGCGTTCCTTTTGCCACGATAATTCTAGCTTAGTCTTCATACCCGGTATTTTAGTTCGACCTGAACCGATAACACGTTCCTCCTCAAATTCATTCAGTTTTGATTGCATTTCAGATATTTTGATTTCATTTGCACTACGTTCCGAAACCAGCTCAGTTTTCACTTTGCTAACCTCCAGACGCGATTCAACTAACTGGTCTTCCAAACAACCAATCTACGAAATGAAGAGAACTCAACTAAAGATGCCTAATATTGAACTGAATTCTTCACAGATACCTGCTGTTCCAAATAAGCTATTTTGCTCTTGTCATCCTCATCACTACTATGCATAGAAGTTCGACTTTGTCGTCCGCTATTGTTAGCCTTCAAGTCGCCTATCTTCTTTTGGGCCGACTCAAGCATTTGCTTGAAGGCATCACGATCCTTTTTAAAACGTTCACATTGACGCTGAATAAAATATTGAAATGATGAATGAATGAAATACCCTTTGTGACGAATTTTAAATTAAAATAGATATATAAAAAAAATGCATTTGTATAATTTTGGCCAACATATCTTTGTATATAATTCCAATCAATATTGATACGGAATTTCAGATAAATATGTATTGGTATTTTAGGTCACCAATTAGTTCACCACTTTTAGTCAAGAATATCAATGTGAAGTGTTAGCCACTAGTCCACATCAACAGATGGACTAGTTAGTCGAGGACAGCCGAAAATCAAGCCTATGTATGTCTTACACAGTAATGCATATTCTTGAATATTATAAACGGAATATTAAAAATTATCAATGTCTTTCACTGGTATTGGGTGAAAAAATTCTATAGTAAAAGGCATAAGCAAAAAGATGTCAGCAAGACTTACATGCATGGATGTCAATTCTGTACTTAAATTCTTAACTTGCTGTTCATAACGTAAACGTGTAGCCGCAACTTCGGATTTCATTTGCAATTCAGTATTTTCTAATCTAAATAATCAAAGGCGCTTTTAATTGAAATTTATCGGTTTAAAAAGCCTTTTATGCTTACTGTGTCTTCAGTGTTTTGACTTCGTTTTCTAAAGCAGCATTTTGCGTATTTATTGATGATTGTATTTGTTCTATGCGGCTAAAATCATTAAGCTTTTTATTTAAGTCATCGTTATCTTTTCTCAACTGGAAAACTAAATCAATGTTCATTTCATTCTCCCGGCGAAGACGATCGTATTCCTGATTCCGCTCAGCAAGTTTAGTTTGTAACATTGTTTTTTCATAATCTGATGCTCCGAATTTAAGACATTTTTGTTCTAGCTCTTGAATTTTCTTCTGAGCTTCATTTAATTTCTTAGTCAATTCAGTGCGGTTTGCTCGCACATCATTCAGGTCAGAGATTTTCTGTTTGGCAGCATTCAGTTCACTTTGAAGATTAGCTTTTTCTGTGGTTAATTGAGCTTTCGATAGTATTGTCTCCTCGGAGAGCTTTTCCCATTGTGAATTCATTTCAGCACAACGTTTCGATTCAGATGCCAAAGATTCTTGTAACCCTTCTATTTGTTTTTTTAATTCTAAGATTTGCTTAGAATCCGTTTTGGATCCCTTTGATTTAAGCTCTTTGATTTCCTTTTCTAAAGACTGCTTAGTTTTCTCGGTTATTTTACGAGCAGCTTGCAGTTCGGAATCCTTCGTTGCTAATTTCCCTTCAAGCTTCTCACGTTCCTTTCGTTCTTTTTCATAATCCTTCTCCAACCTGACAAATTTCTCTTTATCGGCTTTAGCTTGCTGTTCCAAGAGACATTTATTACTTTCACTCTGTTTAACCTGAGTACAAAACAATATTTTCTTTTCATTCTCTCCTTAAACTTCGCATATAAAATTTATATTATTTTTTTACTTTTTTGTCAGAAGACGTAAGGAATTGTAGATAAGAGTATTTACTGTCCATCTTGTACAAAAAAAGTGCGAACATAAATGTTCGAGATATAGCTAAAATAATCCTAACTCAAGGAAGGTTAATTGCCAGAGCACATACGAAAGCACGCAATGGCACAAATATAAAATCATGGGGAGCATTAAAAATAATAAACTCCTTCCAATAATCAAATTCGCAACTTTTCTACGATGAACGACTAAAGTACAGAAATGGCAACAGGGACGAATTCTGTTAAAAATAGTTCGAATCGGACCACTTATTCGATCAGTTGAAAAGTCGGTATATGCATAGCTTTAGGGTGATGTAGAGTATTTAAAAGTGGGTCGCGGCCTATTATAGAGTTTTTCCTTCATTCTTTCATTCTTTCAAATTCACCTCATTGTCCTGCTTTTTAATTTTCTCTTCCAGTTCGTTGATTTTGCTATTTAAGCTTCTTGCTTCTTCTTCGGACTTTCTAAGACGCTTTTCTAGGTCGTATGTCTTAGTTGCAGATACTGCAGAGGCTTTCAGTGTTTCTAAAAAATGAAAAGATTTAAACGATTTCAATGTACCTGGAAAAGACAAATTTGTTTACACCACTTACGTAGTTCATTTTCAGTCTGCTTTAGTTTCTCTTTATATTTGGTCAAATCTTCTTCCATTGATTTTTTTTCCGAAACCAATTTTTGCACAACTTGAGCGTCCGACTTTAACATTATGGCTCTCATCTCGTTGTTCTCTTCGCCTAATTCCTCCAGCCATTTTTTTAGCTGATTTTTAGGTGTTAAGTCTGTTATGCGTATAGCAGTTTTTGGTGGTAATTTCTCTTCAGCTTCTTGGAGAATGCGTTTTAATTTGGTGCGCAACATATCACGTTCTTCTTCTGCCTTGTTTAGTGTGCCCTTTAACGTAGCCAACTCTGCTGAATTATTTACTTTTTCTAAAGAGGAACTGGAGCGTAGCGCCTGCAATTGTAGACGTTTCGTTTCCTTTTGCAAGCGTTCGTTTTCAATTTCTAAAGCAGAAAGTTTGGAACTCATTGTCTTTACATCTTGGGAACCTTGGGACGCTTGCAAACGCCCAATTTGTATATCTTTTTCTTTAAGGGACTTTTTCAATTTATCCAACTCTTCGTTTAGCGACTTTAAACGTTTTTCTGAAGTACCAAAAGAAGCAAAAGAGGCAAAAGAACTTCGCTTCTCGGTAACAATATCGGAACGTATATGGTCTTGCAGTTCCCGTATGTGATTTTTGACCTGTGAATTCTCTTTTTCTAGTTCCTCGACTTTCTGGCGCAGAATAGAAGCCTCTTGTTCATTGAGCTCTAACAAAATACGAAGTTCGGCTGGGTCGTCCTCGTCCGAAATGCCTTCATCTCGTTCTGCGTTCAATTCGACCGACAAACGTTGCGGTACAGAGCTAAGTTTCTGAGCTAAAATTTGAAATGAAATCAATACATATATATATAGCATTACATTTTTAAGGTTTTAAGCAAATAGCGAAGGCATGCATCATTCAAGGTCGATTAATTACAGGGTTAGAGGTCTTTGACAAATAAATTTATTCCAGATCAAACCAATTTTTCTTTTTCATCAGCAGCTGCAAAAAATGGCAATAAACAGAACTTAGTGGCAATTAAGCCAAGTAATTATGGGAGCGGCAAAACATACAAAATTCAATTAGTAATAACTTTTTAATATTTTAATCCTAGTCTAAGCGTTAGTTAGTGTTCGGCTTTCTAGCCTGTATTTCATATATTACGAGTGATTTTTGATAAACAATGAACAATAACAAAGGAACTTTAATCGTACTCATCGTACTTCTAGAGCGTGTTGCCATTTTTTTCAACTGCATCATAAGAGAATCATTATCATCCTCCATACGAGCGACTTTTTTCCTTAAATTTTCAGCCTGCAAATTCAAGACGGAAACGGAAGAAAAAGAGAGTAGAAGAACTTAATGACGTTCACATATAAAGCAACAGTAATAACATTTATGTATGTAAATTCAAGTTTGATCCAGTTGGTGTGATAAGTTGAAAACGTAACGTCAACCGGTTAATAAATTACATGTAAATGGATCAATAAGTACCCGCATTGCGTGTGAGGACAGAAATGTAAACCAAAATTACATACAACGTTTTTAAACTTGACCAACGTTATTAAAATGCACTCATTCTTTCTTTCCCAGATAAATTGTTGTTCTTTCTAATGTTTGAGCAGAACAGCTCCCAAGTACTGTGATATGAATAATCCGCTTGGTTTAATCGCATTAGTATCAACGATGAGATATTCACGACCCATAAAATCAGCTGCTTGTATTCTTCTATACTTCTTCAGTTTCTTCTTTACTCTCTTTGCTCCTTTGCACTTTCGTTTGCGTTTCAAACATTTGCATTCATTAGTTGTCACAAAAAAGCCTTGAGAATAATCATAAAGCTATCGCTGTTTCATCTTTTTGAGAGAAAAACGTAACTACGACTTCAGATAACAAAACTATATCATCATCGTCTTTAATAATAGAACAAATTTCACAGTTAACCCCTTGGAAATGTCACCCCAGATTATAGTTTAATTTCGTTGTTCCAAGATGGAAATCCACAGTGAGCCCTTACGCCACAGACAAAATTGTAAAAGGTAACATCCGTTTCACCTTGCAAGTCCAATAAGTTGTAATCGAAACTGCGTTTGGAACGGATTGCCGCATTGTAAGTGGTGTATACAAGTTGATTAAAGCAAGAAGCGGTGAGCTTAGTCTGTTCAAGGTTACTTTCACTTCTAATCGGTAAGTGAGTACCATTTTCAAAAGATGAACATTACATCTTAAATCCTGTGGGATGAAAAACGTCTGTCCTCTAGAACTCGAATTCATGCCTATTAAAGTTCACTGGGGACCGTCTACTTCATCTTGTAGATCTTATCTGATAGTGAATTTGCTTTAAAGCCAAGCTAAGAAGAAATGACTGCACCTATACTATACCAAAGTTGACACTAGTTATCTGAAAAACTTGCGGAAACCTGTAGTACTGCTCCCATACGAAATATTAGAAGCGCCATCACTGCGTCACACTACTGAACAGTTTCTTTACTTCCCTCTCAAAAATAGGGAAAATTGCGACATCTACAACATTTTCATTTCTTGAAATAATTTCAGCAATGAAATATATATCCAGTAGCAGCTGACTATGTAATACACATATAGCCAAGACAATGTCTGAAAAAAGTCAGATGATAATTCTTTAACTTTAAAATGATATGCCGTCGCAACCGCCCTAAACTGTAAAAGATTGGCCGAAAGTTTATCAACTTCATCATAATTTATTCCAATTTAAAATAAAATCTTCCCCTTCTAATTGTTGTATCATGTTTTTATACTCTATACCTTTTGTGGTATATTAAACCTATGCGGACTTATGTAACACGCAAAAGCATTAAAACAGACCCACTATTAATTATACTCATCGATTCAGAATCATATTCTAAAGTCACAAGTTTTGAGATATTTTGACGAAATTTGATATACCGACATGGTTTGGCCAAGGCTCGGATCGGGTCATTTTCATGATCGCTCCTCATATACACCTTTTTTGAAAAAGTCCTTTTATGGATCAAGATGGCAGCTTTCGAAATTTCGCAACCAAAACAGCTGAGTTATCATATTTTGGCAGCCTAAGCTGATGTACAAAATTTCAATCGAATGGTCCTGTGGTACAGCTGTTCGCATCAAAGACTAACATTTGTATGGGAAATTGGTCTAATTTTTAATATTACAGTGATAATAAGCCACTAATATTAATACTAACTTTAACATAAATGTCAACGGTATAATGTTTGGATCACGTAGGTTCATCTTCTTCACCTCACCCGGTATAAGGTTCTAACGAAAACTAATTTTTTATAGGGCAAAAAGGTATCTTTTTTATATTTTAAGCTGAAAATTGAGTGAATTGATGAGAACTAGAGAGAGAAGTAGAGGTTACGCCAGGCTTAAACAGCAACTTTCCGTAATTGAACAATCTTGAAACACGTGTACTTATTGGTCCAAGCTCAATATTACAAAATGTGCTTATTAGTATTTGTTGAGAGAAAGACGCGCAAAAAGAAACTAGGAGGAACTGCCACACAAACAAATTATGCCGGTATTGATGAATATGCTATACCTGCCCCTTGGCTAGATCTAAGGGCACGAGAAATAACATTTGGAAACAGTAAAGATGACTGAGATATGGAAGGAAACGAGAAAGTCCGTAAACTGGTCACTGATGGTATGATAACAGAAAGTGATGAATCCTCTTTGCTCAAAGATCTAATTGTTTTTTGCATATCCCAAACGCCTACCGGTGAAGCCACGGGGGTTGTATCCTCTGTTGCCACATAGCTTGTATTTTGCGTCTCAGACATTAACTTCATATTATAACTGTCATCAGTTTGGGCATAAACATCCCGCTTTTCTTGTGAAATCAATTGATTGGCATGAGAAAAGCAGCCAATCTCGCTTAACTTTTCATCTTGCCGCGCCTCTAACGTACTGCTATCATCAGTTTGTAAACAAACATCAAACATTTCTATAAGTTCTGTTTGTGAAGCTCGTGGAAAATTTAAAATTTCGTTGCTTTCCCATGATGTTTGAGTTCCCTGATTGGTATCACTCCTCCCTTTTACCCCTCGCCGTGTCCCCAGTTTCTTGAACACATTGTTTTAGGAATAAAATTATGAATTTATGCTTATGATCATGAAATCCCACAGAGTGTTGTTTTTTAATAAACACTTACTTCTTCTTCAGCGAATTTTAATTGGTCCTTAAGATCGGATTCGCGTTCCACAGAGTCTTGTAAATCTCTTAACAATTGCTGAGGATCTTCCTGGGATCCACCTCTGGTTAAAGATTCTCTTGTAATGCGACCATCGGCCGAAGTTGATTTACCCAATACACCTAATGTCGGTGTTTTTTTCTTACCTGGATTTCGCAACTCTTCAGCTTCAACCTGTAAAAACACAATTGTTTCAAACACTTGTTTTGACTTTTTTTCTGTTTGTTCTTACTTGTAATTTTTTAGTTAATTCATTCGAAAATCGTAGCTCCTCCTCCAACTGTTTGATGCGAGCATTTAACCCTTCGTTACCGCTATTTTGCCGCTCCTGTTCTAGCGTTTCAATCTTTCGTTCACATTTCTTCAGTTTGAAACTTAAAATGCGACAATTCTTAGTAGTCTTCTCCAAATCTTTTTGTAAACTAGTTTTCGCCTTCACATCATCTTCACGGAAAGTATCTTGCAATTCCTCCATTTCAGCTTGAAGATTTACAATTTCAGTTTTGGCCTCTTGATTTTCTTCCATTAGCTCTTCGCAGATTTGTTCTGCTGCCTGCAATTTTCGTCTTAGTTCATGCTCGGTGCTTTTGGGATTGTTCTCCAAATCTTTCATTCGCGTATTTAGCTTACGCTTTTCTTCGCTTATCTTATCCAATTGATCTTTCAACTCATTGACTTTTTTTTGTAGCATTAAAGCCTCGGACGCAGCTGTACGATTTGGAGCAGTTTCCATGGAAGCTAAACGTCTCAATAATAAATCGCTCTTTTCTCGCTCGGCCTTTTCAGCACGTGCCTTCATCGCTTCGAATTCGGAACGTAGATTTTTAATTTCCTCCGCACGTTCATGGTCACCGGCATGACCGACATCTGCTAACTCAGTGGTTATAGACACATTGTCGTGATTCAGTTTTTTGTCACGGTAGTGGTTATCCTTTATATTCAGCATAAATTCAACATCTTGTGCAGTTTTCTGTCGTTCCAATTCCTTACGTCGTGTTGAAGAGGTGGTCGTAACCGATGAGGAAGGAGAAGAGGATGAAGAAGTGATTTGATTTGAAGGCGATGTTTTGGATTTGTAGGAATTTTTTGGTGGGGTAGGAGGTAACGATGCTACGACGGACTTTGAGCTCAAAGAAGACACATCATTGACTGGCGCTGACAAAGGACGTGATTCATTAACAACTGCTGGTTTCTTCGGAGGCAAAGACAAATGCTTAGTTTCTTCGCTGAAGCTGTTGGATCCAGATGATGTAGAAGATCTATTGCGTTCTAAACTCGTGGGTTCTTCCTCGCCAGTGTCCCTGTATTAGTATATAAATTAAGAGTAACGTTTAAGACGTTAAAGACAATTCTTTAAATTGAGCCAACAAACCCTTCAGTTTTTTTAGGTATAGAACGTTCCCGACTAGACTCGCGAGAATTTTGACTGCGTTGTTTTTTCAACGTGTTTATTTTCCGAGCCCTTTCAGCTAAGCTATCCGAAGAGCGTATGATTAAATCTTCTGGTATTTCTTTGAGAGGAGACGACTTTGAGGGCGATGCATTAACATTTAAAGATATTGAGTTTTCCACCTTTTACAAATTATCGAACGCTTTTTAATGTTTCAATAACGTTCAAATAGTATACATACCTCTTTTAAATCTAAAGCGGTGGTATGGCGACGAGGTGGTATGGGCAGTTTAACGGTAATATCGGCATCATTTTCCGCAGGGCCTATATTGCCCCCTTTGCTAAGCGTTTGCCGATCATCGACATCGTCGAGATCCGGTGTTGAAGTCCATGATTGGGGACGTCGTTTTAGCTCTACATTGAAGTGGACAACTTTTGTTGAGTAATATATTTATATCGTTGCACCCCCCAAAGACGGAACACATGCGATTGCACAGTAGTTGTAAACCATTCATGGGTGTTAGTGTTATTGTTATTTTTTGTTTTAAATTTTGCATTAGCCGGAGGAAGTGAAAGAAGTCGATAAGTATTTGCGAATACAAATAACAATAACATACAATGGCATTAACGTTATGTTGCGTGTTACGTTTGCGTTATGTTATACAAAAGATTGATGTGTTTTAAACCATTTGTCATCGTTCGTTGCAACAGTTTTGAGACGTTTCAGGCGATTGTTATCCAAGATGATGGTTAAATTCAATCACCAAATATCATCCACGTCGCATAGAAAAGTATCATTGGTGTAGTTTTTTTTTTAATATTTATTGGGTTATTTTATGGTGAATGTAAACAAAAGTTTTCAGTGTATTAACACATGATACAGTGAACAGTGCCGTAGAAGAAGAAAAGATAGAAGACAAACATTGACAGGTGAGTGAGCGAGACAAAAGATTTGCTAGATGGTTTATGCTGACGTGTATATAAACGTGTAGAGATGGATATAAAATTAATTATGTTATATTTTTTAACTACTTTTAATCAACTTATAATTAAAACCATGCCTTAATGTGTACTTCAACATATATCATACCGATCTCGTTGTTGTTTGGTGAGGACAGATTTTGCGTCGACGTCCACGTGCGTGACGAGGGTCTAAAATTATGATAAGTTGTACTAACGTTGTAATAATTTTGATTATTGCTTAAAAACCTCGAATTAAAATTATCGGAAAGATTTGGTGAGGACGCTGCCACATCTTCACTCCCTCGCCGTGCGGTATGCTCTTTGTAGTCACGAAAACAACGCTTGCATCTCGTCGGATAACGTGTCTGTGGATGAAAACCTAAAGGACATAGCAGGTCTCCCTTGAAAGACGGATATAAATGATGCATTTATTCGAAAAAATTTTGCAAACCTATAAAATAAAAAAGTCAATTTAATAGTAATGATCATAGAGATCATAGAGAATGTTATTTCAGCGAATCTTGCTATCATTTTAGAAAACTAACTTCTTAACCAAGTGAAATATACCTCGCATTGACACATGTAACCGTTAGAATTATGTAAATTATGTACAATCTGGACGTATGGGCGACACATTTCAATGGCTAAGTCCGAAAATACTCAATATGTCAAAAAGAAAAGGAGCTCGTGTCCGACTTCCACTAATCGCTTGTCTTTTTCGGTTTTTTTGAAATTCACATTGGAACCAATTACATTGATAGAATGTGCGATGCTTCGTAGAAAAACACGCGCTACATTATCTAAAACTTATCATTTATTGGAAAATATTTATGACATGAACATAATTCTTCGTGTTTATCTGGCAGCGTGCGTCCATACAAGTTAGCCAAAACGCTTTTGCATGCATTGAAGCATCGAGTTGTGTTTAAGTATTTGCCTTCCTTTTTCTCAATCGCAATCAACACTGGAACATAACACGACATATTTAACTAAACGTCAGCTGAACACTTCTCAGACGTGTCTTTTCTGTGTTAGTGAATTAAAAATAATAATAATTGATATAAATCTTTAGTGGTTTCATTATCAAGTGAAAATTGTACTATTGTTTTAATTTACAATCCCGTAAACTTCTTTTTAAAAGTATGAGAAGAGAATTTTTCTTTGTTTTACTTCTGGATTTTTGGTAAACAGCTAACACAATATCAGCACGTTTCCCTATGAAAGCGGGCTATGAAAATGTCTTTGAAAATTATTATTTGAATATCGCTGAACACAATAAGTGATCGCAGGTGACCGGAAATGATGTTGAGTTAGCTCCCTGACTAGCTGATCCACCGGTGCCCAATAATCAGATTGTTAATAATGCTTCTGACTTGGGTGCCAACGGTATTGCAAAGCCTGAAATCAATTTATACGATTTCGATATGCAATGTAGTTTCTTTGTATTTGTCGAAACCTTTGAAAACGGTAAGGGGAAACGTACAAATACCTCCTTCGATCTTCCCTTTCGTGCATAACTTTTGAAATGTGTTCAAGAAACAGAGCCTAAAACCGTATATTCCCATTTTCTGTACGAAAAGACTCGGTATAGCCCGAAAATGGCGATTACTGATGTTCCTATAAAGTCTGCTATTAGACCACTAAACAAGACTTGTCCGAACTGAGAGCGAAAATTAGATCTCAATAAAACAATGGCTATTAAGAATTTAATTTATAAAAAGATGAGGGAAAAGTACTCTTCCAATTATTTCGAGTGGCTCGACGATAAATCGTGTAACAAGAACTCCCATTCCTTGGTGGATTCGTCTACGGTCTCCTCAAATAATGATAACGCAGACGTAAATAAAATCCTAACAAAAAAAAAAATTATTATATTTCCGTCAAAAGGACATTTATTACTTCCTCCAAAGCCGTCTGTAACAGTGATTCCTAGCAACGATTTGCCTTCTCCTGAATTGAAAAGATTAATCTCTAGGATTAAAAAATTTATCGGTCCAATGATCGCTCATTAATGAATTTAAAGGAAAAACTTCTTATTGTGCTAATTCTCTCTCAACTGCTTAGTACTTCGATTAAATCCTCTGAGTACCTTTCTCTCTCTTTTTGGTTTTTGATATTTACTTGAACTCAAACTCAAATAATATTGAATTTGCATCTTAAGTGAAGTTTTCCTGAGAAACGACGACGTCTTCGAAGTTAAAATTGGTAGTTATAGGTAGTTATATAAATATAAAATATTAATTAAAGTGGATTTAAATTCGGAAGATTTTCAGCAAATATGTCGTGTCTGTCTACAAAAAGGGGACGTAAATTTATACGATTACAAAGTAAAGTTACGTGAAAACAACGAAGCAGCCGGCTCAGAGAATTACTTAAACCTAACAATCGCAGAATTAATGGAAATATTTATTTGCTGAATAACAGAAGAAGAAGAAGACTTAACAGCCACCAAACGACGTGACGACGATGGTGTTAGTATCTACTTAAAAATGAGGACGTATTCCTTACATATCTGCTGTTGATATTATTATCAACAAAACCATGAAATCAAATCTTTTCGTAGGATCGTGATACTTTCCACTCGGCGCTGACGTACAAACTTTCCGCGATGAAATTCAAAAAATTTATGTAATAAAAAAAAAAAATTAGTTTGCATTCAAAAACTTTTATAAACGTTCGCAATCGATAAGCGCAGGCACATTACGAACATACGGCTTGGCACTAATAAGCGAAATAATAACGCGCACATAATAATAAATTTGGATCTAAGCTAAGAACTATCTTAACTGACTTTCTCCTGTCATTCGTCTTCAAGCATTCGCATTCGTTAGAAATGCTATAACACTTCTCCTTTGACGCTATTTAATTCAGTCATACAACGAGTAAGGAGGAATTTTATAAATTATTTATTTTTTGTTTACATTTTCAAATTTTATCTTTTCAAAGTTACTTCATAAACAACATAAACGATATTCTCGTTCATTAGCTACTAGTATCGCTCTCTCTCTCTCTCTGTCTCTCTCTTAGCAGTGCTCCTCTGCTCTATTTGAAATTTGTTTATTTTTGAGAGCAGACGCTTATAAGAGCCTAAGAGAAACTACATTTAACTCTGTAAACGCTCTTTTCTAATTGCAAAGAGAATTGAAGAAGAGTTTCATAAGAGAGGAATTCTGCGGTCATGTCAATGTGCTTAATTTCTTTAATGAATGAATAAACAAATGTACGTTTTTTGTTAGAGTGAAATTGAATAAATAAATATATGCATATGAATAATTAAAAAATTTACTTACGAAAGCGTTTGCGTAAAATGTAATTAATATGCAACTTCCCTTGCTGCCCGTTGACTTAGAAAAGGTATATATGAATGACTGTTTCAATTTATCGCACAGGTACTCGATCGAGAAAAGGAAGAAATTGCGTAACACTTTTTTTGCAGTGTGCCGAACTGAACCAAACGAATTTGAACGTAATAGAAATTAATGATTTGCTTTTTCTGGGTTCAGCGTCATTAAGGAGAAATGCTTGCCTGCATTCAATTGAATTTTTTCATTTTTCTTTCTTTTTTTCCTTTACCTTTCACTTTACCCTTCACTTAGGGCGTTTCACATAGCGCTTCTTAACTTTAAAAATTTTCTCGTTTTGAATATTACGGATATTATGGAAAAATGAGTTTCTGTTTCTTTACTTTTGAAAGTTTGCGTAAAGAAAGCAAACTATTCACGAAAAAAATGTGCAGTAGCTGTGTTTTAAAAATAGACGGCATTCTTCTTTACTCAACATTTTCCCGTCAATACGTTTTCAGTTTCTTATTTAATTCTATTTTCTTCTCAAATTAAATGCAAAACGCTTTATTTTTAAAAATCGAAAGTGGATTTTCGCTAGAATTCTCATTTAATTTATTTACTTTTGTTTTAACTATTTGCCGATATTTAATATTTTCACTTTACATTATGTTTTGTAATTCCAAAAAAACGGGTGAACTAACGATATATTGATTTCTTTCACACTTGCAAAGTAGGGCCGGATTATTCTTATGAATGACACGGTTTGTTCTACCTAAACGTTGCAGACTTTAAGCACCCGATAGCAAGGACTGAATGCTAAATCTATTTAACAGCGATCAACAAGCTTAACAAAAATTTGGTGTAAAGATTTTAGCAAAAAGAGTGCATCGTATCTCTTAATAGAGCGATTCTTCCCTCAGTTAATTGCACTGTCAGAAATAATTTATTAAATAAATAACATTTAAAAGAATATTATATCTTTCGTTTTTGTGATTTGCTAAAGGTGGTGTTCACGCTTTTATATCATATCCGTTAATAATTTTATTTATATCAAATATTTCAACTATAAGACTAACACTTTCGAATTTATGTTAATAATATGATCTCAAGGAAATGAAAAGTGTTTTTTTATAGACAGAATCGAACACCATGTAACGAAAAACAAGGGCCGTCATTACGTATATTTTAACTAACCTCTTCAGAAACAATTTTTGTGTGACAGGCAAAAAATTTACTACTTACACTCCACATCGTAGAATGGGAGTACTTTAGAAGACCCTACAAAGTACATGTATTCTCGGTCACCGTGGAATTCTGAATCAATTAAGATATGATTGTCGTCTGTGTGTCTGTGCGGTGTGTATTGTTGACACTCCCGTGGTCGCAAAAACGAACATATCGTCTTCAAATTTGATAGAAACATTAGAAGTTTCTGCACTTAGGTTGGTATTGAAAACGAGCCAATCGATCAGAGCACAAACCCGCGGCAAAATGTAAACGGAACGAAACTCCGTTTCTCTAAGCAAAAATTCGTAGATTTATGCATTTACCTTTTTTCACTTTTTCGGAGACACCACGGCGTGGTAGATTAAGTTTTTTATTAAAATACCATCGAAACAGGAATTATATAAAAAGATTTGGAGAGAAGAATGAGACAAACTACTTGGGTTAATTCTAAATTAATTACAGTCGATGTTTAATGCACCAAATCTTGTGGACCTTAGAACAACCACATATCGTGAATATAATAATATCAAACGCGTCAAGAGCAAAAAAAATTGACAAGAAAAAATAGTAATAATGTCCACATTTACGACCGGTGAGCGTTAGTGGTAGTTTATGAATGAAATGCTTGAATACATTCCGGGCATACACGAAATTCCAGAAAACACATTACAAAGTTTTGTTGATTGAAAAGAGTCCGTTAATTCGCAACAGATAGGTTTAAAAACTGAAAAGCACTTCAACTTTCTGTAGAGTCAGGATAATGTGCTTACCTACAGCCCGTACGTGGCAGCGCTTTTTTCGCAATGACACCATATACAATGCTAACACATTTTTGACACATCTAAAATTTCGAAACGTGTCTCTCTAGGAAAGCTCTAACCCAAGCTTTGAAATCTCTCTGATATCTTTCGTGCTCACTAATACGCTCACCTTAAAGAACGACTTCCTTCATCAGGATCGTCGACTTATCATCCTAGTAAATCCTAAAGTTTTTTTTTGTTCTTCTCGCGCTCTTTATAATGTTAACCATATTCTCTCTTTCGTTGGAATTGACGTTACAACGATCGAGCTGCATACGATTTTTCTGATCCGACACATGTCTTTAGCCCTTATTCGAGACCAATATTCATGGGTATGGAATTCTCCACCACATTGCTGAAAATTCTTCTAATGTAGTTTTTAAAAGATTTTCTCAATGTAAGTTATAGGAATTTTTGCCACTGATTGCACAAGGAGGCTTCTTTTGTTCATTTTTTCTATTTGCCGAAGATTCTTTATATAATATTTTGGATTGATTAACCTATTACCCACAATTTGTGCATTTCTATTATTTGACTATATTCGAGCAGAAAACTCTCAGCAGTTTTTAGTTTCACTGCTATCGGTTTATAATTTTTAAGGCCAATGTAATCTGAATAATTGCATAGGATAATTTCAATGAAGCGGAATTGGTTGACGCCAACGGGTTTAGTAGTAACTATCCTTTGTGTGGTGGATTTATTGTTTCTGCGTAATAAGGCGTCCTCTTTCATGATCCAGTTGACACCGACTGGACATATTTCTAGTGTCTTCCGATGAAACGGTATACGTTGCTTTAGTTTAGTTTTTAGGTTGTAACAATTAGAACGTATAAAAAATCGAAACATTATAGCCAGGCAAAAACGACTCTTCAATACCCCACGACGTTTCGCCTAATACAAATATTCATTCATTTTTAGGAATCATACTTTAGACTATATCATATTGTGCACCAAATTTCATCAGAATATCCTAAAAATTGCGTACTGTAGGTTTTACACGGCAAAACACGGATCAGGCTGACAAAGCCAAGCTCAGATCGATTCAAAAAATGATACCAAGGTGATCAGTATGACGAAAGGTGGACTATCTCATGTCCTTCTGGGTGTTGCATACAGCCATCAAAAAAGAATATATATACCCTGTACCACAAGTGGTGTAAACTATACGCTGAAATAACTTTCAAGACAATATTCCACTTGCAGTCGCGGTGCTTCCATATCGTCGTGCGGTGCTTACTCACGACTCAAAACGTGTTTCGTAGAAAATAAGTTCGCTTGGACGTCTGCTATGAGTAAGAATTATATGAATCAGTACACAAGAACGAGCAATAGCAATACATCAAAAACGTCATTTCTTTTGTAAAGTTGAGAACTCGTCAAAACAGAATCTATAAAATGAATATATTCCTAACATTCCTTACCTACCTATCCGCTATCTACTCTTCCTTCCTGTGAAAATTTCACAGTCGCAATGTGAGACAACGGGTCAAAAATATTTTTGGCCAGTTCTTGGTCAATTCAATTTTGAAAGAAAATGAATGCCATCCACTACCAATAGCTGATTATCAAAACGAAATAATAATTAGTGCATTA
The DNA here is from genome assembly GCA_000688715.1 of Glossina pallidipes. Taxonomy (NCBI): domain Eukaryota; kingdom Metazoa; phylum Arthropoda; class Insecta; order Diptera; family Glossinidae; genus Glossina; species Glossina pallidipes. The sequence continues at coordinate 116,927 of KK499866.1, read as the reverse complement.
CAAATTAATTCAAATATCGATGTCGATTTTCACAGTGGTATTAAGAAAACAGAAAAATTTAATATAAATGCACATGTGTATTTAGCCATCTACATCTTTTTCATTTACAACTTTTATAAATTGATCAAAGGAAAGCATGGAAGTTTTCCCCTAAACAAAATACTTGTTTTAGAAAATTAGAAAAAGAATTTTAAAATATAGCGTGTCCCAAAATTTACGGAATATTTAAATCTGCCGCAATCAAAAAAAAAAAAAAAAAAAAAAAATTTGACAGCTGACAGTTTAGGGTTAGTGAAAATGGAGCATTACACGACAACGACGTGCAAACCCCACAACCACCCACGGTGATTGGTCTAACGCTGCATCCGTAAAATTCAGCCACATTTATGCAAACTGATCATGGAAAATCGCAGTAAAAGAGCGCGTCTGTGCCACCAATGCCCTTGAAGGAAAGTGCCCGAACTGTCATTCCACACACAAACTTATGCTAAGCACATTATGATTCAATAAAAAAATAACTTTATCTTCTGTTTGATTCCAACCTTGCGTAAATTTAAGAAAATAGTATGCACATCTTATACACAGGGTTTCTCTCTTATTTATTTATTTATTTATTAAATATTCGACTGCAATTCACATCTTAACTGTTAAATTACGATTTACTTAACATATGTACGTAAAACAGATTTACATCGAAGCAAGTGTAGAATTATCATTTTCACGCTCCTTAAAAACTCAACTGCAGAACTGAAATGAAATTCCGAATAAAAAGGATAAGGAACCTTTTCTTAAGGCATGTAGCAAATCGAAACGTAAAATCACTTTTTTTTCCTTATTTAGTGCATTTCTTCTTGTTATGTTTGAAAATCTGAGAGCGGATTTTTCAAACTGTAACGAGAACGGTCCTCAATTTTCAAACTATGATTATTTCGTATTCTTTTTGTTCATTTTCATTTTGTTCACAATTGTTGTTATTTATTGAAAGCATCTCTGTCCTCTCTCTATTCTCAATACATGATACTTTTTTTACAAAACTTGGAAAGCAAAAAAAACAAGTACGAAAAGCCAAACAGGGAGTGACTGTAAAAATCAAGATTCCAGTCTAAAAGGTATATCTCTCATATTAGAACCTGTAAACACTGCTACTAAGAGAAGCGTATTCGTAGCAGTCAAAATATATTATGCGAAATCCAACGTTGCGAAAGTCGCAAAAGTCTGCTTTAGCCAGTAATTCATTAGGATTCCCAGCTAACGCATAAGAAAAGCCGTCATATGCAGAAAGCGGAACCTTAAAGGACCGAACCCGAGACCGCCACCGGTCTTTCACAAATTATGTTTCAAATAGTTAAACATTTACATTTATATATTAGTTAAATTTTTGTGCTCTGTAAATACATTATAATAAATTTTGTGTTGTGTGAGAAAAGTTTTCAAGTTGATGAACAAATGTAAGAAATAGAAAAATACTACATTCGTCCATAGGCGAATATTGGGCACCCACCATCACAAGTTATTTTTAAAGCAATTGTGAGAATACTCGAGCAATATTTTAGATTAATTTCAGTCTAACAGGCATATATGCTTGTTTCGTTCCTACCTTTATGGCTGTGAAAATATCAAAAACAGGCAGACGATCGATATATTTATTAAGCTGTAATGCAACCGCAACATAAATATAAAATAATATAATAGTAAAAGATTAAGTAAGTAATACATTGGAGTACCTTACGAGTAAAAAATCCTGATTCGAAACTCGCAAATTTCTTGCTTATTGCATTATATATGTACATATATTTTCTTTTATTCTTCGTCTTCTTTGCTTTAATAATATTATATAAATAATTGCTCTAAATTCGAGTTTATTTAAACTGTTGCAGCAATGGTTTTGGGGTGGCTAATTCAACTGTTCGCACAATATATAGATTACCTGTTGGCTTCAAAAGCGGAACTTGGTTTACTCTTAAGCCAGGAAAAAGCACTTGCGCTGTAATCATTACTACCGCCAACGAAGTGAAGAACAATAAATGACTTAAAACCTTAAAAAGAATATATATATGCAGCTATAGAATGCAAAATGTAAAAGCAAACAATTTTGTCGTCTTACCTTCATTTTGATAATAATTTTCAATTAGCACTGCTCGTACCTGGTCTTAACAATACTTAATTGATTATGAATATTGTTATCACCTGCTGTATCACTTTTATTAAACAGCAAGCGTTCGGTAACAAGATACAATTTCTCCATATACGGAAAGTTATTTTTGAGCTCTTTATTAGAAAAATAATGAAAAAAATATATTTCCCTAACAGCCGGTTTTATTAAACAAAAAAGATTTATAAAAGCAAGAGGAAATAAAATCGCAGTTGATTATGTCAGTATAAACTTACCGTCCGACGAAGTTCAAGCACCGCAACCTGTTCTTCTGGCATCTTCGAACCGCTGCGTAGTAAACTGACATGCTTTAAGGACGATCACTATTGAGAATATATTGGACCAAACGCTTTCTACGTCCGCTTGACAGAAGCGAGCAACTTAGTCTCATCCGGTCTTAATTCAACCGTATCAAAAATTTTACTTGAAGTTAAGCCGAGTGTCGAAATTAATTCATACCGCAAAAAGTTCAAATTTGTTGTGTTTTTCTAATAAATAAGTGGTAGAAGTTTTATTCGTTTAGGTGAATGATATCACACGTTTCACTACGATTTAAAGCATGAAGCTCTCCTGTACGAGGAAAGAAATGGAATCTTTTAGAAAGAAAGAGAGCGAAGACGAAGAGAATATCTAATAGACTCTTATGACAAAAACTACAGAAGGAAATTTAAAGGAAGTAAAATTTCTTTCTTGCCAAGCCAATAGTTTGGGTTTAGATTGATTTCAGAATACTTTTACGTAATTGAGATTGTTTTCCTTTGTATGAACTTTCATATACTTGTACCACTTTCTATAACTTGCGTTCATATGAGCGACCACTTTTAAATTTTTTGGGGTTGTATTGCGATACCCATTTTACTTTCCTTCAATCGTCCAACTTGTCAAACTATAGAATTAAACTATGGGACAGCGCAGGTTCCAATAACGTTCGCGAATTTTTTAGGAAATGTTGCCTTTGACTGTAGAAACTTTACGTGCACTAATGGATAGTTTATAAAAAAAAGTATCATGTGTTGAGAGTAAAACACCTTAAGCGAAAATTTCGAAAAATTTGTATCCGATTCTGGTAGAGTGTCAGAATTTTGTATTCGATTCTGTTAAAGTGTGACAATTTTGTATTCGATTCGCTAGTGTGAGAAATTTGGTTTCGCTAACGACTGGATAAGCGAAGTTTTATAAAAAAATAAAATTGTTTTGGTTTCGTTGATAAGCAGGATTGCAGCACTAAGTTAGGCGATCAATACGAACCTGCATCAAACGCAATTACACGTAAAGAGGTCAGCAGATCACACCAGGAAGATTGTGTGTAGATATAAGTATAAAATATGTATAATAAGCTGCTTATTCTTGACATTGTGTTATTGCGATCTTATCCAAAGAATAATCTTAGATATATTTCATAATCTTTTGCTTCAATTTAATTTATTGATCTTATTAATGTGTAAACTTATGGTCATGGGGAGAGTGAGTAGGTAAGTTACTGAGAGTGTAGAATAATACATGCAAATGAAATTCAGTTTATAATTATTCAATAATAATTTAATAAATTTGTTCTCTCTTTTACATTAATTATTTGCTCTGCTTCTCAATTACTAACCAATTGCCAATTGCCAGTTAAGGTAATTATTGTAGGTGTTATATTAAAAATTATTTTGTTTTGGTTAAGTTAAATAAATTACATTACAAAAGTGAATGAATATATATTTGTAGAGGCGTATTAGGATATGTGCAGATGTGAATAACAATAATCATGGATATTGCGTTGTAAACTCGAAGATAAAGAATAATAAAAATCTGGACAATTTTTTAACTTCTTAAAAATCAAATCCATGCGTATGATGGCGTAGATGTGCACAGAGAGAGAGAGAGAAAGAGATAAAGAGAGAGATAGAGATTATCGAAAATAAATTTACATGATCTGTGGAACTCAATATAACAAAAAAGAAAAAGACACGCTTTTGCATACATACACACGAAATGAATATGAAAAAAGCAAAGAACAAATACTTAAATTGTTGTTTTCAAGCAATATCATGTTGGACTGGCAGCAGTTGTGGCTGCAACAATAGAACCAGCGTTGCTGGTTGTGGTGATAGTGGCCCTCACACTTGTCTCCAAATCCAAATCAGTGGACAGTTTATGACTTTCGCGTATTGACAATGAACCAGCACAATTTTCCACCAATTCACTGCTAACGATAAGGCCATTACCCATAGCTGTTTTATTGTTGTTATCCATTACTGCGGTCTGCAACAGCGGACTAGTATCCGTTAAAATGACACTGACGGACGTTGAACACGGTATTGCATTTATATTAAGTTGTATAACTGAATTGTTATTAGCATTCTCAACGGAAGCCCCTGACAGAGACAATTCATCCGCCGAGTCTTCAATTATTGATTCGGTCTGCACGCCTTTTTCTTCCAGTAAATGTTCATTGAAACGTATTGGATGACTAAACGTACCAAATTGCTTTGAAATTTGTAACAATTCCCGTAAAGTTTTATTTTCGAGACGCAGGCGTGTTATCGCTTCCACATCGCATTCGTCGTCTATGGAAGCAGCTTTCTGCATGACAGCAGCCATTTCATTTATTTTCTCACGTTGTTCGCGTATAATTTTCCATAACTTTTCGTTATAAACTTCTTTGAAATTTAATTTACTTCCTAAAACTTTGCTGTTGGTATGTTCACGATACTTTTGCATAATTAACTCCATGGCTAGTTCATAATCTTCAATGCATACCTTAAGCTCGCGGTTCTCTTTAAGAATCTCTGAACTGTTGGCGTTTTGCTGTTGAATCCGATTTACCATTTCAGCGTTAGATTTATTACTTGCTGCACGATTCAGTGAATCCATGTCGTCTTGAAATTGCCGCATACTCTCTACGAAACGGTTGTTACCCTCCGCTTCCACCATAAGAGCGCTACTCAAAGCATCCAAATCTTTGATACGACTTGCCAATTTTTGTGCATCCACAATTATTTGTCCTACTGTTATATTTGCCATTTCGCTATAACTATAATCGAAGCTGAGGATTTCCTTTTCTCTCTCCACTTACACACTCTAACTATTTTCTGAATTTTGTTAATATTGTTAATAAAAATTTCATTAAAACAGTGGTTATAAGAATTCCCTTTGCACAAGCAACAAAAGAAACCAACAATGACGTTTCTCAATTCACTGTTTTCTTACTGGCAGTTGACAACACGACCAGGGTTAACAACTCGCCAAAGCAGATGTTCTTTTTAATTACAATTTTCAATTTTTTCCTATTCTCTTCTAAAAAGTACCAGCGTCGACATGGGGAATTTCTTTTACTCCGTTTTTTTAAATGAATTCCAATTAGTTTACACTTTTAATTAATCCTAATTAGTCTACAATTCTCCTTTACAAAGTAACATAACTTTTACATCATACAATACCTATGTGTGAATTTGTTCATAATTCATTCTGCATCTACTTATGGAATGTGGAATACATAAAATAAAAATATCACTCCCTAACCACTCCCCGATAAGCGTCAATATGAAAAGAAAAAAAATTAGTTAACGGCGCAACAAAACCGATGCTTACTAAAACAATAAAAAAAATTCAAAAATGAAAGAATGAAAAAAATTCATGACGCCTAAAATGGCATCACGTAAGTGGAAATCCCGTGCAATAAAATACGATTTCGTAAAACGTGACGTTTTACCAAATGTATACATAAATATACATAAACAGCACAAAAACGGGAAAAGAGAATAAAAATGAAAACATAAAAACTAAAAGCAGCAAGAAGCAGAAGCATAATAAATCCATCATTCAGTTGACAAAAACAAATGGTTTTGAGCAAAAGAAACAGACAAATAATAAAAGTCGCGTCGTAAATTCTTGTGAAATAACAGAAAAAATATTACTCAAGTGTTCTGGGATTTTTTTTCGTTTCGTTTTTCGATTATAACATAAATTGAGATAAAGAATAAAAATTTTAATAGTTTTTTGTGGCCCTTAATCTTAAGGGCAAATAAGATATATATATATATATATGTATATATATACATATACATTAACATATGAAGGGAGTATCGATTAATAATTTGCCTTGAAAGAAATTTAGGGACATACAAGCCACAAGTCTTATTGGCTCAGTCCAAAAAAAGAAGGAAAACTTGGTGAAAATAGATTACAGAATTTTTACAAACCATCTGCTTTTGCCGTCATTCAGTACCGATGGTGTTTTCCCGGCGTCCACAAAAAAATACTTCTAATGGTGGCTTCGGTTACCGGTCATTTGTTGTTAATTCACTGATTGTTTCGCTGGTGGTTCTCTGCTTTGCCACCAGGTGTAATGCAACCGCGACAGATATTGCATTGGATGCCAAAGCTACGTTAACGCATAGAATCGATAGCCTCAACCTTCTTGTGTACACTTTCTTATTGACCCTGACTGTGCTAACGATATGGTTATTTAAACATCACCGCGTTTCGTGGTTACACGAAACGGGTTTGGCTGTGATTTACGGTAAGTGCGTGTATATTTACGCCAAATAAATCCATAATTTGATAGGGCATATATTTGCCATTTTTGAAATATAGTGATTTTTTTAATTTTTGGTTTGGTGAAGACTAATGGGAATTTTATATATTTAATTAAATTAATGCATGAGAATTATCAATTGCAAATAATACGCTGAAAAGAAATTTGAAGAAAGCAAATAGTTTTTAAAAATAGAATTTCTAATAAACCCCTCTGCGTATGTTTACTTCAATAATCAGTTTTATAATGTACATTGTGAAAATGAAATGAATTGACGCCGAACTTAATGAGCACTTGCTTATGCATGTAGCCTGATCCGAACGAAATTCTATGTGACTAGAGAATATGTTTTTTTGAACTTCCATTTGCTATCGTCGAGCAATTGGAATGAAATCAGTTAAGGCTAGGGGCAATAATACAATAACGCAATGTGAATACATTTGATTTCTATTTTACGTCCTATTATTCGAAAAATATAAAAAAATTCGACATATACGAACATGATGAAAGAAACAGCTGTGTCAATTCATAGAAGTTTGCAAAACTGTTTGGATAGAAGGTTTTGAAATCGCAAAGAAAAAACAACTGCTAATGGAGTCTTACATATATTTTGTTTTCTTCTCTTGATATGAAGTAAGCATGGACTAGAGGTTTAAATACATACCAAGCTTATTATTTGCAATAGTGAGAGATTAAAAATGAAGGTCGCGTGGACCAATAAGTTCTATGTGAGCAACAAATAATATGTAGATGGTTTGAAAATATTTCTTAAGAAACAACTAAAGTGCTATTATAAATTCTTCTGAAACGATTGATTGTATACAAATCCATTGTTACCAACAAGCATTTACAATTGTTTCTAAATGCACTTTAAATTTTAAGAAGGAGCTTTACGACTGTTTCTGAACGGTCTTTAATAATTTAGAGAGGCTTAGCAAAGATGTGCCCACATGTTACGATCTAGAATAACTCTTATCAAAGTTCTTTTCGATTATAATTTGCATACGTCTCCCCGCTTATTGAAAAGAAAAATCACATTCAAGCTTCACACTCTTCTTCTTTGAACTTGAATAATGGAAATTGGATGTTCACGTATTTTTTCTTCGTATGAGAATTGATTAATAAGACAGGATTATTTGTATATGCTGCTTGCTGTACCAATCCCACTTCCAGCATAAACGCACGACCCCTCCCAAGGATTTATATACCTTTTGATCTATTTTTTCAAAATGTTTCTGTTAATTGCGATCGTAATTAGAAGTGAACACCAATAATTTTTCACTTACATATTATTTTATAAGGCTTAATTGTGGGCGCTGCCATCCGTTATTCTGGTTCATCGACGCCTCTAATACACCTTGAGGTTGAACCTGAAAATAATTCAACGTATAATCAAACTCTACCGCCGGATACACTATGGCTAAAAGTAAGTTAATTTATGCTTTTGAAAACAACATATCAATTCACTGTTTAATTCGCCGGTAGTTCCCGGGAAAGTTGACTCCGTCTCATAGTTTAGAACCTATAGAAAATAAAACGTACGCCTACACGTTTCGTAGCCAAGTCTATGGAGAGGGTGAAAACGAAATCGACTTAAAGGCCACCTTCGATCCAGAAATTTTCTTCAACATTATATTACCGCCTATTATATTCCATGCTGGGTATAGCTTAAAGAAGGTATATCGTTAATTTATGTAAGAAATCTCAAATTTTTTCAAATTACTTAAGTTCTTAGAAATATTTCTTCCGCAATCTTGGCGCTATTTTAACGTTTGCGATTTTGGGAACTACTTTATCAGCTTTCTTAATTGGAGCGATTATGTATGGTTGCGTAAAATTAATGCCTAAATATTTGAGCAGCAGTTTTACATTTTTGGATACTTTGTATTTCGGAGCATTAATATCGCCCACAGATCCGCTAACTATTCTAGCAATATTCCATGACTTACATGTGGATGTTAACTTGTACGCATTAGTATTTGGAGAATCCGTTCTAAATGATGCTGTTGCTATAGTTTTAAGTGGGTACGTTCCCAGAAAAATCTTTTATTTTTGTTTATTTTTTTATTTTACTAACAAGTTATAAATATTACATTAATGATTTTAGAGCTATACAAAACTATGGTGAACATTATTCGAGCACTGGAGAATTTGAAACATACGCTTTCTTCCAGGCTTTAGGAGATTTCTTCGGAATTTTTATGCTCTCGTTGCTAATTGGAGCGTTAATGGGTTGTTTTACAGCATTGATATCCTTTTTAAACTAATAATTAATTACCTAATTACGTTGAAATGCAATAGATTCATATTTATAACTAGACTTTCGCACTCGGATGACAAAACATGTTGGGAGTAATTATTTAACAGCGCGTAGACAGAAGTGGAATCTAGAGAGCTAAACGGTATTTTTTATTTTTGTTTACATAACTGCAGCATGCCAGATAGGTTGAATAGTTTTTGAAATAGGAAGCAAGAAGACGCAAGTCATAATTAAAAATTACTTAAGACAATGTGACGACAAATAAAGAATAAACATAACAGTACTAATAACATTGGGGATCGTAGGTCGTAGCCTATGAGTGATATGTGTATACACTAATGTTCGTTTTTTTTAGTAAAATTTTCTTGATCTTCCTTAACTTTTGCACACTTGACTAAGTTTACTCGAGTTCGAGATTTTCCTCTGCTGGAATCGGCACTTTTTGTTCTCATGTCTTACAGCACTTTCTTAATAGCTGAGGCCTCTGAACTTACGGGTGTGGTAGCCGTACTATTTTGTGGCATTTGTCAAGCTCATTACACGTATAATAATTTGTCGGAGAATTCCCGCACTAGAACTAAAGAGATCTTTGAGCTATTAAATTTCCTCGCTGAAAACTTTATATTTTCGTACATCGGTGTTTCGATGTTTACGTTCCCAAAACACCATTTTGATGCCGTTTTCATAATAACTGGTTTTGTAAGTACCCGGATAACTTTGCATAACGAAATTTACTAATTAATAATGAATGAAACAAATTTTTTAGGTATGTGCAGCCATAGGGCGTGCTGTTAACATATACCCATTGTCTTGGCTTTTAAATTTAAATCGTAAGCCAAAGATATCAGCAAACTTCCAGCATATGTTATTCTTTGCCGGTAATTAAAGCAGATTTACATTACTTTTTCATCGAACGGTTCAATAGGATTACAATTTTAGGGCTACGAGGAGCAATGTCGTTTGCTTTGGCTATAAGAAACACTTTATCAGAGGCTCGCCAAACCATGCTAACCGCCACTTCTTTAATTGTTATTTTCACAGTCATCATCCAAGGTGGTGCAGCAAATTTTTTACTTAACTGGCTAAAAATACCGTAAGTTTCTGGGGATAGTACGAGAAAAAGTGTTTTGTTTTTTTATTTTCGTCAAATCAAGTTTTCTTTATTTTTTTTTTATAGTGTTGGTGTTGATGAGGAGACTGAGCAGTTAAACAACTATCAAGTGCGCAGTGTGAGTACTTGTAGAAAATTTTCTTTACTTTTTGAATTCTTACTGCTCCCGGCACAAATATGTAATAAATTATCTTCTTTAAATATTTGCGCATTTTATTTGTGTAAATTGTGTGAAAGCAAGAAAAAGTACATTTTATAAATCCATTCTAGCTTTCTTACCGATACATCTCAAATCGGTTATCTTAAGAAATATTTTACATATTAAAAATAGAAATCTGCATTAAGCGCAGTCGTTATTAGTTTAAAAAAATTGTTAAGTAATTGAATCTAACTGTCGATATTGACTCTTAAGCCGTTTACGGGTACCTGTTAAATGAGAGGAATAGAGTCAACTTGAAGCTTGAGTTAACGTAACTAAAAAACGAATAATATTTTTCTTTACTGAGTTCGTTATCAAAATGAAATACATGAGGTACAACACCCACCTTAATTTTGTCTAAGTTGTCTAAGTATATATATATATATATATATATAAAATATATATATTTTAGTAACTAGCAAATTATTATAACATCAAAGAAAATTCCTAAATGTCCGTCGAAAATACGATAAATAGCAAACACCAATATATAATTTCGCTCAAGTAATCCATATGGTGAGCTTTCACATCCAGATGTAAAGTTGTCGCAATCGATAAATAGCAAACACCAATATATAATTTCGCTCAAATAATCCATAGGGCGGGCTTTTACATCCAGATGTAAAGTTGTCGCAATTCTGCCTTTTTTTTCAACTGGGTATTTAAAATAGGAGTTAACTTTCTTAAACTCTCGTTTAAATAAATCGTTATTTGATTCACACAATTTGTTTTGCGTCCTTTACATCACTTTTTACATTACTTGGTTTTGCTTTTTGTTATAATTTGTGCTTGCCTTAAATTTTATTCGATGTTATTTACCTGTTTTCTCTTTTTTTTATTGGCTTATTATCTTTTTCAAAAAAACTAAAAAATACAATTTGTATAAAATTCGATATCGCTAACTCAATTTACCAAAATATGTTCAAACGAAAAAAAAGGTTTACAATTCGATGGAAAATACAGCAAATGCGGTATGTTCACTTGTATAATTGTATAATTGTATATATTTAAATTTTGAGATCTGATATTCATATAAAGCTATGAGAGAGATTTAGAAAACAAATTAAATCTAAGATTAAAAGGATGAGAGGATAATGGTTGACGTTTTTAGGGTAAATTGCGGGCAGGCACTACAATTGAAACGAATATATTAAAGCAATAGCATAGTTATTCTATTATCTATTGATAAAAGCTTTAGTTATACGCCATTTCGCTGTGCTTACGTCGTATACGTGTCTCTATTAACGAGTAACGTTACTGTAAGTTTTTGAAAACAATTTGTTTTTGCTTAAAAGAAATGTGGGACGTGAAACTTTTAGAATATGTGGAAACAATTCATTACCTGATACAAAATTTTCCCTTAAAATTTCGGGCCATTTCCCAAACACGCGAAAAAGAATCCCTATTGGACACCTAATATCTTTCCTGTTGATTTCTGACTCCTTAATACTAATGGTGTCTTTATAAAATATTAGCAAGACGAACGTTCAGTAAATAAGATTGAGTAGATATGGGGCTGACAGCGATTCGAAAGTATTCAATGTCTCTGTCAAGGAACTAAAAGTTTTGGATGTCGTTTTTGTTGGTGATTATGACTTCAACTGTTGAATTATACATGTTCTTTCCATTTTGTTTGTCATTTTCCAATACAAAAACAAATTTATTTGTAATTGGGTGGAAAAATTGATAATGTATCCTAACGTAATGTTGGAATCAATAGGAAATAAATTTGAAATTGAATTGGAATTAGAATTTGATTGCAAATTGTGGCCGTACTAGTAAACCGATCGTGACTATTTTCGAACTGAAAATGAAGGTGACCCTAGCAAACATTTATGTAACGGATATATCTTCACAGCATCGAACGTTATAGAAGAAATATGAAAAAATTGTCGTTGTTTTTTTAAGGTTTATTCAGCGTCTTCCATATTGCGGCTACATAAATAGATTATGCCGAATTTTTAACTTCAGATTTTTAATCGATCACGGAATGTCTATGCCAAATTTCATATTCCCATCTTAAGTCAGCAAAAATAAGGGCATCTCGAAAACTACAACATGTAGGAAAGAAGTGGATATATAGTTAGTCTTTTTTTACAAATAAAAGTAACCAACAAATTTTGGAACATCACATGCTTTATAGCCATTGCTTTGCAGATCGAAAATTTCAAAGGATCAAAACGACGTACTCGGTAGCTCTCGTGTTAAAATATCATTCTCACGTAGGGGATTTTCTATTTAATAATTAAATAATTTAATTAATTTAAATATTTTTTTTCAAGAAAATGTCTTTGTTTTTGGTCGCAAAATGCCACCAGTAACCCAAAGCTCGATAATTCTATAATACCTACGTATTTTTATAGCTATGGACACCTTGAGATTAAAAGTCGTTTTTTCAAATTTGCATCGAAAAAAATATGGGCTGCAAATCTCTTTATATTAAATATTTCTCGCGGAAATATTTACGGTGTATGTTGCCATTTTTTAATATTTTGCAAAAATATATTTTTTTTGTTAATAATTAAATATATGCTTAATAAGCTTCTCCATATTACAGCGGCGTTACCCTTTCATTATAGCCACATAAAATTATATCGATGTGATCGTTTTCTCTCGGTTAGTCTGCTCAAATCTGGCTTTCATCCTTTTCAAAGGAATCCAGATAAGTTCTAAAATCAATTTTAACTTGAATAAAAATTATTTAGTTTTATTAGGAATTTTCCAAGAGGCAGCATAAGATTTTTCATATTTATCTTTTTCTACTAATCTCCAGCAAAATTCTTTGTAGATGACTTGCTTTTAATTGATTTTGATTACTCATAAAGCCTCCTCACATTTATGGTGTTAATGATTTTGAAAAACATTTTTATAAAAAATAATCTTAAGCATTTTTCGCATCGAAGTTTTCGCTATTGTTTTTTGTTTTAACAAAATCTGGAATTTATCTAATGTTAAAAAATAGTCTGATGCTTATTTACAGGACTGTGGCGATCTGGACAGTAGCACAGCAAATAGTGGCAATGGAGTTGGTGCCGTAAACAGCGCGCCTAGACGTAATGAGAAAGCTATATTAGCTCGTTTATGGGGAAATTTCGATACGAAGTAAGTAAAAGTTAAGTATATGCAAAAAAGTTTAATAAATCTACTAAATTCTTATTAGATATATGAAACCTTTATTAACACATTCGCGACCTACACTATTGGAAACTTTACCGGTTTGTTGTAATCCGGTAGCACGTCTTTTAACTACTACCGAACAATTAACACAGGTAGGCTTAATAGTATATTTAAGAATTCCTTCTAAATACGCTAACATTTATTTGCTCCGCTTTGCTTCTCATTTACATTACCTCCTTTCGTACTAATAATAACTGCATGCTTTTTAAATTTATCGTATCTCATCCGCATGGGTTATGCGATCGTATTCCTTATTAGGATGGAAGTTTAAGACGCACTGATTCCGATTCGGATGTGTGCATTGATGACGACTTATCAGGTCGTAATCGTGGTGGCAGTGGTGGGGGTGGCTCAGTTACGAGTATACCTAGCGGAGATGCACGCCGCAATTCTATTAATCGTGTAAGTATACGCTTTGTGACAGACGATCGTAGTCTGTTTGCCAGCTATAAAAACTGTGATTAATTCATACTAGTCGTCTTCTTCTCTAATACAAATTCTAACATTTTCAAACATTAGAAATATAGATAGTTTGATAATAAATTAAAGCAAAATTTCCAAAAGCAAAAAAAGAAAATGCATCCTTAAGGATAATTATTTAATAAATGTTCAATGTACTAACGTTGTACAATAAGCATTGTTTAAATCCTAACAAAAACAAAAAAAGATCAAACGAAACGAAAATAGAAAAAAAGAGGAAATAACTTTCGACATTCATACTGTGATTGACTAAATGTGTGTGTGTGTGAATGTGCTATTTTGTTATAAACAAAACCAAAACAACAAAGAAAGGAAAAAAAAGCAAAAATTAGCATACATTGGAGTTAATCGTTGTACTTATCGCTTCTATTTTTGTTCTAGCAAGCATACACACATACTAGTCAAATGAAGATATCGTATGTGTTTAATTAAACTTTAATTTATTAATTTATCTTTATTTTTTTTGCTTTTCTCTTCATTTTTAAATTTCTTTTCTAAATTAATTCTTTACATACGTTTTTTTATATATATTTGTGTACATATGTAATTTTACCTAATACATGCACACATCTATATAAACTTATATACGTTATGTATATAATTTTATTGATCTGCCTTCTTTTGTTTTTTCCTTTTCTTTGGTTACTTTGTAACCTTCATTATCACATGTGTGTGTTAAAAAGGATTGTATCATATATAATTTGTGTTAGAATCTAATATATTATTGTTGTATATTTTGCATGCAAGTCTAAAATAAAATTAATAAAATAATAAATTGAAAAACATACTAACAAAAGCGAAACTTATTTAACTATTTCCTTATACTTTTGTGCATTTCCTTTGACTTTATTTTTTTTATTCTCTCACGTATGGATTCAACAAACTCTATGAACTATTCAAAAACCTTCTTCTCATCATCAAATTAAAAATTTATCCGCTTTTTTATGATAAAATCAAAAATCGACCATGCAAAATTTCACTCGCGTACCACGTAAAGTCGGACCTATTGAATGAAACTAATCAAATTATCGCCGACATTAGCGTGGTAAATAACAATTTCATTTAGAGCAAGTGCACCGGCAAATTCGCGTATCGTATCGTATACTATTCCTTCTAAAACTAACGTAATTCTATAAAAGTGAAAAAAGGTTAGTTTTTCATCTTTTATTTCATTAAATTATTTGATTATTATGCTTTCCGAATTATCTAGAAATTTCAAAGCACCACCTATTAACGTCACAACAAAGCACCATAATCATCAAATAAATCCACCAATATATCATAATCTAAAATCGAATACTTTTGAAAAGCATGTTTAAATAAATTTCTTTACATTTATCTATTTTTTTTTTTTTACACATGAAAAAATGGCTAAAACTTGAAAATATAAACTGTGAAGAGATTTAATGTGCCGTAGAAAGAACTTTTTTTAACGCACCAAAGGCTTGTTCGTTTTCTCCCTTAAGGACGGGTGCTGCAAATTTGAGAAATTTTCGATTTGAAGTTCTAGGAACAAATTTAATTCAATTCCACTTCGCATGCCTATAAAATATATTTATTGCAATGAAGAAATTTCGTAAATTTCGCGAATAAATTCCTATCTCTTGTACATCCACTGTATCTGGTCTTTCTAATTGATCTACGTAAACTTGTATGAACCGCAATCGCTTGACCTATTCTCACAATATTTATTTAAAAAAGGAAGAAACGTCGCCCAGCCTTTTAGAAGAACACAGCATTTTTTGGCCATTTTTTTTTTTCATTTTTATCTACACGCTTTGTTCACTCCTTTAGTATCTCTATAAATATTTTTTTTGTTTTATTTATCCGTCAATGTAAGAAGAGATTTACTTACCTTACTGAGTGTGAAATATCACCGCAATTTCCAAAATTTGTCTTTAGGCGAAACTTTGATACCCGCCTGAATATCTTTTTTTGCGGAATACTTGTTCAATTTTGATAAATATTTTTGCAAATACAATGTAATTTCACTTTTTTCCAAAGCTGTTTAGCAATCGCGTTAATTTGCAAATTTAATGTGTTAATATTAGCCATAAAATATTCAGAACAAACAGCAAGATGGACGGACAGAAATAGCAGAACGCCAGAAGCGTATTTCTGGAAATACAAAATATAATCCATGACAAATATATAAAAAGTTTCGAAGAGAGTTTTCTGCACGATCCTATGACAAACTAAATCACTATGTGTTTTTACTGTAAGGAACCCAAGCCTAAGAACGTGTAACCTTCAGCTGATACGTTAGTGTTAGTAAAATCAAATTAAAACTGGGCATAGAAAAAAAGGGATAGGCATTCCAAATGGCAAAAATTGAGGTCGGTCGTCACTTTATTGTATTGAGAGCTAACTTGCAATACCATGAAGTAAAATGAGATATTAAATTGATCTTTGAGGAACATATTAAGAAAGTCCCTTGATTAGAATTATAGCAAAAGTGAACTCACGAAATCATGCTAGGCTGCATGCTATGCAGCGTTTGCTACGCTCAAAGGATATATTCCGTACTCACACGGTAATAGAAAATCAGCCTAGCGCTTAGCTTCCGCGTCGGCTGCCAATTGAATGGCTTCTGATAGGTCAATGTACAATTTGAAAAAAAAAAGAGAAAGAAGAATAGACGAGAATGATGACAATGACGTTAGCATGCTAAAAACAGCTATCAAGTAAAATTCGTCGAGGTCGACGAATAAACTAATCCAAAATGTTAAATCGTGGTAAAGGACAAAAGACGAAGAAGGAAATATTTCCTTCACGCAGACTTTGTGTCGGCTACATCTTCTGATTCAACTCCGGTGTCGACAGTAAAAGTTTGAAAGGTTAAGTATCGCGTTGAGAGATGCAGAAGGGTGATAGAAATACAATAGCTTTGTAGGCGATATTCTTCTAAAGCTACGCATGAACGAATTCTGAATGCTTGATCCCGTGGAAGTTTTCCGTACACTTCCGTCTTTCTGTGACGTGCATATGTACGAAAGAAAAAAGGAAGATAATTCGTTTTCATCATTTATGCCAGCTTACTGTATGTTTATTAAGGGAGCGGGATAATATTGTAGGAATAACCGCAATAATTTATTTTTACTTAATCTACTTTATGCAATTCTCTACGCCATCCTTAAATTATTGCACAAAACGCCTTTCATACTTATTTTACATGCTTAGTTTCGTAGATACATCCCAGGCATGATGTACCGTAATTTCCTTAATACTAAAATTAAACTGTAGACATAATTGTTATAATTACAATTTGCTATTTAGTTCTCCCGTGTAATGCGATATAAGTTACGGGAATCCTAAGGCTATTAATTGGCGGCGCACAACCACTAGTTCCCTTAAGAAAAAAAAAAAGAGAAGAAAACACAGATAGTTAGACCTACTGACGCAGGTATAAATGTGATGCGTTTGCTTGTGATGGCCAGAAAGCTGCCTTAAAAGCTAATAAAGTTTGTGTGTCAGTGATGAGCGGCTAATTTTGACTTAATTTAATTATGTCTGTTTGTTCGTTCGTGATTCGTCTATCGTTAGAATATTAATGAAATCGAGCAGGAAAGCCAGCTTCTACGGCTGAGTAGAGCCGTTATTTAAAAACGACAATTTAGTGAATAGTAAATGGGGTGACGGGTGACGTTAAGGTAGGTCTCGTGTAGAATGATGTAATCTGTCTAACGCTCCTCTAACGTTTCGATCCTTTTTAATGGAATATCAAAGCCGTCAAAGTGCGTTTAAATTTTCGCACTGATCTCGTTATTGGATACAAGAGCAATGTGAATTTTTTTATTCTTATGTGTGTCATAACCTATTGACTGATTTTGCCACCATTTGGACAAAAAAGAAAGAAATGGAGAGGAGGACTGCAGCCTAGAGCATGTGTGCACGATCGGTTTGTGTTATGACTTTATCGGCTAAGCACTCAATATGGCTGCAACCAAAGTAAACTCTACCGCACTGACATTTGAACACTCGAACACTGCGAACTTACGACTTATAAGCGTCCCTATTTCATCAATATATAGACAGGTATATTTTTATTTAAAATTTGATTTGAAGGTTTCTTTAAATAATATAATTGCAATCGATTTACTAACTTCTAGAGGCGGAGATGGTTGGTATCCAAGATTCGCCATAAAATGAATATTATTTAAATTTTTTTTTGTTTTTGGCTAAAGCTAACGTAATTAAAGTATTTCTTTACTTTCTTTTTAATTTTACAGATTGATAATTCTTTGAACATCTGTTATTAGATAAGATTATGTTTAAAGCTTCGAATTGTTTTGCATATTTTGCAGAGTTACGTAAATTTTGAAACAATGGTATTTAAGAAACATCAATCCAAATTCTAGAGATTAAATATACATATATACGCTTCATAGGCTACAACTGTGCGAGTACCACTGTTCCAAATTTATTTTTAACATTTAACTATAAAAATTATTTTTTTTTTTTTGGGATAATATTTTTGTATTCTATTTCGTATTGTGAATTTATTTATTTTGTCTCGAATATGCGATTAAGAAGAATCATTTTAAGTTTTTTATATAACTTATACAATTTTAGAATAAAAAATTTTGAATTGAAAAGAGTGAGAATTAGACATATTAATGGTGATAAATACTTTTAAGTTTACTAATTAGAATTTTTGTTTTTTAATTTTTAAGTTCTTTGTTTAAAACTAAGACGAAAGTAAACAACCAGTAAATTACAAAATCAATGAATGAGAACATATGAACACGATCGCAACAATTCTGATTTGTTTTATTAAGTTTTTTTATTTATTTTTTTATTTATTTATTTTTTAACTTGAAGTCTTTCAGTAATCGTTTTCTTGTGACTTTAAATACTTTGTAAAAAAATATGAACAATCTACCGTTTAACAATTAAGGTTTTCTTTTAAAAAATTAGTACAACTGTATAAAGAGAATCATCGAAGGTTTTGCCTATTTATCCCATACTTCAGGCGTTTCAAAACAATGATTGAATTCAAGCATTTAGAGCTTGCTTTCAGGAGCGTGCTGCTCGAGCCTATTCCAAGACAGAGAACTATCTTCAGGGCCATCCGATCTTACGGACAATTTTCACGGTCGAACTTCTAAGAACAATTCACTCAAACCTTTTAGTTTCAACATTACAATAACAGCATACGCCGCGACAGTGTTATTAAAAGTGAACTCATGATTGCAATAAAGTGAAACTTTTTAAATTATTTCTTCTTCGGGTTCAAATCAGTGAACCACGTGTTGGCATAAATATTTACTTAAATCGGAGAAATTCAATTTCCTTGCTTAACATGTTCGCGAACGTGAATGCTATAGCATTAATTTTCCAAAATGACATGAATGCTTTAACATTCAAATTTGACAGCCAATTATTTCTCGTTTCATTATTAAATTGTTGTACTTGCCGAAGTGTTGATGAACTGACTCTAGGTTTTTCCATACTATTTCAATTTTGTGTATTTACAAATTTACTTAAAGCGCTTTAAGTTCGTCGATATAGGAAGAGAGAAGATTCCCACGTTGCTCCTTTTTCTCATGTTTTCTCTTATATCAATGCTACAGCATTCCCGTTACCCCAGTTGAAGTATTTGAACTATATTGTCGTGAATGCTGCAGCATTCTTTGCATATATCGATTAAAATGTGATCTTCTAACTACCCTTAGAAAATCTATTCAATACGATTTGAGATATCGCAACTAATTTTAAAATACATTCACCGTCATTTCTTGTTCCTCACGGAAAGGTTTACTGTCCGCGGACGTGTTAAACGAAGATCGAAAACAAAAAAAAAAAGTACAGACAAACAGTTATGCGACCTATTTATTTTCTTGGTTTAAAATCATTTGCTATGGGTTCGGATGCTTATTGTACGTGATACTGCTTGTAGCGCAAGAATGTTTTAGGTGCATGTATGCTATAGCAACAACACGCAGAGGTACTTGAGATAGCCTCACCTTTCATTATACCGATGAATTCAGAATCACTTTCTGAATCGGTCTAGGCTTCTCTGTCTATGTATCTGCCTTGTTTTATTCTATTCCAGCTACACCACGCAAATTTTGACGTATATTGATGGAATTGGCACACTAACGTGTTTTGGCCCAAGGTCGAACGCTATTGAAACTGATTCGGATCGGGCGACCTTTTTCACCGCTTCCCATATAATGGCCTATTTTCAAAAGTGGTTATATGATTAACTATAGTGTGGTGTAGGATATTTAATCAAGCCGTGGCCCACTATAGTATTTTTACTTGTTTTTCTGCACTTGTTTCTGTATCCAAAAATTGAAAAAAGTCATCCATTCTGAATGTTTATATTTGTTCATTCACACGCATCAAACATGTCATAGCTTCTCATGCTTATACATTCCTATTCTTATTACCATAATTTATGCCTCACATTCTTCACATTAATACCATTGCCGAAATTGTAAGCTGTTTCTTTATTTGCTTATCTAACTTAAGTAGTACGCAAATCAAACAATATGAATAGCAATGTCTCAACAGAGTTTGCTGTACTTTATGTAAATTTATTTCACAACTAATCAAATTCTAGCCGATAAGTCAGTGCATTGAAAAATTGAAGAAATGCTGTTCAAAAGTTACGACTCATATACCGTATGAGCAGCGCGTTGTGCCTGACAAGTAAGCCAAAAAAAAAGTAAAGAAGTAAAGCCACGAAAAAAGTAAAAGAACTCAAATGTCATGTTCTGTAAAATGGAGTTGGTGAGGTTGATTTTTTCTATTTTCAAAATAAAAGTTTTTCTCGCATAGGCAAATGGGCGTTTCCTCTGAAAAGCTTAGGTCACTTCTAAATTATGTTGCAAATTTGTAGACGAACGCGGGAACGTTTACCGCAGGTACTACACAGTAGCGCAGACGGACAGATAAAAATCCTTAGCCTTGGTCAATTTTTTCCATTTTCATTATACAGATAATAAAGCATCTGAATTTACATTCAGAATTTTTTACATTTATGGGCTACAGTTTATGAGTAATGAGCGAAAAGCGAATTTTTTATTCCCTTTAGAAAGCAGAAGTGTCCTAAGTGTACGTAGCCCATTTTCAATGCAAAACTGAGTGGAAAAATCTCCAACGTTTCTGCAAAATTTGAAACCGATAGCTCCATTTTTGCGGCCAGGACTATGTTTACAATAGATATTAAATAGACGGACAGGCGGACATGCTTAAATCGATTCAAAATTTGATGCTGATCAAAAATATATATACTTTGCAGCTCCCTTCAATCTTCACACAAATAACTGAAACGAATGCAAAGTACAGTCGATCCTTTCACAACACGATACTTATTCTATTTTATATGATTCCGTCTTGTACGAGTCGTTTAAATTATAGAAATACATGAGCTGTTCAATGCTCAAAGCGATCAACTCAGTTAGCCGTTTTTGACGAGTATACCCGTCATGAAAAAAGGGCAAAATTTTATGATATGTTACGTGAATAATAAGTAGTGACAAACAATTTGCAGTTTAAATTGAAATATTTTGAAGCCAAGTCGAAAGAACAGGAAGTCGACGATCTAATTCGGATTATGTACCTTCAACTCAAAGAGCTAATCCTATATGTGGAGCATTGAAGCGAAATAAAAAAATAGTCAAAAAAAATTCATTTCACTACATTTCTAATTTCATATTACGCATAACCTCTGTGTGGCGAGTATACTCGTCATCAGTAAATTTTTGCGACGCAATTTAGACACGCATGTTCCAAAGAGGTTGAAAAAGTTAACTAGTTGATAGTCAGACCTAAGATACTAATTGAAAACAATTTTTATGTCTTCGAATTCGTAGCAAAATACAACAAAGAGGAAGAAGAATCAATAAGTTGGGCAAGCGTAACTGTTAGTCACTATCTTCAAGATGATAATATTTTTCCCCTGTCTAGGCAAAGTATAGAATGAAATATTTGCACATATTCGTTGTATTTATTTAAATGATATTGCGCTGCCGTTATACCCCAACGTATATTGCTTTGTTTCTTTGTTATTTAGCAGTTCGCTGTACATTTTGAAAAATAGAACAAACAACACATAATGTGTTGAGTCGTCATTGTTCAAAAATTCTAACCTACGTATACATATATGTATATATTATATATACATATACATATATATATATATATATATATACATATATATACATATATACTCATTTTATGGTACTCAGTAAAACTGCACAAAATTCTTGACGGATTAATAACTTTTGCATTTTAATTTTTTTATTTTTTTTTTTTATATTTTTTATGTTATGTGTTAATGTATGGTATGTAATGGTAATCGTAACAACCCCTGAATGAAAGATGGAAATTTTGGAGCACGTTCAAAATCCTGTCTCAACACGTGTCCAACTTTTAGGCTTTTATGGCAAAAGTTTATAGAATTTACTAAATCGAAAGATGTTCATGTGTGTTTGTTATATAATATGCAAAGATATGGCTAAAAAAATTAAAAATATTTA
This sequence comes from Glossina pallidipes, assembly GCA_000688715.1. NCBI lineage: Eukaryota > Metazoa > Arthropoda > Insecta > Diptera > Glossinidae > Glossina > Glossina pallidipes. The sequence continues at coordinate 94,537 of KK499866.1, read as the reverse complement.
TAAAGTAGCAAAAATTTCAAAAGTATTCAAAATACAAACATTTTCAAGTGTAATTTAATAAATTATTTGAAAAAAGTCAAAAATAATAAAATGTAATGATTTCAGCTTTTATTGCATTAATGTTCAAGAAAAAACAGAAATATAAAAACTAATTTGTTTTAGAGCTTAGAACACACTTTTCTTAAAATCAACAAAATGGGGAACAATTACTTTCTTCTTCTTCGAACATATACGTTTTCGCCCAGGGGAGAAAGCGGTAAAAATTTTAAATTTTCAAAATCACCTTAACGCGCCCATGATGACTTTCGCCATATCCAAAATCCGAAACTCCTCAACTCGCATTCGCATAAAAATATTTAGTAGCACCGCCTTAGTACTTAAGAAGTCACGGATTAGATCACTTTTCGCCCTGCAGCGAGAAGAGTTGTTTGGAAATAGTGAATATTCAAACTTGCTCCAACTGTATGATACAAATGTCGACCAAAACTGAATATCGAACAACCTGTTGTCTCAAGGAGCTTGATGCTGATAATGGAGTATTACGGTGTAGCAAGGCTCTCAACAAGGTTTGAATTCCCATAAAATAAATATTAAATGAATTTGAGAGTGACAATCAATCAAGTCGCAATTCTATGCTTTCTTAAATTTGTGCTATGGAAGTCATCTAGTCTGATCTAAACAGATTCACGCATGTCTCACCACTTAAGAGTTTTACCCTGATCATCCAAGGCGGCTTCCATTGCCGATTTTTCATGTAGTCGTCGATAACTTAGCTTTGGAGAATCGCATATCTTAAGCTGTACAGAAGACAACCGTTATCTCTTTTTTACATTTCTTGATGATATTTAACGAAAAACGACCATGTACTCAGCACCATGTCTACATTAAAATGGGATTTCATTAACGAATCAACATCTTCGCTAAACAAGAGCAGTCGAGTAAAATAAATTAATTACAATACAATTGATTTCAATCTGTGAGATTATATCGAATATCGTGTAACACTACGAAAGGCATGCAATGTTAACAATAGGCCGTGCAGTTATATTCCAGCAATAATTTCATTATCCTACGACTCATTTACTTACTCACTTGCTTTCAATTTCGTTTTTCGATGGTTCTAGGTTAACATACATATCAGTAAATCTCTGACTTTAGAAGAGCAAACATTGCCGCCATTTCGCTCGAAAGATTGTCATGTTGTCAAGCGAATGTACAGCAAAGTAAAGGCATCATGTTTTTTTTTTAAAGGTTTCATGCAGCAAAAGTGTTGTCGAACTAAAAATATATTTTATAAAACTATAAAAAAATTAGATAAGAAATACGGATTTGAAAGATGCATTTTAAGTTTCTACATTGAAACTTGATCATTAGTATTCAACGCGATTTCTTAATAAGGATAATAAGACATTTTCGTAGCATTGCTACCACATTTTAAATATTAAAATCATTCCTTGTTAGCTTTCTGTCCAGTATCACTTCTTTCAAAATGATTCTCATTGTTGTGTCAATTGCTCAGTGAATATGTGAAGCAAGCGTTTTTGGTGTTAAGTCAGTCGACAATTTTACCACGATATACTTTTACACCCCGTGAAGTGGCCGTTTTGGTGCGTTTTCGAGCTAGAGGTGCTATTAGGCCGACGAACTTTTTATGCAACTTGAATGGAATTATGTCCACATGCAACACAACTCATCGAACAACCGATTTACTGTATGATAGTTTGACTGATGCAATCATTTTAAAAATACTTACTATTTTGAGGAGGTGTGTGTGTGTGTTATGTGTTATTTTCTTTCCTACTAGCCTAGTCATCTTGCTTTTTTTTTCCCCTTCACCTTCAATTTTCCTTACCTTTGGATTGTTTCAGAATATTTTGCATTATTGTACTTCATTTCTGCACCTATAGTGGACCTTATGAGCTCTTATGGTAGGCATTGATGGTTTCGAGGCTTTCGCTTTCTCTTGAACTGTTTGTTTTGTTGAAAGAAGTCGAATCACTCTTATTAGAAAAAATCTATATTACAAAGAGGAATAATATAATAAAAAATTCTACAGTCTAACAAGGTCATATGTGCCTAATCCTTTTTCTTTACACGAATTTTATTTATACGAAGTTTGATTTAACATCAGTTAAAAAGAAAAAGTAATTCCCTTGTTACATGCATTGTTTTGTTTTAACATGATTTTCAACATTTTATGAATTTTTCCGAGTTTTCTCTTTTATGTAACGTTTACGAGTGGGATTCTCCGAATCATGCATAGAGTAAAAACACAATATATTTTTTATAATTGGGTTTTTCAAAATATAATTTACTTTTTATAATATATTTAATGAATTGAAATGTGTAAGCACGAAATCAATACTTAAATGGACTCTAATAAGCATTTTTTAATATCGTTTATTGTACTTTTCAGTTGATTTGTTTAGTCTGGAACCAATCTACTTTTTTTGCATTTAGCCAATACACGATTATTTTGGGCACGTGTCTATCGTGCAAAAAAAGAATTGCGTACTATACTTCAAATACAATAATTTTCACAACAGGGGGATAAGAGGAATAAATCACAATCTCCTCGATCGGTTTAAATTCCTAAAGCTCCTCAACATTCTACAATACAAACACAATACAACAAATGAAGATTTAATTCTTTTATTTCTATTAATTTCAAAAGCAAAAAATTCATTAATACATTTCTTATTCCTTATAAAATTAATTGTTTTTCAATTTTGAAATGCGCGACTTCTAAACATATTATTATTGTTTCCGTTTCGGATTTCCTAGAAGTAAGTGATGGATTATTGAGATTTGGTAAAAAGATAATTTTAATTCATGGTTTTTAAACATTCGTAGTGATATTTAAAAAAAATGTAAAAACTCTCCATTCGTATTATTTGTAATTATTCGAATTCCTTTTCTTTATTTATATTTTGTGTGATTCCTGCACGTACAAAGAGATTAGAGTTCATGAAAATTGCAAGGAAACGGAATAGCAAAAAAATTTGAAATAATAACAATAAACGTTAATTTAATGGTTTCTTTTTTTGATTACGTTCATCAAGATTTAGATAATTTAGGAAAGATTTGATTTATATGAGTGTAGTGCAAATTTAAAGAGTATTTAACCGCTACCAATTTATATTTGAGATTTAATTCAGGCTAATAATCTTCATTTACACTTTTTATACTACGTTTCAAATCCTGTTGGAATAAATAATCTGCCGCGGCTTCAGCCTCCTGACGGCGCCGTCTGCTCATTTCTGGTTTGAATAACACGCGATAACTAACAGCAAAGACTAATGTCGCTATTATGCCCATGCCCAGTACTCCAGGTGGTGTTGTGGCTGCTCGCTTTAGAAATTTAATTATGGTCATCTGTAAATAAACCAAATGATCAGTAAAAACGTAAGTAAGGAGTGATTTTTAATTCATTAATTCATCTTCTATGCACGCACTTTGCCTTTTTCATTAATCAGTAGATTCCGAGGTATTGTTCGCAGTCTTGTCCGTATTTAATAAATTTTCCTTCTTCCACTTAACAATGAGTGGCTTCCAAATATAAACACCACCTAAAAATCCCAAAGCGGTAACTATCATTAATTGAGTCACTGTGACTCCGCGAGGGCGACGTATTCTCATAACAATCCACAAACTGTTTTCCTATTAACTGTTAAGTAATAACTAAACAGCTGAGAAACTGTTCATTCAGAGTTACGGGCTGCCAAGCTAATAATATTTTGTAAGGTAATATACGAGTAAATGCAGAGCTAATTTTTTTTCATTGAATATTTCAGATTTAGACCAAAATTGTGAGAACTGCCTCGCTTGCTTGCTTGCTTCGTCTATCATTTACGAATAAATTCATTTCAAAGCCAAGGAACACGTGTTTCTTTAAAAAATATAAAAAATTTGTCGCATAACACTAAAATGCAAGCTATTCTTGCATAGTCACAAGGCACTGCCATAGAGGTTAACGTAATCAAAGGGTAACCTGTCGAACACCATATAACGCGACGACTCGTGTGACACAAATACGCGTTGCCCAAGTCTTAGCCCTACATTTATATTATACAGATCAATTCAGAATCGCTTTCTAAATCGATTTAAACTCGTCTGCTCGACTGTCCTTCTATCTGTCTTATTTTCTTCTGTTCAACCTACAAACCGCAATCTTCGAAATATTTTGATGAAATCTGATACAATGACGTGTTTTGGCTCAAGGGCGAACGCTATTAAAAAGGCTTCGGATCGTATCACATTTCGACGTCTTCTTCAAACGTCGCTGCATGAATAACTGTAGTGGTTTCATTTGTTTGCATTGCTTCTAAAATTCAAGTTTTCACATTAGGAACCGGAGAGTTCAATTATTAATATGTCGCCATGAGCTTTTCAAGTAGCAAATGGGAATTTCGGCTTTTGCTCGGAGTAAATGTGTTCTCTGTACGACTTAGGAGGTCAGACAACTTTACTTTTGGACGTCCGCAATAAGAAATTTGTCTTCTGACCAAATTTGCCGATATGTAAGTAACTAAGGGGGCTGATACAATAAGGCATTACTCCTATTTTCGGTCTCAGACTTTACGGAGTTTTTACAAAACTTTATGGGAATTGACAAATCATATGGTTTTACACGTATGCACATAAGTAAAACAAAAAGAAAATAACGTACAAGAAGTAATAAAAAAATTTATTTTAAAATTTAAAGTTGTTTATCCAATTTATGTTTACCCTACACCAACGTACTTTTTGTTTACATTATGTGATTTGTTATTGGGGTTATGCTAGACATTATTTTGTAGAAAATGAGAAACAACAAGCAATAAAATCCCATTTATTTTAAAACTGCAATATATTCACCGAAATGTTTTCAGAGAGTGATAAATGGTAGTTTCCAAGTTATGGCTCAACTAATACACAAACATATACCCAATATACATGTTTGCATATATCTAATCAATCTTCTTTATCATTAATCAATAAACAATGTATTTGTTTATTGTTTACTTCTGTGACAACTTTCTTGTAATTTTTTATAAATTTGTTGCTTACGTTTACATTGATTTGTTTAAGTTTGGTCCTAACATCATATATTTTTGTTTACATTTTCCTGTAAAACAATATGGTAGCGCGGCTGCCCGTTGTGTTCACTACTTGGGAGTTTTTAACTCGGTAATGAAAATGGCGCCTCATTGCGTCAACCTCCTAATAGCTTATTCTTTCGGAACAGTAAAAGTGTACCTGGGCAGTTAAGAAAGTTATGCCACATAAAATTGGTTTTAAGACAGTAATCAACTGTTAGCAAAACACACTTTTTCTGGCTTGACAAAACCGCTTCCCTACATCTTCGACCATCTGTGCAAATTTTGTACATTATTGCGCTACTAGCAATATGTTAAAAAAACCCATAAATTTGGTGCACTTTGAATGATTACCTATAGGTAAGAAAGACGAACCACGCTATCAGTCTCCCAAAACTATATGAAAAGAATTCGGCTCTGTCCCCGTTGTAGTTTTATCAATTACTTGAAAGATCATATCTACGAAACAAGGAACTACATTTTCGCTTTAAAATGAGCAAAAGTTGAGGTGCAGATAAGAACATAGTAAAGATACCTCTCCAAGCTGAATACAGCTTTCAATAGTTTTTGCTATTACTTAATTATTATGCAAGTCCATTCAAAAATTCGCAAGCTTGGTTATGCCTGTATAGGTCGAAATCACTTATTGAAAACCAAGACAATATATATATATATAGACATTTAGTGTTTAAAATGATGATTTTTTCAAACAATAAATAGGCAACGGGAGAGAAAAGATCGGGCCAAACACAAATACAAACTTTCTTTGATTTTACTCCTGTTATGGCGTTTCCCAATGCTACTTTTTTATAAGAGTACTTTGAAATCAATTTTAAGCCTGAGAGAGACATCAGTTTACACAACACAAGCTAACATTTTCTGTTACATCAAGCTTCACTTTCAAGTCACTGAATTCGTTTGACTCTCTTTCTTTCTCCGCTTTTCGAAATCTTAACTGCAGCATACAGCAAATAATAATTACGAAGGAATAAGAACTGGTTCTTTATTTGTTAAGTTCAGTACATCATCATCGTTTAGCATCTTAGTATTGAGAGCGACGCAAAAGTAGCGATTGCACTGTGAAAAATTGTGAATTTTTAATAAAACAAAATATATACAATCATCATTAATTTGATCCCATATAAAAGATAAAACCAAAGGTTGAATAAAAAATGAAAATAATGATAAGAAAAAACTATAAACCTTTCGTATGTGGTACTGTTTTGGTTTTCCTTATGGCATTAAGTTTGATTGGGGCCACAGTAAGACCAGATGCAAAATCTTTAGATGAAAAAAATTTGCTTAAACGAATGGAAATTTTCGACTCAATTAATAAGCAATTTTTCAGTCCCGGAATCTCTACATATGATGACTTTGATGATTACGTGCCTTTTAGCAGTGATGCTCATGATCGTTTTTCTTGGGGGCTGCTTAAACTTGTGTTAAAAGAAGAAAAAACAAACGTGATCATTTCACCCTTTTCAATAAAATTGTTGTTAGCTGTCTTAGCCGAGGCCACTAGTAACAATACACAGACTCAACGAGAACTATTAAGTACGTTAGAAGATATTAAATCAACTGACAATCTGCGTGGTTTCTATAGAAAACTGTTGGCTTCTCTAAAAAAAGAGAATCCCTATTATACTCTCAACCTGGAGACTAGAATATTTGCGAGCGAATTTATTGAGCCTGAACAACGCTATGCGGCAATGTTGTTCAGTTATTACGATACAGGCATAGAACGTTTAAATTTCACCGATGAGCAGGGATCAGCCGATTTTATTAATAATTGGTGCGCTAACGCAACTAATGGTCATCTCAAGAGCTTAGTTAGTAAAGACAATATTAAAAACAGCGTATTATTGCTAACAAATGCAATTTATTTCCACGGCACGTGGCGGCGCCAATTTAACGAAACCTACGAAGGAGTTTTTTTCAAAACTCCAAATGCGGAAATGCGAGTGCAATATATGACAATCACGGATTATTTTTATTACTACGATCATATGAACGCCAAAATTTTGCGCCTACCGTATCGGGGTAAAAAATTTTCAATGTTCATTCTATTGCCTAAAATTGATGGTGGTATTGAGGAATTTCTGGACACACTCAAGAACGATCAAGTTAAGGCCTTGCAATTCATGATGGAAGAAACTAAGTTGAAAGTGACTTTACCAAAATTTCATTTTGAATTCGATAAAAACTTGAAGGAACCGTTAATTGATTTGGGGATACGTGATATTTTTACCGACCATGCCTCGTTGGCAGGCCTAGCTAGAGGTGCCGGCGTTGCCGGTAGATTAAAAGTTACAAACGTATTGCAAAAAGCCGGCATTGATTTCAACGAAAGAGGTACAGAAGCTTATGCCTCCACAGTTTTCGAGATTGGTAATAAATTTGGCGGTAATCCCCTTATTGAAGAATTTAATGTCAATCGTCCATTTGTGTTCTTTATCGAAGAAGAGCAGACCGGAAGTATTATTTTTGCCGGCAAAGTGTTAGAACCGGTTTTTTAAAATAACGCTGATTTTAAAAGTTATAAAATTATCTCTAATTAAAAATAGAAGTAATAAATAAAAGGAATTTTAAGAAATACGTAACCGGCGTTAACTTTGAATTGTACATTGTTCACAATGTCGCTTTATTTCATTAGCACTTACGTGGTGTTTAACAACTCTGCCTATTCAACCTATACCTAGTTATGTATACTTCATTTTAAATAAAGCCGTCCAATGCTTTGGTTCAATTGTCATAAAGGTACATCAGATGTTTGGGAAGGATCAAAAAAACCTTGAATGAATTTGTTTGGTTTGTCCTTCCAATGTTCCTAAATTTTAAACAACTCGAAGAAGAATATGCTTTTGTGAACAGATTTTGGAGTGATTTTCACCCCGTCGACCAAATGCGGCCCCGCTCACATGACAGAAAAGGTGACGAAAATTTACTAAATTGAACTGATTGACTGCAATGGCACGAACTAGCAAACTTTGTAAGCATGTCAAAAAGTATTATATATCGCCTTTTGAAAGTTGTGCATAAGATGGGCACCGTGCTTGCTTACAATAAAATAAGCGCATCGTCTTCGATTTACAACCATGAAAGCAACACTGAAGATAAAGAAACGATCAAGTGAAGAGGCGAAGAGAGAGATGTCTTGAGAATCTCGGACCTGCTATGGCTGGAAAAAGGCTATCGAGCCGTAAGCAATTATGTTGAGCAATAGAATTCTATTTTCAGAACCTTTGGTATTTTCTTGATTTGGTCGAGTACTTCTTCTGGGACAATCCTCGTATAAAAAACGTTGCATTGATCTAAAACTTGATACTAATATATCTTAAGGCCAGCTGAGAAGTTAGTGTAAAAGTTCGAGGTGATTATAGAAGGTAGCTTCGTTCTAAAGCGAATATAACAATAACTAACAAGAAAATTACATTCGGTCGTGACTGAACCTTTTATACCCAGCGCCGTTATTCTAAGAAAGACTAAAAAAACGTTGCATTGATCTAAAACTTGATACTAATATATCTTAAGGCCAGCTGAGAAGTTAGTGTAAAAGTTCGAGGTGATTATAGAAGGTAGCTTCGTTCTAAAGCGAATATAACAATAACTAACAAGAAAATTACATTCGGTCGTGACTGAACCTTTTATACCCAGCGCCGTTATTCTAAGAAAGACTAAAAACACCAGGAAAATCGTAATTTTCATACTCTATAATATTAGGTCAGCGGGGACGACTTTTACTGTTTTTTAGAACAAAAGAAGAAAAAGAAACATGGGAAAAAATAGCGGGCTTATGGGAGAATATTTGCCACAGATACTATTGGGCAGATGGGTAGACGAACTAACTGACCTGCTTAAGTGCATTCCGAATTTGAAACTGGCCAAGAATTTATATACTTTACGGGTTTTTTGAATCTTGCTTCTCTGCGTTGTAAAGACTTTGGAAAAAAATGAACTTGTAGCAATTCTAAAATTGGGTAGGCGTGGGCGAATTTGTCTATTTTTTTAATATTGCGTCTCCCGCAGAATATGCCGTCAAATATATATAGATTTATCTGCTGCAATTTGCGGGTATGAGAATGAACAAAAAAGACTACTCTCTATTCATTATGCAAAAATCGGTGTTCTCAGTTTACGTGGTAGTGTAAGCGTGTCCTTCGACCGATTTAGCTCATTTTCAATACCTGCGTGCAAGGACGTATAACGTTTTAGCCAAGTTTGAAGACGATAACTTCATTTTTGCGGCGAGGCGAATGTTTAGAACAGAAACTACGCAGATGGAGATGCTTAAGTCGATTCAGAAATTGGTCCTGATCAAAAATATACACATTCTTTATGGGGTCCCTAAACCTTCCTTCTGGAACTTTTTGACAATTGACAAAATGAATAATACCCCTCATCCCCTATTGTAAACGTCCAAACGATATAATTTTGGCGTGATAATAGGAGGTAGTTTCGTTCGAAAGCAAATGTAGTTTGTTTACTTATTTTTTATTATACAAAAAAAATGAGTCAAAAACTAATCGAAATCATTTTATTTTGCGGGTAAAACGCGGTGTGTCTGTGGAAGATTAACACGATTCTACTGTTCACAATCACTGTTTGCATACGTGCGCATATGTGTATATAAAAAAAACAATATTTACCACTTAATTTGTACAGAATCTCGGAAATTCCAAAATGCTAATTACTTTGACTTTCAATTTAAATTCTTATGTTAAAAACATTTGAAATTTCCAAGATTACATACGAATTTAGCGGTTAATATAACTACTGCATTTTTACGTACATACACATCTCTTAATAAAGAAAAGATGATAACTGTTTCCTTAGCTGCACATTACTCATGAATAATAAATTATAAAATGTAACAAGAAAGAAATTTATATTCGGTTGTGACCGAATCTTTTATAGTCGTCATCGTTATCCTAAAAAAGACGAAGAAAAAGTAAAAGACTTAAATCGTCATGCTCTGTAATATGGAGTGGGCGCGGTTGAAATTTTCCATTTTCAAAATAAAAGTTTTTGTCGGACACGGGTGTGGGCATTGTGTCCTTTAAAAAGTTTAATCACTTCCAAATTTTTTGCAAATTCGCAGGCGATGTCTTCATTTTCGCTAAGGGGAAAATTTTGACCACAGATACTACACAGTTGGGCAGATAGACAGACGAACAAACTGACCTACTTAGTTGCATTCCAAATTTATAACTGGCCGAGAATTTATATACCTTATGGGGTTTTTGAACCTTGTTTCTGCGCGTCATAAAGGTATTGAAAAACAAATGAAGATTTGATATACTATAATGATGGGTAGGCGTGGACAATGTTTTTCCATTTTCATTGTACAGGTACTACAGCATCGCCCATAGAAGATGCGTTCAAATTTTTGTACATTTATCGGCTATAACCGAGCAAAAAACTAATTTTTTTATGCTTTTTGAAAAACAAATGTCCTCTAAGTCTACGTAGCGCTGTAGGTGTGTCCTTCGACAGATTTGCCACAATTTAAACGCCATCGTGCGTGGAAGAACTTGCAATGTTACTGCTAAATATGAAGTTAATAGCTTCATTTATGCGGCCGGAAAGATGTTTATAATGGGCATTATACAGAGTGCCAGGCGGACAAGCTTAAATCGGTTCAGAATTTGATGCTGATCGAGAATATAAATACTTAGAAGTGTCTCTGGATCTTCTTCTGGACGTTACAAGCGTTTTAATCAAATAGATATCCCCCTGATACTTCAGTGATCAGTATGAAAACAGTCAGCTCATTGAAAATGGCATTCTCATAAAAGTTGACTTTTTGTCAATATGAATTTATTTTATGTAAATAAGAATTTAAGCTTTTAAGCTGCATGAGTAACTGCCTCTAATAGATTATCGTGATTCCTTGGTACGGACTTTTCTAAATTCAATTCAAAACTTTTCCCATCTCTTGGTTTTCGGAATAGACTTATTTTGCAATTCAATAAAATGGATATTATAAAAATAATTTCTGGATTGGTCGACAGATAATCCATCCCCTCGCGAATTTGTAGTTAAAAGAACAGATGTTTAAAGTTCGATTAAATTAACTCATCGTTATTTCAAGCACAACGGTGATTCTATTGCGCTCATCCTTATATTCGTGTAATAAATGTAAAGATACATTTGAACTTTCACTGCGCTATTTACTAAAAGACCGTAAAGCAAATCGAACTAGATTTTAAAATCGCCTTCATTTTACTCATTTGAATAAGATATTATTTATGTAGGAATTGATTACATATAATGAAAGAATGTTCATACTTACTCCCACCGGCGGATAAAATTGCAGCTGGCTGCGGGGATGGTACATGCATTTTATTGCCTTTATTATGATTATTTGATGTAACTTTCGCTCGGTAGTGGAATTGTTGATTCGTGTGCTGTTGTTGTTGACAGTCAGAATTAGGAGCAAGCTTAATGTGATTACCGATAGAAGCTGTGTTAGGCCCAGGGAAACGTCTGCGCTGAAATTGTCCACTATTGGTGGGAATATTGCGTAAATTCACAAAACTACTGCCTGCACTAGCACTGTTTTGTTGGGATTGCTGGTGGGGATTATCTACTAAACCATTAGAATCATAGAAAATATTTTCCAAAGTTTCTAAGCGATGTCCGCCAATTAAATTATAAGATGTACCTTGAATATTTATTTGACGTAGCGCACCAACATTTCCTATATTAGCGTTACGGATAGTTTGCTGAATATGTTGTTGTTGATGTTGCTGCTGTTGTTGGACGGCTGCAGCATTCAATAGCTTTTTCAGACCCAAATTATTCTGCTCTTCAATTCGTCGTTTCATTAAAGCATTTTGCATAATCATGTTGGCATGACTCTGCAGTTCTTCATGCGTCATAGGTTGTATAGCGGGCAACCGTTTACCACCAACTTGGGCATGCTGTTGTTGCTGAGCTAAGGTTTGCTGCACGATAGCTAAATTTTGAAGATTTTGTAATTGATTTATTAATATATTATTCGAAATCATATCGATTTGCGTTTGGGAGGTCTGCTGAAGTTGTTGCTGTTGCTGTTGACCAGATGTATACGTAAGTACCGCATTAATGGCTTCACGATCGCGTTGACTCAGACGAGGATTGGCTAGTTGTACTAATAAGCCATGTTTAGAAATTTCACCTAAATTAAAAACATTTCTTTGCTTATCCATCGACGCATTACTTAGACACCCAACTTACCTTTTGATAAACCGATCAGCAGCATTTGAGCTTCTGGACGACTCAAAATTCCTTTCAATTGCAATGTAGCGAAGAGGGCAGCTTGCTGTTGGTGCTGTAAAAAAAAGTTGTGTTTGCTGTATGTGTGATGAATCGTCGTTGATGACTGCATAATGCTTGGTTTTTGTTGATAAGATTGCCTAAATAGCAAATTTGCGAGATTTTCACCATTGCAAATAGGGGTTTGCTTGTATATAGCCTGAATATCATCTTTATTGGCTACCAAGTGGCTAACAAATTTTTGAATCTTTTCCGTATCTCGTTCCTTCGCATCGTTATTAATACCGTTTCCCTTGTTAGGACTAGTATGAGTTGTACAGTTTTGACGCCATTCAGCCTCCAACTCGTGCACCGAAGGGATTTGCGATAATTTAACATTTGATTTTGAGCCAGAGGCGAATAAATATGGCAGATCAGATTTATTTTGTGTATTCATTGTATTCTTGAAAAAGTCACTAATCGAAGCTGATGAATTGGCTATTTCTACGCGTTCAGAGGCGTTACGTTTTATGTCGCAAAAAAATGGCAAAAAACGTGAACTATTATTATAATATGACGAATAACGCGAATCAGCACTTTCTCCATTGTTTTGAAAACCGCCGATATGATTAAAGGAGCGTAACGGTTTATTATTTGATGGGAATTGGTCATAGTGAAAAGCCAACGTTTGTTTTTTTGGACTTGCTTCAATTTTTCCTCTATCATCCTTGTCCTGAGCATTTGTGTTAAACTCATTTCTTTTAAGGCTTTTGGAATATGTGCTATCTTGAGGGTGTGGTGACCATTTTGATTCAATCTATCGAAATTTGAAATAAATATGAAAAAGTTTGAATATAAGGATACAATTTTGGAATTTAGGAAAATATAAGAAATTGTTTACCAAATTGGCTTTTTGAATGCGATTTTCTTTAAACTCGTCGTTATTGATATCACCACCAGAATCTTCTTGTTTACTGTTATTCTTTTCCGACAATAAACTTTCTCGATCGTGGTCATCATCGAAACCGCACAGTTCAATTGTATCCAAACGAGACGTTGGGCCACAACTGAACCATTCGGGTTCTTCAACCTGATCCTTAGATTGTTGCTCATGTCTTTGTTCTGCTTCTCGATCTTTCAAGCTAGATACAACTAAAAATCCGGACATTACTGGTTTGACATAGTTTTTGGTGACAATATCATATCTATCTTTAAAAGACGATTTCTCTTCGCTCTCAGTTCCATCCGTTGATACTGGAAAATATTTGAAAAACATTGCAGTTTTTCGATATACAACTGACTTTGGAGATCGATTAACAAACAATTTACCCATATCGCCATTTCGCATCTCTGCTGAATTGTTGTTATTATAATGTTGAGATGCCATATAAATATCAGACCACTTATTAGGTTGTAGACGTCCACTACCAATGCGACGTTGGTTGCTTATAATAGCAGGATCCTTAAACATTGCGCAGTATAAAAGACATTTATCTGCTTTAAATAAATATAGAGAAACTAAACTTTGCGATATCTACCTTAAACTCAAATGGTTGTGGAGGTTGACTTCTAATTATCGACTCATCCATAACCTTGCGTTTAAAGAACGCTGGCATCATGTCATTCCAACCCGAATTTCCATTGTTATTATTCATATCAACACTACTTGCGCAGCCGTTTCCACCGCTGTTTCTATAATCTGTCATAGAATCGGAACTTTTCCATATCTTAAGACGTTTCAGGCGTGCTTCCAATTCAATCACGCAACAATCGATAATTACAGGCGAGTGATCTATATTACCCCGTTTAACTTTGGCAGTGGTTATGTATTTACCTATAAGCAATAGACTACCGCGAGAGTATTGTAATAACGAAGCGTTCATCAACGATTTGGATTTCTCCAATTGCTTCCCATCATTATCTGTGGACGATGCGCTCGCCAACATAACAGGTGATGGCAAACATGGAACTGATTTGTAAGTAGTCAACGTATGTGTTTTGCCTTTCGAATTATATCGCGTTTCCTTAAAAGATTGTTGCGTATTTTCTGCTACGTTCTCCTTGACAGGACTCACATGTTCAACAGATTTCTCCAAATCGCAGCTAACCAAGGTATTATTTAAGAGTTGTGCACAAGGCGTTGACGAACGAGCCGATAGAGTTTGCAACGACAAGTCATCTTCCTCATTATGGTGCAGCCCCTTGGCTGAAAGGTATGTCATATGAGTAGGCGGCGGTAGAGGTATAGCTACAGATATAGCTGCCGGTTTTTCCATCATCTGCTTTTCGACCAATTTTTGTATTTTAAGTGCACGTACCGGTACTAAGAAAATTTCCTCAAATCTCGATTTTTTCGGAAGCTCCATTAATGCCATTTCATTGTTAGGCTTATTATCTAAGGCTTCAACCTAAAATATCAATTGATTTCATTTTTATTTAAATACTTCCAATTTCAAGATGGTAGCCCAAAAATTATATTGGAAAAATAGTTAATTTTTACGACCTTTTTCACGGTTTTTTCGAAAAACATTTCACAGGCAGCAAAAAAATAAAACCAGCTAGATAATTAGTATAACAAGGAAAACCTGCAGCTAAAGATGACAATTACAAGAAAAACTTTGTAGCCAAATAAACGATTTGCAATAGGTACGACGAGATATACTTGTGATAAAAGGAATTAATACTAACCTGACTGTTCGATACGTCTTCCTCCTTCGTGGTTGCTTTCAAATCTTGTTGTAAGCTGTTAAGAGAGCTTCCCGAAACCACTGTTTCCAACTTAATTTGAAAATGCATAGTTGTTTGATGAAGTTCTGTTAGTCCCTCGGAATCCATAATAAATTGATTGATCTCCTTTTGGACGATATCATTCATTGCTACAGGTGATTGAGATTTTTTCTTTTCCTCAGGTGTTGGCGGCGGCGGTGGTGGCGGAGTCATCCTAACATCTTTATCTTTAGTTAAGTTCATACCGAGAGGCAGTCTAGAACTGTCTTCGAACGTCTCTGCTTTTTCGGGCTTATCTAATTTCTGTATATCATCGCCATCGTAACTGGCCATCGCGCCTTCGCCATTTTCTTGACTTGACAAAATGCAAGCTGCTGTTTCAGTAGTCCCATTAGTTTTCACCACAAACGACATTTTAAACTTTTAGTGTACTTTTTTTTTTTTTGGTTTTATCAATTTTTTTTTGAATTTACAATTCTCAAATTTTACACAGCAAATTTTTAAAAACGCTAAAACATAATAACTTAAGAATAATTTTACATGAATATGACTTTTCTCATCAAAAGGATTTTTTTCTCTTGTTTCTTAGAAGATAACAATTTTTGCGCAGTCTTTTCGAGCAGATTAAAACTTACAAAATGGAGATCGTGAAAATAAAATTTTGCACCGATATAGAAAAGTAAATTGCCGTTAAGTAACGCTTTTTGTTTTTGCTGCTTTTCATTAGTGATGTAAAGCTACAAATACGATATAGCGTTTTTTGTATCAAATTTTTACGTTCTTAGAAGTGTATGCCAAGTAAAGAAGTAAACAAAAAGAAGAAGAAGAAGAAATAAGCAAATAATTCTTCTTCTTTGTTTGCTAATACTTACACAGGGTGGTCATATTTGTATTTAACAGTTGCAGACGGCCACGACGTATTGCATTCTGCTAAATGGCAATAAGGGTGCCAACACAACGTATTGCATTCTGTTAAATAACAGCACCAACGTATTGCATTCTGTTAAATGGCAGCACCAACGTATTGCTTTCTGTTAAACGGCAGAATTCTGTTTAAAAAGAGCCCGACCGCATAGATTTAGTAGAAAAAACCGTTATTTTGAAAGTTTTCGGGATAATTCTTTTTTCTCTTTCCTTTTCATATTTTAATTTTACTACAAAACTACAAAGAAAAACATAAAAAAATATGATGATAATGAATGAATGACATATTTATTGCATTTCACGTTTATTAAAAAAAAAAAAAAAATTATTCGCTAGAAAAATTTTATATAAATAAATATAAACAATAATCTTAATAATCTAATTATGGTTTTCAAAGGCCATTGTTATTTTGTATATCTAATGCTAAGCTTAGCAGTTGAGTTGAATCCGTCGAATATTTCATTGTGTAATGATTTCTATATTCTACTTTCGCAATTACTTGAAACAATATGCGTCCTTGTATGTCGGCATAGCCAACCATACATACATTTATTGGGCCGTATGCATTTTGAGAAAATTTCCATTTCAAATTGAAAATACTTTTTATGGATCGAAATATTCTCTTCACAGAACGAAACTCAAAAAAGGATTCTCTCAAGGATTTTTATTGTACTTACATAAATACCTTAATGCATAAACTTTTTCCTTTATTATGTGACAGGCGTGCAGCAAGCTTCCATAGGCGTTTTGGTATGGAATTATCTTTAGTTATTCGATTTCATTATCGGTGGTTGACCAAAAATTATTCGACAGCTTTCTATTCACACCAAATTTTTACAAAAAGAAAAATTTGTAAAATTTTTACAAAAAGAAAAATTTGTAAAATTTTTTGTTAATCCTTGGTGCCTTAGGAGCCAAATTTTATATTGATACTTATTATAAATTTACTGCCCTACATGTGTAAAGAATTTATTCTTTCTTTGAATGATTGGTTAATTTTATCATTATATAAAGGCGGAATGAAAATCTTTTTAAGAATCCGTATAAACTCCATGATGTTTTTTCATCTAATGATTTGTGTATAAGCATATAACAAACAAAGTTTCCTACAACGAAGTTCATGTCTTAACTTGCACATTACATTTGCGAACCAGATGCTTAGTGGATTTACATTTGTCATATAGTTCACGTCCAATGACCCAAGGAATTTGCGCGTGCTCACAGTAATTTTATGCATCGTATAAGCAATTGGTCGTAATGTTAACAATACGATCAGATACATATGTATAAATTCAGAAACGCATAAGTAGTACGTAAGTAACGCCCTCAAAGATATTTTCTTTTCCGCAGTTACATAGATCATTCGAAAACTCTTTAGTTAGCTTAGTTCTTTTCTTAACATAATTAGAACTAACTTAATTCTATTTCTCAGAGTAAAATTTGCTTTGCTGTATATTTCTTGGAAAGATCACAGAGTTGCTTCAAATAGGTAGTGCTGCCAATTAAAATTCGTCGATTGTGCACAGCTGTTATCAAGTTATCAAGTTTTGTCCAGACAATGCAAAGTGCTGCTATAATAAATATAAAACGATGCTATTCACAATTGCATATCGTTAATTGTGAATGTCATTATTTCATTTTAGGTGTATTCGATTAAGGTTGACGTCCAAGCTTATTCTGTAAATAACATCACGAACACTGTACTTTCTGTTAAATAACATTACGAACGCTGTACTTTCGTTAAATGGCAGTAAAAATGGCAGCCCTATGCCATTAAACGAAAATGCCATTTCGATTCTGTTTTAATTTTAATGCATACAGCAAATACAACAATATGGTTTGTGGTTGCGATTTGCAATTTTCGACTTTGTACCGTTCCAGTTTTTCGCTTCAGCAAGACACAAACCGACTACATAAATTGGATGAAGTAGCGACTATAAATGGTTAATAATGAATAACCCCTAAACAAAAGCCATCTATAATAGATAACCCCTCCAGCAGATTTATCTCTCGCAAAAGTTTACTCTCGTGAAAATGAGCAGAAGGTCGAATGTTTTGTTCAAAATTCATTTTTGTGCGTCTGTTGTTAATAACAATAAATAAATAGTATATAGTATATATAATTTGATTGAAAAAATTCAAAATTTTATGTTTACTTCATAAGACCAGTTCCATAGTATATATTCTAGAATGATCTCGAATATTCTACAATAGTCTAGCATATTCTGGAATTTCTTTATATTTGTTCATAGAGTATTTTCATCGAAATCTATTGAAGTAATTGGTGAACATAAAGTTCAGAATTCTTCAGTACCAAATAAATGATAGAAAAAACAAATCATATATTCTACCTATCTACCGTCTAGTTCTTTTCGTGCACACACACATATATGTAAACCATAGGATATATTTACTTAAAAACATAGAATTGTACATGCTTTTGCTTTGCAACCGTTTGAGAGAATATGACGTCACACTAAGAAACTATTAACAGAATTTGTTCCCATACAAATAATGAGAAAGAAGGAGCAAGCAGTCAAATGGCTGCTAATGAACTACTGCTACTGATAAAAGAAACTCAATAACCCAAATTTTAAAATAACAATATTAATAACACTTTAGTAATGCCAAATATTAAAGAAGTCCTAGAAAGAAACAAAATTTTAATGTAGCAACGCCAACAATACTTCAACAGTGCCAAGAAATCAAAGAAATCCCCTCAGAGCAAACATAATTTCGGAGTATACAGCTATCTTTTTTAAAATTCAGCAAAAAAAAGTTATCAAACAACTCTGAATGCTATCATAAAAGTTATAAATAACATCGAAACAACACATGTAAATATTAAGTAATAGCTGTTCCCAGTATTCATAGAATGATTTAATTATTGTCATTTTAAAAAAGAAGATTTCCAACGTACTTACGATAAGATTGACACCCGCGAAAAAAAATCTGTTGAGCTGTGCTTCGAAATATCAAAATAAAAAATTACTATAAAATACATCGCTGAATAGTAAATTTATTATAAAATATTTAAAAAATTAATTAAATAAATAACGACCATGCTATAGTTTGGTATTCGCAAAATTAATTCTGGTCGTTGTAATTGCAGTTCCATTTTTAACAATATATTACCCAAAAAAAAAACCGTTTCATAATGAAAACGATGTTGCTATATAATGTTATATATGATTTTATTTCACGAAGGCTGACAAAGAAATATTAGACTAAATTATACTTACAAACGCAGGAGACAGAGAAATTTGGAAACTACCTATTTGATACCAAGTAGTTTCGATATACATGAATGATCTTACTGAGTAGATCCGAAATGCAAGTATTTATGCATGCCTATTAAAAACATCAAATTCCTTCTTTTTAAAAAATTGGTGATTGGCGATAATTCAGTAAACCTTCCAAGATCCATTCCTTCAATTTCTTTTGCTATTTCTTGATGATGATTTATCGAACTTAAAAAAAAATACATTCACTCAAAAATTTCTCAAAGCTATGCTAATTTTCAACATATTGTGAAAGAATACATTGTCTTGTTGCAATAACTCAAAAAAAAAAAAAAAATGACAATGACGTAGGCAAGGGTGAAATTATAAGTATATTCCATTGATTCTTGAATTTGGTTGACTTAAACTAATGAAAGCATTAAGAATTTTTGAGATTCCCGAAAGCGAAAAGAGGTTTAGAGGATTATGTATTTTTTAGTTAACTAGCTCTCATTGGACGGCGTACATTGAAAGCTATTTGATTGTAAGCCTTTTGTCATTCGAAATTTATTTTAATAATATAATGGGGGTAAATTTGACGTTTGTTAGTTTACAATGATGCAATCAGTAACAAAACCTTACAAAGCTAAATATGAAATGAAATGAAAAACAAAAATAATAAAAAAAAATAAATGTAATATTGCAATCAGTTGCATTGCTTTCCAAACCAGCGCGAGTACTTGCACATATTATGGAATTACGAGAATTTTCAATGAGTAATTAGCGATAAAGTGCAGGCAATTTTGATTATAAATGGATAATATTTTCGAATTTGTGGTCAATCAGTCTCGCAAGAAACCTCCAAAGCAAAAAGAAGTTGGACTGTCAACAAAGTGTCCTGCAGAGCCGTTGCACGTCTTACAAGGTTCCATACTCGCCAATCGCAATATTTTTCTACTAGCAAATAACATAATATAAGCAAAGGAATCCTTCCGCCTGATTATTACTTTATTACTATTATTTAATAACAACATATCACATTTTTTTCGCTTTTTGTATTAAAATGGATTAAATCAGTTGACGGTAAGAGGAATACGTTTACGCAACTATAAACACTTCTTGTGCATTCATACCGCGAAAACTGTCGAAACTCGAAAATGTCACCTAATTAACGTCGTAAGTAATCAGTTTTGACGTTCGTTATCTTTGTGTATTTTAATTAATTGAAATATTGGCAACTCTGTACATTATTATCCCTGCTCGGCATAACAAAGCAGAACGAGTCAGTCACGCTGAAAAATATATTAGAGAGAAGAAAAAAACTTTCAAATTTTTAAGCCAATATATAATTCACAAACGGATTGTAAGTAGAAACATTAATTTATCAAAGTATATTTTTTTATCTCAGCTTTTCTACTTGAATATATTTTAGAAGCATATCCTTGGCCGCATAATAAGCAGATACATACATAAGTGCGTACACACATAATATATATATATATATATATATTATATATGTACATATCTATCAAAAAATGGCCGAAGATTTCGACGTAGAAGCTATGCTAGAGGCTCCGTATGTCAAGGGCGTAAGTATAAACTCCTTGCAGTTGGTAAATTTGTTTTAAAAAAATCCATCAAATGTTCAATTGGTGGAATTTAAACTCCGATACATATTTTTTATGGTTAGCAGTTAATTGCAGTTATGGAGGAAACTGGTATTGTGAATATTGATTCTCCTGAATGAGTTTACTTAAATTATGCCATATTTTGAGTATTGTTTAAAAATTATCAATATCCTTTATATTCATTCTATGCATATATTAGAGTATACAATTCTATGGAAATAGTATTAAGTATCTGTCGAACAGTCGATTGAAGAAAATTATTCATTTTATTGTGGTTTCGCCAGCATTAATTCTATTAAATGTTGTTAAAAATATCTAGAGTGAAAGTAGTCTGTCAGTTGGACGATCTACAACGTGACCGGCCGAAATCTGTCTGATATAGATACTTACAACCATGATCAAGATTTGATTTTTTATAATTTTACATATTCGTTACACCATTTTTATGAAAATCATGGGAACAATTAAATGTTGCTGGCTTTGTTTAATGCTTTTTATTAGACGATAGCATCATTTTCACGGCCAGAAGACTAAAATTCTGCATAAACGATGGTTGAGAGTTGAAATGACATGCATAATTCTTCAACGTATCGCTTTTCCAAATTTTGGGTCGATTGAGTCCTTCCTGTGCTACATAGAGGATTATTTTCTGACTGTGAGTCTATGAGGCTCATCGGGAGTCTCGGTGGAAGTTGAAAAATGATATACTTTCACATTGAGTAGCTGTAGATTCACAAAATTTTTGTTTTAAGAAAAATCGATATCAAATGGGTCGCAAAGTTTTATTGTAGTCCGATTGGAGTTAAAATAAACAAAACCGTAAATTTCAGTTTCAATTCCAGTTCAGCTTACAACGGATATTTACTATAATGGCAATATAAACGCAATTAAAAATGTGTTAACGGAGGAGTGGTAGTTTGAATCTGAATATCTTTTACGTACAAAAGTTTAAAAAAGAAAAAAAAAAATGAAAAGTTGGTCGAAAATTTTGTAATTTACTAAAAAATGTGTTGATCATTTCCTTTCGCTCTACGCCTTGGTTGACGGAGTAATTTATCCAATATGAGTCCCATTGGTCACATACATTTCAAGCTTTATTACTTGACGAAATCAAATTTTCTGTCCGATAAAACTGGAAAAATTCTATACCTCGAAAAATTCACTTCTATACCTCCAAAAATTCAATTCTATACATCCAAAAATTCAATTCTATACCTCCAAAAATTCTATAGAGTTGAATTCAATTCTATACCTCCAAAAATTCTATAAAAATTCTATAGAATTGGATTTTTGGAGGTATAGAATTTGTATACTGGAAATTATCGGAGTTTACGTGTACAATGTTTTTAAAACCAAAATATTTCGGTTATAATTTCTAAAATATTTTGCCGTGACCGTATCGATTAGACATTTATTTTCAAAACAGTTTACATATTTTTGCGACTTATTAGAAGTATTAGCATAAGATCGATTGATATTTGAATCCCTAATGGAATTAGTAAATGCAATTCTTTCTTTTCGCTTACGCTTTACTAGAAAATAGGTCCGAGAACATAGGTTGGCTCAACAGTTATCACGAATTTATCTTAAGAAAAGTACATCGAAACGATATCAGGAAAATCAGAATCCGTTTAGTTACAGCAATTGCTACCGGACCTTTTATCTACTAACTTTTATGGCTGTACAATTTATTCACTGGCCTTATGTGTCCCCAATAACCGACGAGTTAGAATTTGACAATTAAATTTGTTAATATTATAGTATATATATTAGTCGTTCGGAAAGTCATTTATTTATTTATTTATTTTTTTTTTTTTTGTTAAAATGAACGTATTTTTTTATAGTGGATAAAAATATTTTTATGTACGGTCGAATTCGATAAATGCACTCGCTTGTCGATCTTACGGATCATTATTTGGCGGTTTGCACCAGTTAATCCCCTTATTTTGTTTTCATCAGCGTCAAGCGATCTTCTAGAACGTGGTAAATCTTCAACATCAAAATTACGGGAACGAAATTTGTAAACCAATTTTGCCACTAGTTCTCTGTCAATACATCTTCATACGCATTCGATAGTTTTTCTTCTTTCTTAAATACCATTTTTACGATACTAAAACGCTAAAATATGTGGCATTTCGCTTCCTTCCTTTCAAAGCCTTGTTGTATTAGCTATTAAAATTTATAATACAATGAAAATAAGTGTCCACTGTTAGGAAAAAAACGAAATGACTTCCCGAACAACCTAATACATACTTGAATCATCCTAATCAGGTGAGAGACGTGCTACCGTCTCAAATTCATTCGATAACGACATATGTTAATACAGTTTCCTTTTCCTTAAAAGAAAAAAATGAATAAAAACATTTCTTTCGAAAAACTTTCCTCGTAATAAAAGAAAACTATTTCTACAATATTGACGTATGTTCTTCGTTATGCTATATACAGATGAGAATTAAATTTCAGGCTTTTGCAGGCTTGCATAGTTAAACTTGAGTGCTTTAGCTTATATATTTATAGCCTGGGCGTAAAGATTTACCCGCAAGTTTGCGCACATAAGGTGAAAAATACCTATTAAAGAAGTTTCATGCCTTTACTTACTGGCGTAATTACATACGTGGTTACAAATTGCAAATGCTGGTTGTAGTAAAATCTCAACGCTTCGAAAAGAGCACACGATCGCTTAACGGGCCGTCATCGTGCGATTTTCCTTGTTATATTCTTCTTACCTGTATCAACACTGGTCGTTATTTCGAATTAAATATTTACTTTATTCTCGTGCACATGCGTTTTCTCTTACATCGGCCAATTTCTGCTAACAAATTCACTCATTTTCTGTTAAGCCGACCATTTGCTGTTAACAATTATAAGTTACTTTCTATTAAAACGGCCAATTTGTTAAAAAACCTCCAAAAGATCTGTAAAGTAAAGAAATTAACAAAAAGAAGAAAAAGAAGGAAAGCAAAGAAGTAAAATAAGCGCATTGTCAATTAGTTCAGTTATGCTAGAGAGCTTGAGATTTAAGCACATTTAACGTTTGTGTTGCTTTTATTTGGCTGTTGTACAGAGAAGATATAAAAAAATGCGTGCATGGAGCGCATACATATGTGGCCAGTTTTCTTTTTTATATAAGAAAAGTATCTGTCAAGCAAATAAGAAAAAAAAAAAAACTCAATAGTACGAAAATAAAGCAAAATAATATTCAAGGGTGAAATGTCTTTGCAGAAAACCTAATAAAAGCTCAATTTGTTGCTAGAGATTGATTGTTTTGGTCATTCTAAACACGTAGAAAGCCGGAGACCAGTTGGTAAGTTTTGAATGCGCCAGAAAATCGCCAAAAAATATAAAAATAAAAAAAAAAAAAGAAGAAGCAATTTATATATAAATACTTTGCATAAAAGCATTTCTATATAAGTCGTGACAAATAAAAAAGAATTTAAAATTTTTTTGTTATGTGATACTTGACATATTCTAAGAGCAAACTGAACCTGAATTAAATTTCAGATTTTCGTACAATTTTGCGTGCGGACAGCACTTGTTTTATGCAGGATATAAAGGCAAAACCATTCACATTAGCTACCACTACTTCTACCACCCTCAATGCCTAACCTACCTAAACGCGACAAAGTATTTGAAAAGTATTTGAGTCAGTAAGAGTGTACTTCGCCGCCATACGAGCGGACAGGCGCAAAGTATTCAAAGAGTGTTGAGAAAAAAAAATAGTAAAGAAATCCATAAAGAAAACTTACAAAACAACTCAACAAAACCACAATTTCAGTAAATGAAATAAAAAATTGATTGTGATTGTGTGCTGCCACACTTGGTGTGGACATCGCGCACTTTCAATGTTGTACTTAAGAATTGACGATATTATCTTTTCAAAGAAATAACTAATTTCGTTTGATGTTTGCTTTCTCTTGTTTAATCAACTCTTATCACTATCCCAACTACATCAATCGAATCAAATCAAACTGAAACTACGCATACAACGTGACGATGACGTTATTATTTGTACGTGAATTCCTTGTTGTTATACCTTGTTGCGCCTTCCCCTAATAGAATTCTACCATTGGCAGTGACAGAGGTGATGAAAAGGACTCTGGAAAGAGGCATAATCAAAGAGATCACACCAAATACGATGATACCGAATGTGCTGGTTACTCGTTAGAGCACAACGGACAAAAGTACAGGTCTAGGTACGTTTAATGTATCTTTGAAGTAATTTTCTGTTAACCGTTAAAAATTATTTTAAAGAAGCCCATCTGATTCGCGGATCAACGATGGTAGGCATTATCGAAGATCGTCTGAACGAGAGACAGCTAAAGAAGCAGAGCGTTACCGTTCACGAGATAAAGAGAGAGATCGCGATCGAGAACGCGACAGCAAAAAGACTTATGGAGATCGTGAACGTGATAGAGAAAAGCAAAGGGAACGGAGTCGCTCGAAGGATCGACGTTACAGGAGCCGATCGAGAGAATACCGTCGCAGTCGCTCACGCGATAAGCCGAGCTCGAGAGCGCGGTCAGAAAGGCGTGCTAGTCGTGTACGCGATGTTCGTCGCAGTCGATCGAGAAATCATCGTTCCAAAGAACGTGTTAGTCCTGCGAGAGAACATAGACGCAGTCGGTCAGGTAGACGCTCGCCGCCTAGGAACAAAAGGTAAACAAATGAAGTTGAACTTTGTTTTCGCAAATGACGAAACTTTTAATTTTCTAGCCGCCGTCGCAGTGGCTCGCCACGTCCTTATCGACATGGACGTACACCTCCTAACGGTCTGGGTCCGGACAGATCGCCACTTTCAGAACTTAGTCCCGAAGAACGTGATGCTCGCACAGTGTTTTGTATGCAATTATCACAACGTGTTCGCGCACGAGATTTGGAAGAGTTTTTTTCAAGTGTCGGAAAAGTGCGTGACGTTCGTTTGATAACATGTAACAAGACGAAACGTTTTAAAGGCATTGCCTACATTGAGTTCAAGGAACCAGAATCCGTGGCCTTAGCTTTGGGTTTATCCGGGCAAAGGTTATTAGGTATACCAATATCAGTGCAACACACTCAAGCTGAAAAGAATCGCATTGCTAATGCCGTGCCCGTTTTCACTCCTAAAAATCATACTGGACCAATGCGTCTATATGTAGGTTCATTACATTTCAACATAACCGAAGAAATGTTGCGCGGCATTTTCGAACCCTTTGGCAAAATAGATTCTATTCAACTTATTATGGATAGTGAAACAGGGCGCTCAAAAGGATATGGTTTTATAACGGTATAGAATTATATAGAAGTGTTTGGTGCGATTTTGATTTATAATTTTTGTTTTTAGTATCACAATGCAGAAGATGCGAAGAAAGCTTTAGAGCAGTTAAATGGGTTTGAATTAGCTGGACGACCGATGAAAGTGGGCAACGTAACAGAACGTTTGGATATGAACACAACATCTTTAGATACCGATGAAATGGATCGTAGCGGTATTGATTTGGGGGCAACTGGACGTTTACAACTTATGTTCAAATTGGCAGAGGGTGCTGGGTTAGCCGTACCCCAAGCAGCTGCAAACGCCTTACTTGCTACAGCACCTCAACCGGCGCCAATACAAACGCAAACGCAAACTCCGCCCATTGCTACACAGTGTTTTATGTTATCGAATATGTTTGATCCACGCACCGAATCCAATCCCAACTGGGACTCGGAAATACGCGACGACGTTATAGATGAATGTTCTAAACACGGCGGCATATTGCATATTTATGTTGACAAGGTTTCTCCTACTGGTAATGTATACGTGAAGTGCCCGAGCATAACAACTGCTGTCTTGGCTGTGAACGCTCTACACGGTCGATGGTTTGCTGGACGTGTCATTGCTGCAGTCTATGTGCCGCTGTTAAATTACCACTCCATGTTTCCGGATGCTATTACCGCTGTTAATTTACTGGCATCAAATAGAAAATCTACAGAGTAAAATTTTAAGTTTCTACAACACATATAGGAATAAAATATTTTCTTTTTGTCCTTTTTGGCTATCATCTATGACGTGCGCACGCATTCCCGTTCTCTTTATAAGCTAAGATTAAATAAATTTAAAAAAGTTGAAGGAACAATTTTTTATGTTGCCAATTCGTTATTTGAAACTTGATTTATTAATAAATTTATTTGAATTATTTTTAGTTATTCTATCTTAAGTGACAACAGGAAATTGAAATTGGCGCTACGACTGCAGAACTGCAAGAATGAAGAACTTAAGCCCTAGGTTAAATCCAAAGCCTCTTCACAGAATCTAAAAATTTGGAATTTGTATTAGTGTGCCGCATTCTTCATTTTTTACGTATGCTACGATACCTCTGCATATTTACTTCGCTCTTACTCTATAAAAGAGTTTTCCAAAGCTTGCAAACCCAGGGTATATGTTATGCTATGTGTTTGTTTAATGCAGACCAAATATCAAATATTCCAATGCAAAATTGGTAATGCATAAATTGATAATAATGTACACCAAGTAACTAAATTATATTCGGTTACGGCGAAACTTTTTGTACCCATAACCTCTTTCTTAAAAAAAATCAAAGAAATGTAATTGCATACGTAATACTGACTAGTAGACTAGTAGAAATTTTTATCATTTAGCCGTTATTATTATTCATTTAAATCGAAGAAATAAATTATTAGGGTATGCGAGGATTAGAAATAACTTGTTAGGATAAGCACAATGGATAGAAAGCCCGATTTTTTTTCTTTTAGCAGCAGACCAATTTGTGCACAACTTCCAGTATTTCTGCTAAATTTGAAGGCGTTGGTCTCATTCTCACGAGTAGCAGCATTTTAGCCATACCCTGATAGACTGACGCACTTAAATCAATTCAAAAGCTTCCTTCTGGCATTGACAGCATTTGGAAAAAAAGAATATACCGCCACAGTTGGCTGGTGGGTTCAAAAAGTAGAACATAGTGCACTGTATTAAGACATAATATTCTCCTTACTTATTACATATATTGAAAATGAAGGGGCCAGGACAAAGCCGTTTGGAATTTTGACTACTGCCATATTTTAAAAAAACTACTGTTGAAGATACGAATCAGTTGGAACGTCAATTTCTCGAGTTATTGCAATTAATATATAATATAATAATAATAAATATAATATAAATGTACCGTTTTCGGTGTTTGCCAAGTATTATTTCGATTTACGTACACTGGCCGAAAGCCATAATAATATAAATAATATAAAGCCATAAATAAATAAATAATTTGGTTAAAGTTGAGAATAATTGAAGGAGCGAGTCTGTATTTGTTTACAATTGGGAAATACACCATTATTTATATTTATTGAAAGCAACTCTGGCCTTCCGCCTGTTAAACGTTAAAGCATTATACTTTACTCAGAGAAAGTTAATTATTTCAAACGTTCGCTTGCCTCTTTGCAAAATATTTAAATATTTTGTATACATAGATTGGAATTCCGAATCCTATCGGAGTACATTTTATAATAGTTTTTTATATTTTATATAAGTTTGCCGTTTTGAAAATATTTTCCTACGGTGCGAATATACCCCGACTTGAATAACTCACGATGGCAATCCTACAGGTATTAAAAAGATGAAATCACCTGATTGTATATAACTCTGTGTTATTATCACCATTTCCAATTTCCAAAATCGAGCATCTTTTTCGTTAATCACAATGAGAATAATAAGCAAAGTACTTCAGTTCATGCGGAAATTTAAAACTATTCGTCCGCATCCATTTGATTGCAAAGGAGCACAATCGCAGCTACACGGTGTTTTAACGGGTGCTGGTCTCGGCATTTTTGTATCAGTTACACTTGCGCAAATGTCTGCAAAGGAGAAACGACGCAAGCTGAATACTTCCTTATATATGGCTCCGCCAATTTCTGATGCTGACCAATTACTAACGACAGAAGATGATATGAAAACAAAAATGGAATTGTTAATTATGAAAATACAGGCAGATTTCTGTCATGCTCTAGAAGCCGAAGAATATTGCGGTCGGAAATTTAAAGTTGACAGATGGCTTCGTACAGAGGGTGGCGGTGGTATTACTTGCGTTCTACAAGACGGAGAAGTGTTTGAAAAAGCGGGTGTGAACATATCTGTAGTGACAGGACATTTACCGCCCAGCGCCGTGCAACAAATGCGTACACGCGGCAAGAAATTAAGTGAAGGAGAGCGACCTTTCTTCGCAGCCGGTGTGAGTGCTGTAATTCATCCACGTAATCCCATGGTGCCTACAATACATTTCAATTATCGGTACTTTGAAGTGGAAAATAATGACGGCTCTAAGCAGTGGTGGTTTGGTGGTGGTACAGATCTCACCCCCTATTATTTGGACGAGGAGGATGCTATTCACTTTCACAAAGCTTTAAAGAACGCTTGTGACGAACACGACATTCTATATTATCCTAAATTCAAAAAATGGTGCGATGATTATTTTAGAATTGAGCATAGAAATGAATGTCGTGGGCTTGGTGGCATATTCTTTGATGATATAGATTCGCCTAGCCAAGAAGACGCTTACAAATTTGTTTCCGCTTGCGCCCATGCTGTGATCCCTTCTTATTTGCCGCTGGTTAGACGCCATAAAAATGACGAGTATGGAGATAGAGAACGCCAGTGGCAATTATTGCGCCGCGGTCGCTATGTTGAATTCAATTTGATCTATGATCGTGGCACTAAATTCGGTCTTTACACACCCGGTGCTAGGTACGAAAGTATTTTAATGTCTTTGCCGCTTACTGCCCGTTGGGAATACATGCACGCGCCACCGGAAAATTCCAAGGAAAGTGAACTGATTGAAGTTTTGCGAAACCCCAAAGATTGGGTACCACTCGAACCCGTTCGTGTCAGTTAAAATATAAAAAAAATTTCATAAATATTAAAAATTTTCCTTAGATAGAAATGCGTTCAGCAATAGTAGACTTTCATGCTCTTCATGCTCACCTGTTTCTTCCGAAATTAATCGTTAAGTTAGAAAAATGTCATCGCCTCTCATATGTAAATAATTATATTGTTTTATAAACCCAAGTAGTTTTTGTTTTGGCTGCATAATAAGCAGATCAGTGTATGCAAAGGGGAAAGGAGAATCTCGACATTCGCGCGTGTATCGGTCGCATATGCGTCAAATATTAAATGAATGCTTCATTTCGTAGCGGCAATTGGAGGTTCCTAGCGTATGTAAAGCTTATTTACAGTTTACGTTACTATTTGACGTTGAGATTATGATGTATTTTGCTTTATGCGGCTGCCAGAAGTAGTTTGTAAAATTTAATATACTCTCCTTTGGACAGTTACTATAGATGTGCAGTAAATAAAGGTTAACTCACTGAGGTCGGGAGGGAATTGACGTTTAGAGATATGTAAGGAAGATTTATTGTCAATGACGCCGATTAAAACTTACTTCGGAACACTGTCATATTTGCTATATAACAGAGTTGGGATGGAGTAAGCGTCAAACAAGGAAATAACTCGATCGGTTAACTGGCGTTTACAACTGACCAAACCCGAGGGACTTTTCGAAAACTGATTAGCAAACATAGCACTGCTCCTTCCCAGAATAATGTTATGTCATAGGTAATCTTTTAATAAAATTTATTGAGAGGAATGGCAGGAATGTTTTGTGCTTTCATAGCTTAATCTTACAAATTCAGAATATATTACTATCTACCTACGGAACTGAAAATGTAATGAAACCTTTTTTTTCCCAAACCTTTAGAAAGAACTTTACATGTTCGCCAGTCAAGTGAATGTAGTGAAAGTTAACGTAAGGGCGAGGCGAAGAATTTAGTAGACTATTAAAATGAGACTTTGTTGCGATAAAAGGCGTATTATTTGCAAAAAACTTTACCACAAGGATTTCAGATATGCTTTGCAGGTGATTTAGACTGCACAAACTGCACCCATTTTGTTAAGAGTACGTCAGCGTAAGCTGACAGAGCGTGAATGCACAAAATTTTGAAACAATAGTTTCTATAAGCACAGTGTCGTTGCTGTTATCGGCCGAATTCGGCTCGCATCACTTTCGTTTCCAAGCACGGTCTGAGACCGTCTATTAGAAACATAGAATAGAGCTCATCTTCCTATCTTTTATTACTTATATATGAGACTTTTGGATATGGGCCGAATTTTACACTGCATTTTTATAAAACTTGTAATGTGTTAGTCGGATGTTGTACACAAACTACAAACCTATTAAGCTCCCACCATAATAAGAAGGCAAATAATTGCTCATAAGCAATTGGCTCGTTTATTGTGTAGGTTCTACCACCACTCGATGTTCATATTAATATTGCGAAAAGGAGTTCGTAAATTTTGTGGATTCTTTTTCAAAATGAAGATGCGCAGCTGACAAGATCATTTACTACTTCCTTGCTTTCGGTAGTAATTTTGATATGGGATAACACATCGCTCCTCTAAATAAAAACATTTTAACCGTTCAGTAGAATTAGAAGTAATTCGGTACAAGTGAAAACAAAGGATTTGTCTTGTATATACATATATGCATACCTACATGTATATAGAGGGTATATAAAAATTTTTGCGATTTTTCCCGCGTGATGGTGTTAATTATTGGGTAACACTCACCCCATTGTCTTAAAGGAACATGTGCTTAAAAGGTCACATTTCAGCTTATATTTTTTGTGAAGATACTTTTCTAGTTCTTTGCTCGTGTAAAATTTTATATTGATTTGAAAGTGGGTGAAACGTCTGAAAAAATGCGCTAAGTGATCCTTTTGTACTATAAAAAATGTGACAAGTGAAACGGTACGGTGAGAATGCTGTGAGTGAACGAAGGGCCCCGGAGAAGTTTGCTTGATTCCTTTCTGGAAATATCGATGCCAAAGATGCATCTCGCTCTGGCTGAAAAAGTTGATGAAATTCGCTGGTAGAGCAATACCCGCACGTAAGTTGCCAGTTGTAGGGCAGTAACATCAACTAGCAGGCTACAAAAATGATTTCAAAACCGCAGAAAAAACCACAAACACTTTTTATAGGACCCTTTACATAAGAAGAAAGATTTTTCTACGAGATCCTACTGTATTGGCTTCTTGAAACATAAATGCCTATAAGCCCATGGAATTTGGAAGAGGTTTGGGAAATTCGACATGCAGAATCCTCATCACCTTGGAAGTACTTGCGAACAATATCAGTTATTAAGTAACAGTAAAGTTTATATGATTTGTAAGTTGACTAAAGTTACTTTTGAAATCTTATCCCACTGATTGTTAATTTGAAAATTATAGTATGAAAACTATCGTCTACCAGAATGTTAACTGCAATATTTGGTAAGGTTCGTTTTTTTAAAGTTGCTATGCTGATAATATGTGGTATATGAACTTTTACATCTTTCAAACATTATTTTCAAGTGCATTATAATTTTTAATTAAACTGAAATTTTTTAATCTCAGCTTGTGGCAACAAAGCTTGCCAAATTTTTAGAAACTTGACGCCGCGATGAAACAGTCAACCATTAATTCAATCTTGGGATACTACAAAAATGAAGAGTAAACTGATTTTAGATGTTGGAATAGAAAGTTACGCTGCGAAGGATACGCGCCATCTATAAAACGCACAAATGCATGAATTTTTAAAAAAGCGTTTAGACGTAACAGAGATCGGAAGATCACTCTGAATTATTAATGCCTCCTTATTTTCTTTTCGACTACTCTCTATTGGTTTAGGTAAAGTGATCTGAGATCCTTAGGCCGTATAGTCATCATTTCCTGCAATACGTCTCCTTATCACGAACTCGCAAGAAATAAATTCATTACAAATTTTGTAATACAACACAATGGGACGCATTCGAAAAGTGTGTTGGACTGAAGCAGTTGAACTTATGTTTAAAAGCATATTTACATCCCCTTGAAAAGAAGGCAAGCACGTAGCTATTGAAGTGGTCTTGGTTAATATCTCCTGTTAATTAGGAATGGGAAGTCAATTACGTCGAAATATATTCGCTATATATCTTTTTATAAATCTTGATTTTGTTAAAACTATCAAATTTTATTGGATTTCTTAAGAAATCAGCGGACAGATCTTGAATGGTAACGAAAATAAAGGATCTTACCTATTATTAAAAACTTTTCAATTACATTAGGGGGAAAGCATTATGAATGCAAGTTTTGAAAATCAGTTTTACGCTTCGAAAGGATATATATATATAATACTACCTTTGATCGTCTGTAAATTAAATCAAGTGTGGTTATGCTTCGTTCACACATGTGATTTATTCATTTCTTTTTTTAAGAAATTTCTTAGCGATTAATTTGTGGAAGCTTTGATTTACTATATCACTAAATAAATACTAAGTTTTTCTTACCCCACGAAAAATTTCGTTATCAATACACGGGTAGAGGACAGACATCAATCACTCTCTTAAATCTTATACACTCATTCACATCATGAAATCTTTTTAGATGTTACCTCTTCTTTGGCTGTTTTCAATTTCATGTGAAATAAAATATAACTAGAAATGAAATTTGATTTTGACAGGTGTTTTAAAAAACCTTACCGTATACCCACCTCTTTCTTTATCAAAACGGTTACAAAAAGGAATTGAAGTTCAATATAAAAATGAAACCTTCATATTATTAATAGTTACCGATGGTTAGATTAATTTACTTTTCTTTTTATCCAAATGGATGCCTGCATACCTATTTATCACTTAGAATGCCCAGAAATTTATTGTTTATAGGTTGTTTGGTTAGCAAATTAACATAAGTTTTAATTACCATATACTACCTCTCAGCATACCTACACACAAACCAACCTTTATCATTCAATTCGTTTGCTTGTAGTGGCCGGTTATAAAGTCTACAGCATCAATCTATAAAATTGCTAAGGCTGTGAGGTTACGATTTATGTACACTTACATAATCAAACTGATTTAGAGGGCAGACTTATAGCGCTCTTCCCAGTAAGGACAATATACGAAATGTCGATGACAGTATTGGAAGAAGTCACTGGCAATAGATGGCAAATGATCATAGCCTATGATCGCCTAGAATGGGAAATGGCGTTAATGAATCTTAGTGCAACAAAAAATTTACCTTGAACTCAGCTACCACCAGCGGTGTTTAATTTCCGCCTGGTGCTGAATCTCAGTGAAAACATTGTACAGGAATTTCTACAATCTGACAAATGCCAATTCAAAGCTGGCAAAATAAAAAAAAAAATTGTAGAAATTCCCTCCATAGCAATGTGGTACACTTGATGTACTTGATGCATGGTTATAGAATATTTTGCCTTTAGAGTTTATTATATGTGTTTAGATTCAATCTTAACGCGTTTTAATTTCCCATAGCATTACACTTTTCTTTTTTTTTGTCTACTGTATAACAACAATACTTTTGATAAATTCTTTCAATTCAACTGCAAAAGAGAAAGAAAACAAAAGGTAAACGGTTACTAAAGTATTTTTCAATATTAAAAGAGCTTCAAAGCTCAATAAAAATGTTTAAAACAAACAAAAGAAGAGAGAAAAGGACATCCCACGAACCACCATGGGATTTTATTTATATCGCTAAAAAAGTATACCACAAGAATATGAACGATGATTATTCTTTTTTACGGCGCTTCACTGTGCTGCGATCGCAGTTATAGTTAAGAGCTCCAGTGAAGTTTACCAATGCCCCCCTTACCTGAGAGGGAAACAAATACACGTACAAACACATACCATTTGTTTTAAGACTTTACTTACTGTATGAGTTCACATCGAGTGGATCATTCTTAATTTAGGAAAGGAAAATTTTCATTAAATCTTATAATTATCGTTATCATTGTCAGTATTCAGTGCGTCTTACAATGAGAAATGCTATATAAACATTTACAGAAGCAATAAAATCTCTTAAGAAGAATAAATATACTCAAAATTTAAATGTAAATACGAAATGTTTCCGATGTCGAGAAACGGATTTCCAAACAACCAACCAACATTAAGAGGCTTCATATACCACAGTGACCAAATTTTTCACATTAATTAATGTCAAGTTAATAAACCAATTTTATTATGTGAATCTCGGAACTATTGTTGCCGAATTGCTGTCGACCTCATGGTATAACTATGCCGAAATGTTTAATGTCCTGCTTCTACTTTATTTCTATGCTGGATATATTTGTGGACTTTTTGAATTTAAATTTGCAGAATTGTACGATGCGATATTAGCGGCATTGACCAGTCACAACATATGATGTGGAATATCATTTTGATGATCGATATAAATTTTGCCACGTGAGGTTTCAAATGGAATGGCAAGATCAATGCAGATAAAAACATGTCATAAGGGTTTCTTAACTTTTAAAAATTCTCGAAAGAGATTTCATTGCCAAATCTTTTTATATTTGCTTTCTTCTAATTGCTGTTATTATTGGATAAATAGATTAGATAAAATTTGATATATTGGAAAATCAAATTATAGGCCAATGATTAGTTCTCATACCAAAATTCCTCATAAAACTACAAATAAACTATATTCGAGCAGACAAAACTAGAAAATTTGCTAAAGAAAGTAAATCTTTTTTTTCATAGCTATTATTTTTGTGATAAGCGCACGTTATTTACCAAAAAATATGCATTAGTTGTATTTGCTCTGTTCTCTCCTGATTTCTATTTTTAACCTAATCGTAAATAATAATAATAAAAAAATGTAATGTTAGTAAAAGCCATTTTTTTGAAGAAATTTGAATTTTGAACTCCCATTGTGTTTTTGTTTATCATCATCGTTATGTTTGTTTTTATCCTGGCTACAATTCAAAATTCACTCCCACTTTCTCAGAAATGGCTTCATATTTTATAGATAGATACGTTATGTATAGGTAGAGGAAAAGTGAATTTCAATATAAACACCCCTCAAAGTATGATTTCTAGTGAGCGCCTTAGCGCCACCATGACTGTTGGTTCTCATTAGAATTTTGACCGTTCTCACCTCCACCTCCACCCCCACGTCCTGGTATCGATGGTGGTGGCACACTGAACATATCATGTGGTGGGCGATACTTTTCTTCGTGCTCTTCGTCATTTTCACGTTTAATGTTTGTTGCCTGAAATGAGTTCATCGGATACGTTGGGTAACCATCATCAACGGGCTCTTCTTTTATTTTAATGATCTCCATATCGCGGAAATCGGGTTTACGTTCTTTTGTTTCACTGCGATCACGATCGCGCTCCTTATCACGGCGATCTCGTTTCCTTTCACGTCTTTCACGAGACGAATCCCTTTCGCGTGATTTTGAGCGCTTCTTTTTCCTATCGCGCTCACGTTCACGCTCGCGATCCTTTTCACGACGATCGCGCCTATCAAAATCGTCATAGTCACGTTCACGACTTCCGCGACGTTTTCTACGCTCCCGCGATCTGCTGCGAGAACGACGCGATCGCTCACGTTCACGTTCTCTAAGTCGATCCCGCGATTGCGAGCGCCGTCGTATACTATCCGCAGCTCCAAATCGTCCACGTTCTACAGCTCTAGCATTTTCACGATCTTCACGTTCACGTTCAAGCCGGTAACGTTCACGTTCGCGTTTGTTGTCCTCTCGACCAGAATGCTTAATATTGACATCGTTGCCACCACGGCGGGTACCACCTAAACCGCCGCCAAGGCGACGTGGCAACCAACCTTTGACAGTACGTGCCCGCTCTACATCAACCAATACTCGCTTACCGTCAATTTTCTTACCATCAGCATGTTTATATGCGGCATGCATATCATGCTCGTGTTCGTACTCTATGAACGCATAACCTTTGGATTTGGGTTTGCCCGTTTCTTGATCAGTGATCATAACGATTTTCTTGATGGGACCATAGATTTCGAATTCTCGGCGCAGTTTCGATTCAGATGTATCGTAGTTGATGCGCGCCACAAACAACGTTCTAAATGGATCCTCTGTAGCATTTTTAATTTCTTGTGGATCCCATAAAGCTATTTCACGTTCTAATTTATACGCTACCTGTTCAGCTTTTTCGCGTCGTCGTCGTTCCAAACGCTCCTGACGCGTTTCAACTTTTTTCGGCGGCGGAGTATCCTTAGGATCCTCAAAATCACTTAAAAATTTTCCAACACCTAAATATCCCCTCGATTTCTTTTCATGTGGCAATTTATCGACTGGCGGCATATACGCTATCGGATCCCTAGCCGCAAATAAAGCCAAAAGATTTGGCGGCAGATATTGTGTCATTTTGTTTAAGTAATTTTATATTGTTGTATCAACTGCGTTTACTGCGTCCTTGCTACGTACTTATACAAACCTAGACATGATTTTTTCATTTTGAGGTTAGAATGATACTGAAGTCTTTCTCTTTTTTAACATTACGTTTCTTACCTTTTTATCACCACCAAACTCATACAAAATTTATGTTAACCACTCTCCTTCGTTTCAGTTATTTTCAATAAAAACTTAGAAACCTTCAAGACAACTTTTTTTGTTAAAATTCAATCAAAAATTTTTTTCAATTAAAGTAAAAATTAGAAGAAGAAAACATGGCCGTTTATATGTCCTCTATTACCCAAACGCACATGGTTGCATTTTAAATATTGCAGTGTAAAATGCGTTTATAACACTAATGGAATATCTGTTATAATATTGCTGTTTAGATTCAGCTCTGATTTTTTCTTTTAACAGTAGCCGAAGGCAGCAAAAAGGGTTTAGAAGATATTTCTCTTTAAATACATTACTTGTTCCGAAAATTACTAAAAAGGCTTAAACAAATATAACAAATATATTCTTTATTTACCCCTTGGCTTTACTTTACGTTATAGCGAATGTATTTCTAAATAACGACAAAAAATATGATTAGTTCATTAATCGTTTCCGTTGACTGGTTTTATTTCAATAAAATACGTGTTGATAGCCAATTGGTTAATTCAGCCATCACGAAGTTTAAATTTAATGAAGAATGTTTTCAGAACACGAAAATGCGATAGATATTCAAAATTGTTGATATTTTCAATATTGCTTGAATTAATGACTAACACATTAGCTAATTTACTAAAATTACTTAGTACTCTAAGACAAGTGCTTAGTGCAAATATTTGAATTTCGTCTCTTATCACTTGCAAATAATAAAGTTTCTAACGATCTGACAACACGAGTAATTTTTGTTATTTGACGCCTATACATCGATTAACGGCGTTTATTTGATTGGCTTCGGACTTTTTCTTGTAAAAAATAAAAGTGAAAATTGAAATTGTTTTGATTTGCAAAAATTTTTATAGCCTTTTATTTTTTTGTCTATTAGTTTCCGTATATTAATTAAATTCTAAATATTTTGCAAATGAAATAGTTTATTGCAACTGTTAAAGCAAACAGTTTGTATTTGCAAATATAGCCTGGATAGTAATAAATATTGGATACGTAAAAAAGAGGAGGGGCGTGTATGTGCAAAACCATGTAAATTAATATATTAATAATAAACGATTACAAGTCATTTACGCGACCGCAAAGATTTGGAGCTTCGAAAATAATATAAAAGAATTTAGTTAGTGCTGCTTTTCCAGCTAAAGAAATGAAACTATGCTGGAAACAGTTAACAGTGAAACAGGCACCACCACACAACTAATGGAGGGTCAAGATAATGAAATAGTTGCTCGGTCTTCTCACGATCGGTTACGTTCTTCCAGATTTGCTTGTTTACGTTGTTGCGGCAGTCTTCTCAATTACCTTGTACTATTAAGGAATACACCGGAGGAGTTAGAGCAACGCTACAAATCAAAAGAAATTGATAAATTTTTGGAAAAAGAAAAACAAACATTTCGAAGACAAGTAATTTGTAATAAAATATTAATATAGAGTTCTTGATACTAGTGATGACTTTTTTCAGGTGAAGCTCTTACTTTTGGGAGCTGGAGAATCGGGTAAATCAACGTTTTTAAAACAAATGCGTATAATACATGGTGTAAATTTTGAACCGGAATTAAAGAAAGAATACCAATATGTGATATATCAAAATGTTATACGAG
Organism: Glossina pallidipes; assembly: GCA_000688715.1. Classification (NCBI taxonomy): domain Eukaryota; kingdom Metazoa; phylum Arthropoda; class Insecta; order Diptera; family Glossinidae; genus Glossina; species Glossina pallidipes. The sequence goes on along the minus strand of KK499866.1, from coordinate 55,765 downwards.
GTATGATTCGTATGATCGGTTTTATTAAATTAATAGATTCCAAAAATAATTTACAACTTCCTTTAATTGCAGGAATGCAAGTATTAATTGATGCACGCGAAAAGCTTGAAATACCGTGGGGAAACAACGATAGGGAGAAGGACTCAAGTGAAACCAAATTAATGGAGTGTACTTCAATAGATGCCGAGAAATTTATACAATATGCCGCGGTTATAGGGCGTCTTTGGCAAGATCGTGGAATTAGGCGCGCTTACGAAAGACGGAGAGAATTCCAAATTGTCTGTATTGGCGTATTCTATTGATAAAATAAGGTTTATTGGCATTTTTTTTTACATTTCAGAGCGATTCTGTCAATTATTTTTTAAATGAAATTAATCGTCTGGCTACAAGCGATTATGTTCCCACACATAAAGATATTTTGCATTGTCGTAAAGCCACGAAAGGAGTTTATGAATTTTGCGTTAAAATTCAAGTAAGGCTCAACTAAAAAAAATGTGCATTTTCCATACTCCTCCATGTCTAATGCTGATAATTTTCCCATTAATTTTAGAACATTCCATTTGTTTTCGTTGATGTTGGTGGTCAGCGTACACAGCGGCAGAAATGGACAAGATGTTTCGATTCATCCGTGACGTCTATAATATTTTTAGTTTCGACATCTGAATTCGATCAAGTTTTGGCAGAGGACAGGTAAATCTAAATATAAGCCTCTTTAGGCTTTTTCCCGCCTTTTTGGGTAAATTAAGTGTACTTAGATATCTATGGAAGCGTGATTGTAGCATATAGTTTTGATTATTGCGAATGGCAAATTTCCAATTAAAATTTTCCCCGAAACAAATTTTTTTGCTCTCGTTTCACTCTCGCTGTATTAAGTAAGTTAGAAAATCATTCAGAAACTAACTACTTAATGTTGCTTGGATTGCAAATTGCTGCATTATGTTGTTATGTTGTTATTATATTTAATTCGTTGCCGTTCCCATTTCTCTTAACTAAAATGTGAATGGTGTGCTTGGGGATAACAACATATTCTTGACATACATGTTCTATTTTGTTATTTTAGCTTACCTACCTTATGGTACTATCGTACATTTCTAATAAAAAGCACTAAAAGCGTAAACAAACAGGTGGCGGTTTTAAGATGATTTCGAAGAAGACGGATATAATTGATTGAGTGTATTTAATTTATGAATTTTGTTTTGTTCTCATTTCTCCTTATGTCTTACATAGAATGACTAATCGTTTGGAAGAATCCAGAAATATTTTCGATACTATTGTAAATAATAATACGTTTAAAGGTATATCGATAATCTTATTTTTAAATAAAATGGATTTGCTTGAGCAAAAAGTTCGTAACCCGGAGACTGATATACGTTGGTATTATCCACAATTCAGTGGTAATTCACATTCACTGTTGGATGTACAAAATTTCATTTTACAAATGTTTATGAGTGTGCGAAAGAGTCAACAGAGCCGCACTTATCATCACTTCACCACTGCCATAGACACGCGCAACATGACTGTTGTTTTCAATTCAGTTAAGGATACAATATTGCAACGCAATTTGAATGCTTTAATGCTGCAATGATAACATAATATTGATGACAATAACTTGGGTCTTTCAATACAATACAAATAAAAGAAAATATAAAGCTTACGCAGAAAGTTATTTTGTAAAAGCTAATACTAAGTATTTATATTAATGAGAAAAAGTCTAAGAAGTGCGACAATCTATTTTTTTATATTTTACTTTCATCTTCATATATATATACAATATATACATATATATATATATATATATAAATATATATATATATATACATGCATGTGTACATAAGTTAACAAAGATAATAAAAATGAAAGAAATAGCCAAAAATACAGCATCGGTTACAGCATTACTTTTAAAAATAAGTTTAAAAAATGTTTTATATTCTGTAAAAATAAAGAATAAATAAATCAAAATTATGTAACTACGGCTTATCCTGGTGCAGTATTAAACGTGCCTTCTTTTGAGTTCTTGAGATTGCAGAGACCCTGAAGACATTACATTTACAAAGTTATAGTGGGCAAGTGATTCACTGTAATCCGCTAGGTAGAAGCCATGCCATGGGGATTTACAAAATTTTTGTGAAAAGAAGAACAATTGAGAGATTTGCCTTTGTCCTATAGTGTTGCCTCATTGCCTCAAGCGATTTTCATTAGTTTTCCACGAGCTCCGTCATTCTTCACTCGGTTTTGAGAGTTTCCTACACGTGTAATGTGCGGCATATGTTTGGAATTACTACTATGCCGGGATGGTACTTGGTGAAGTCGTTAATACAGCATCAGTTTGGGAAAACGAACTCAATCCTTTGCTAAGTTCTTGATATAATTGATTTAATGTGTCAGTCGCAACGTTTTCTAATTCTACTTGACCTAACTTAGCTGGCGATACTTCCGGAATAGGCGATACAGTGCGATTCGGAGTTGCTAAGCCCAGGTTTGTGCCTGAGGTGGCATTAAGGAATGCTTTTTGACGCTCAGCATTGGACGGAAGATCATAGATTCTCAATGACATTTGACGCTTGAAGGGCGACTGACTACCAATTATGCTAAAAGCTCGAAACGAGCCTTGGCGCTCGAGCATCGTAGGTGTGGCATGGGGACGTTCGATGGCAAATGGATTAAAGGTTGAGGTTTCACAATTGTCGAAGGCAACAAACACGCTTCTCTGTTAAAAAAGATAATAAAAAGACGCTTCTCTTTTAAAAACACGCTTCTCTGTTAAACTGAAAAAACAAGAAGTGTGGCAAAATGCAAAACAATAAGAAGAAGAGACTCTGGGAAATCAGATACGAAATCTGTATGAAAACTCCACACTTTCTAATAACTTGATTGCGCGATAAACAGCAATAAAAACATCTTTCATACTTGTATTTACTCGATCAAGAGTAAAGATATTTAATAAAATTCTCAATATTTTAATGTGTAAATTAATTAATAATTTATTTAGTTAACGGAAACCTTCTGTTCAGCTTCTTTTTGACGTCTTTGACGCTCCATTTCAGCCAAGCGTTCTACTTCATCTAATTTTTTGTAGCGGCTGCGTTTGTGTCTGCTGCTTGCATGCATTGTGTCGTTATCTGTGTAATCGCTAGAAGACATAGTGGATGGAGAACGTTTTCGATTTCTGTGATGGCTATGTTCACGTTCCCGATCTCTTTCGCGGTCTTTGTCTCTCCTGCTACTGTTGCCAGCGCCGTGATATATCGCCAACTTCACGAGACGATGAGGGCGTGCGCATAATCGATTATTTTCCCGCACTTATAGCATTTGTTTTCACCTCGCCACCTCGAGTACTTTTACCTGTAGATACTTCAACTCGAGCCCACCGGCCACATATAGTACGCCCATTTAAACCTCTAATTGGGAGTAATGCCAAAAGGAACTTATATAAATTACAATACGTTTAATAAATAAATTAAATTGGTTTTTATTTGCAATTATTTGTTTATTTATTGAACGACTAATTCTAACTCACTACTAGTTGAACGTTCTTCATAGCGCATTTTTTTACGATATCTGTATGTAGGGAAAATTCTATAAAATATATCTGTATCGAGGTTCCAAAAAAGCCCAGGTGACTCAATTTAAAAATATCCTGAGAAAAGTAGGTTAGTAAAGCTTCATCGAGACTATTGGTAAATTGAAAGGTAAACGGCTGAGAGCGATTGGGAAAAAGTCAGTGTATCTGCCAAGATATTGAAATCAAAGTTTGGGTTTGAAGTTTTTGGTCTCATTTATGAATTTGCCTATAAAATTATAGATTTTCTTACCGATTTCGATGTCATTTCACAGCACGTAAGGTGTAAAACGGGCGATTTTGTCTTTGAAAGAAGCGGCAAAAAAGTCAGATGTAACATAAAATCGATATAGGAAGACGATATAAATGTGGCAAGGTATTTTTATAGTACAAAAATAATAGAGCATATATTATAATAAAAAAACATAACGTGCAGCAAGAACCAAAATTTGAAAAGTGTTTTTCTCGGAACACGATTTTTCAAAACGATCTGTGAAGGGAATTTTGTATATTGTTTTTAAATTGACTTCTATAACGTGGTGGGTAGTTGAAAATTCCTTTACTAAGAGTGGAGGTATACAGCAGGAACCTTCAGAGACCCTATAAGGTATATGTATTCTTGCCAAGTCAAATTTTGAATTGTTCTGCTTTACGTCTGTCCGTCTGTGTGGATGTGTGTTGTTGGCACTTTCCCCTACAACTATGAAATATGGGTGAAATTTTCTAAATTTATTTCATTATTTATGTCGAAAAATGATAAAAATCTACTACGCCCTCACTATATTATAAGTGATCAAATTCTCGTTTTTTCACTTTTTTCACGCTTTCTACTTAATACCCATACAGTAAAGAAGGAGGAATGTTGAAAATTATTCTCTCCATGCTACTCGTGAACATATATTGTTTTTAAATAGAAAAAATTGAATACGCCCACTCATTACGCCCATATAATATATGAAAATTTCGTTCGTCAATACAAACATCATCATTTCATATCATTTTGCGGTGAAATAAAATTGTATTGCTGTGATTATAGTGGATATAGTGGGTATGTAAGACCCATCTCCGCCCGATTGGAACTTACTTGTTTCTTATTGGTTTTTCTTTTGGACGTGTTCCAATTTGCACCATTGTGACATGTGACATTTTTTTAATATTTTTCAAAACTAATTTATTTGAATACTTAAATACTGTCTAATAATTTCGAATCTTACTTGACGACGGACACCGGATATCTGACGGACGAACGTATATATTTCAATCAACTGAGTAACTGACTCGAATTCAAAACCAATTCGAATAATGTTCTGTATTCAAGATTCAATTTTCCACTAATTTTCATAAGTCGGTTTTGAACAAACTTCGTCAACATCACGGGCTATACCCTTACATCTAAGAGATTCCTTTGCTATATTTAACTCCTTCAGCAAAGCCTGCCCAATGCCTTTTCTTTCAAATCGATTTTTCTCAATTCTTTTTTCAACAATCATTTTCAAAAGTCGCATTTGTAATACCCTATAGCACTTGTGGTACAAAGATATCTCAAGTTTGTGTGGACATCTACAAAGTCTTCAAATAGACACAAGTTTTGTTATAACGAAAGATTCAGAAGGCAATTTTGTCTGCATCGATCTAAGCTTATCTGTCCCTCTTGTTTCCTTGCGTTCAACCTAAAGGTCACAATTTTGGGGATATTTTGATGAAATTTGGTACACTGATGTACCTCGGCCCTAAGACGAACGCTATTGAAAATGGTTTGGATCGGACCGCTTTTACGACGATTGCCCATATAACGTCTTATTTTAAAAAGTCGTTAGATGAATAACTGTATTAGGAGCAGTGGTGTAGGGAATTTAATGCGCACGGCCCAAGATTAAACAAAAGAACACAAGATGTACAGAGAAGCTTAGATTAAGAATCACTTTCTGAATCAGTCGGTGTAATAAAACGTGGGCCTAGCTGAAGTACTTCTGGGTGTTGTATACGAGTGCACAAACTTAATCTATCCTTGTAGCACAAGTGATATACATAAATATGAATTGCAAAGAGATAACTTAAAACAAAGGAGAACATTACAGCCTGGGCGTGCCGACCATTACATACCGTATACCACTGCGACGAGTGCAGGTACTCGCTCGCTTTGATAATATTACACAAAAAGCACACATTATTTTCATGCGAAGTCATAAGAGTGTGCGTTTCGCAATACGGCCTATATATGTCGGGGTCCAAAAAAAGATTGATCCATGTTATCCAAATTTCTTACCGTTCATTTTTTGGCTGAAATGCTACTATGAACTAATTTTCATCATAAAATATTAACAATTAAGTCTGTTTCCGAACAGCTTACTACTCATAAAATATCTTACATGGAGTGCGTCCAAGTAGTCGACCCATGCGGTTGAAATTTGATCCACCACACAAAAATTAACAACTTTTGCTTTTTTGGCATATAAGATATATAAGGTTTACGTTTTGTGAGGATCCTTATGCGGTAGTACCCAAAAAATTGACCATATGGTCCACCTTCAATAACGCAGATTTTTTGCCAATTTATTGTTATGAGCAAATTTTCACTATGAAATATTAAAAATTCGATCTTTTTACCATATAAAGCTTCAGTTTCCGAAAGAACGATATTATGAGAAGGGGTCCAAAATAATTGCCACACTCGCTCAAAAGTTTTCATAACAATTTGGAATACCGAATCAGTACTGCTTAGCCACTTTTGCCGATAAATTTTGAACAAGCAATTTTTTTCCTTTTTCAGAAAAGAGGCTGAGGAGGGAATGGAATTGAAAAAGTGGATCGATCCGAACCATTTTCAACAGCGTTCGCCCTTGGGTCAAAGTACCTTGGGGCGTGCCAAATTTCATCACAATATCTCAAAACCCATCTAATAAAAGCTGGGTCTATCTTAAGTCCTTCTGGATGTTACATTAATATTATTATAAAGGCAGCAGTTTACACAAATGATTTACATGAAACTTGAAACAAATCCACAGTTAATTAACAAATGAATGACAAAAATAAACAATTTGGGATCCGCCAGAGTGGCCGAGAGGCAAGAGTCTCGACTAGCAACTCCTCCAATCGTGATGGGTTCAAATCTCAAGTGCGACAGAGTTTTTAATGAAGTCGAAAGCCTTAGAGGCATGCAAGTGCTTCAAGACTTTAGTCTTAGAATTTATTTTCTGGCTAAATTTATAATAATAAAAATTAATGAACAATTTGAGTGACACATAATTTTGTTGAAGCAAAAGCTGAGAACGAACTTTCGCTGCCCAATCACCAATCATGCACTTTGAATAATACCTGTCCACAGGATTTATTTGGAATATGTGAAATCGTTTTAAATGGAGATTGTGGTTTTTTTTTTTTTTTTTTTTGAGAATTGCGATATTAATAATATTTCTGTACGGGGAAACTTGATAACAGATCGATGTGAACATGTTAGTAAAATTTGATAAGAGATTGATGTAAATAATATTCAAGCAATTAACATAATGTCTTCATTTTGATCATATTCTATATCAACTGAAATAAAGCTTTAAAACTAAAGGTTACCTCCAATCAGTCATTGCATTGCCAAAATGCTTCATTTTTTGGAATAACGCAATGAGAAGTCTGGCCAATATGCCCACCTAAAAAAAAATCTGAAAACAAAATTTATAGGAAAAAATGTTTACAAATCAATGCGTGTTACGTGAATTTGAGAGAAAAGCAGCTACAGTATGTTTACAAATGAATGGGTAGTAAATTTTTTTTTCATCGTCATTGTTAAAAGATATAAGAAACATGCATTGAAAATAACTCTCGGACATCCAAAATATTGAAAACAAAATAAAGAAACACTTAAAAATACATTTTTTCACGTAAAGATTTTACTTTTTGGATGCATTTTTCACAGAATTAAATGCGCGGCTGACTGCTTTTAATATATGTTTATTCGCATAGATGTTCATAATCATCATGAGACCGTCAAAGGTTTGAATTGGCTCGCATCTTCAGAAGACATTAACATTTTGAAATTGTTTGAAGACTTTACATTAAATTCGGTGCCTTACACTTAACGTGAAAATATATGGAAGCCCTATAATAATCTGCCAGCATATTCGAGAAGGACTTCTATTCCTCTTGCTAGGCGAAATCACTTGCGAATGGATCCCATTTTAAACGTGTTAGAGAGTACATGCAGATTTCGAAGATTAGCTAAAAATAAAAATCAGAGTTTGGTACAACTGACTCAAGTAAATCATGCACAATCAAATAACACAAAACGAAGAACGAGAACGCCTAGAATCCAGACGTAATTTACTTTCACAAATAATTTTTTGTAAATTATTTATTTTCGACAGTTTTTAAGAGTAAAGTAAAAGTATTTAATTCTACGAAACGATGGAGGATTTCAAGGTTACGATTACGAATATAAACAAGTCGGTAAGAACAAGAGTTAAGATGGGAGTTGACGAAATCCTTAAACTTAAATGATTGTCAATTCAATTATTTTATACCTATGTATGTAGATAATGTGGCTCAAGTTGCTTTTTACGACCAAATTCAATACGAGAGGTTAGTATGCGTCCAGAAGAATAAGTGGCGAACATTTTCGTTAACACAAGAAAAACCGCACAGGATGTTATGTCTGAGTCCTCATAAATTAAAGGACGATTTTAAAAATATTAAAATTCATCCAAATCGTAACCAATCCCAATCGTTATTCATCGAACCATTCCATCTACAAGAGCTGCCTTTTTCAATTATGCGGCACTAAGGAACAGATGAACTTGGTCAGAACATGTCAACAGTTTCATGAAGCTATCAAAGAAATATGGTGTAAAAAGTATCGTTACTTCATGTACAATAATCTGGATTTTAAATATTCGGTGAAACCAGATGACAAAACGGTCAAAGACTTGTGCATTTTATGCGATCGGCATGTTAAGGTGGTGCTTTTCAGTTCTTATTTAAACATGGACCTATTTAAAGAGATTGAATGGAAAATGGGTGGAAATCCAATGGAAAATTTAAAATATTTTATTAATCATAATTTTGCTGAAAATCTTAAGCACTTTGCAAATTTGCAAATGTTGCAAGTGCAAGGAAAGTTCTTGCAAGATAAAGTCACCCAACAATTGAGTAAATGTTGCAAACAATGAAAAACTATACAGCTTTTAGATGGCGATAATCGCTAGCTGACCGGTCAGCATCTATGACAATTGCAAAATTTACAAATAAAATCCTGCCGGAATTTGAAAATGGATAATCTTTTGCTTTGCAGCAAACCATGTCATTTAAAGCAATCAAATATCGTGGAATGTGATTTATATAAGAGTATACCTAAAATGTTGGAGTTGATCTAAATACAAATTTGCTGCAACCAAAGGGTTTAAATTTGACAGCGTTCACCTCTGATTCGAAACTCTTGAAAGCGATACTAAATTTAGTTCAATTGGAAATATTGAAATTTTATTGGATTAACTTCATGCGTTTGCATTTTGAGGAGAATTGTTTTGTTGAACTTGAAGCAAATCATCAAATGGTGATTATGTTCCTGATTTCCCCATCAAATGTCCGATGTACCCAGCTAGTTTACCATCGTTATTATATAGGAAAGCTCTGATTGAATTTTCTCGCTCATCTAACCGAGCTAACCGAGCTAACATTTGAAAGTGATCGATTTTGTATTAAAGACGGATCACTATAACAATGGACACCGTACTCTTATGCAACAATGTGGGAAAATGTTCGTATTAATGGGCAGGAATGGCAATGATCGGATGAAATATTGCAAAAATTCTGCGAACAATTGCAAAAATTTGAGAATTTGCATGACATAGATTTGAACTAATGTCGTCTTTTCAATTATGATCAATTAAAGAAATTGCCTCTAGGCAGTAACGTCATGTATGAGATAACGATTAAAGGATGCTTACAGCGGGAAGGTTAGCAATATTTAAAGAAATGCTTGTTTTTGTTGGAAAATAATGCCTATAAGTGTCAATGGCAATTTGATAGCTTCCTAAGTTACCCAAAAGTGCTGGTAAGTAATTTATTATCTGAAGACAAAAAAGATTTAAGTAAATTTATTTTTCTTTTTTAATATTTTAACTTCTTCGCCAGAAAACTGAGGTTCGTCACTTTTTTTGTTGTTGTTTCATCAAGCATTGTTAACCATCTCAAAATTAAGCAATGTTAAGCATAAATAAAAAGTGCTCTTGATAAATCGTTACATGAAGCACGCTTCTTTTCTTGAATATTATAAAAATTTGTACATATTGTACATATCTATAATTCAATTATTGTACTATTTTATTATTATATGCTATTATTATATTATTCAAATGTTCTGTTATTTCGTTCTTCTGTTATTCTTCTAACCCTTTATTTTTTTGTTTCATCAAGCATGTCAAGTTAAAGTAAAGTTAAGCAAAGATTATTTGTTTATTTATTATTGGAAAACTTCAACAATTCATCTAATTACTTCGTACAGGGTTCAATCAGTAATCGTACAATAGCTGAATAAAATTAATTGTTTACTTTATCATGCTGATACGCATTACATTACATATTTATAATGCAAGGGCATATGTAACATAATATAATATAGTACAATGCACGTACCCTAACTAATGTACCACAACTGGTGTAGGGTACAAACATTATTAGTCATGTCGTTTTTAGAACAGACCATCTCCCTAATAATTGAAAATCTGAACTTTTAAAATTTTTGTGTTCGTAATGACTAAAATTCCAAAATAATGAAAATAAATATATTGAAGAATTGCAGGTTTCTTTATGTAATTTATTATAATTTGTGCATCGAAATTATTAATTAATTGCTACTATAATTTCCTTCCTTTTTTTTATAACATCGGTGAAAGGAAAAACATGAATGAAAAAAGTAGAAAGTAACTTAAGGTAAGGAGATTATGTAAAAATATTTCTTAACAAATTTTTCATGTAAAACTATAAACAAACTATCACGAGATCCGGAGAAAATGATTTATTAATAAAACTAAAGGCACTTAGCGACCAAATGAAATCGTAATATTAATGTTCAATAAATTTACAAAATCTTAATATAGGCAAAGGTAATAAATTAACATCACTCGCTTTTCTTTAAATTTATATTGCTGCCGGCCCATATTTGCTTTGTATAAAACTTAAAATTCATAAAAACGAAACAAGCTTTTTATTGTTTAAACATTTTATGAAGTACATTGATTGGAATTACTATTAAAACCGCTACAGCAGCTATTCTGTGATGCTTTCGTTCCAAGTGAACCTAAACCTATGGCATCCATGGAATTTTTATTAACTGCTGATGTCCCATCCTTTCTGCGCGCCTGATCGATTAGTTCCGCCGCAATTTCGTAAAAGAGCCGTTCAACATTTTCGGCTTCCTTAGCAGAAGTCTCCAGAAAATACATATCATGCTGCTTAGCGAATTCTTCACCGATTTGTGTAGGAATTTCACGATCGTCCCGATCAGTTTTATTGCCGACTAGTATCTTCAAAACCTTGCAATTAGCATACTCCTGTATTTCGCGTAACCAATCGGGTAAGCAATCAAATGTGGGCTGACAACTAATATCATAAACCAAGATCAAAGCATGTGCCGATCTGTAATAGCTCTGAGTAATTGAACGAAATCTCTCCTGCCCAGCTGTATCCCAAATTTGTAACTACGTAAATGTAAGTGAGCGATATTTTGTGATCCAACAATCGTGTTTTATTACCTTGATTTTATCGCCATCTACTTCAACAGTTTTGATCATAAAATCGACACCTATTGTTGCACCTTGGCCAGGCGGAAATAGACCTTGAGTGAATCGTCTAACTAGACAGGTTTTTCCAACTCCTGCGTTGCCCACCAAAACGATTTTAAACAAAAATTTGTAATCTTCCATTTTTGAAATTCCTGTAAAGTCAGTGAAAAGCGTTTATGTTCGTATATGGAATAATTTGGACTAGAACCATCCTTAAACAGATCCAATAATGAACAGTTGACCTTTGTCTACTGCAGTTTTTGATTCCTTTTACCTTCAAACACTTTAGAACTTGTTTTGCGAAAAACGGAAGATGAATTGTAATTTTAACCTTATTGAGACTGTAGCATAATTAATGTGAAGCTACCAATCCATCCAATGTGTGGGTAACTTTAATAAAGTTAAATGCAATGTCTATTATTCGGAATAAAGATTACCTTTTTTAGTGTTCTTGAAAAGAGCACCTTTATTTCTTATGCATTTCTTGAAACCTCTATTTTCTAGTCATCAATAAAGGTAAATAACTAACTACACAGCTAAATGCACAGCAAATTCAGCAAGTTCGATGACTCACTCTCAAACAAAAATTTAAAAAGAAATAATTATTCCGCTTTTCGATTTCATAACTTCATTTCTATGTTGAATCGTCTTTTCACTTTATTAATATTTGCACCTTTATCAACGGAGATTTTAATATTTTTCTCAAAAATTCAATTGCAATCCATTTATTGGAGGTAAACAAAACATGATTACATACACATAAACCTTTTAGTTGATTTTTTTAGTATGTAATACGATTTAATACTAGAGGCTTGGTCCACAGCACAGAGTTGTTTTCAATAAAATCAAAAGAAAACATATGAAATTGTTTACAAATCAAAGAGAGGTACAGCGAATTCAGGGAGGTACAGCGAATACAAAAGGAAGTACAGCAAAAAAAACAAAACTTCCTCTTTCTAATTATAGCGATGACAAAATATCGAAGTAAAATAGCAAAAGAAATTATATGCTAAAATGTTTTGTTATGTGATTTAGTATTAATTGGAACATCATAATCTTAATTAATTGTTAAGTAATCATTCAATCATTCTTGAATTACATTTTTCGCATTTTGGTGAATTAAATTGTAAATATAAGAAAAAAAGTGAATGAAAATTAAATTATATATAAATGTTATATAACCGCAAGCCACGCCGTTTACCAAAAATAAAATGTGGTATATCGTAAAGTTTGTCTAGAATTGACTTATCTTTCTTAACAAGTTAGCAAGTTTCTAACAGTTTAGCCAGAATTTATTATCTTTCTTAACAGGTTAGCAAGTTTTTAACAGTTTAGCCAGAATTTATTATCTTTCTTAACAGGTTAGNTAACAGTTTAGCCAGAATTTATTATCTTTCTTAACAGGTTAGCAAGTTTTTAACAGTTTAGCCAGAATTTATTATCTTTCTTAACAGGTTAGTCAGAATTTATTATTTGACGTGGCCATTTTTTCTCATATCTTTCTCATATTTTTCTTATTTATTACAAGCAACTCTGCTCTGCACTTTGCACACATGCATGTTCTTTTTTTAATTCGCGACAAAGAATCTGCAAGTAACGGATTTTTAGATCGCGTTTAGATAGCATTGGACAAAGAAAAGAAATATGCAGAACAGGCTTTTTAGGATTTTTAGATAGCATTTCATATCATTTTGCACCAAACTAATCGCGCGATCACATGGCAAAGTTTGATATTCAAACAAATTTACAATAAATCATTTTCATTGTTTGATATTCAAATAAATTTGCAATGAATTATTTTCATTTATAAATTGTACCAATAAGTTTGTATTGCAATTGGAAGAAACTCAATTCGACGAAGTGATAATTGTAATAAAGTTTAAAAAATAAATATTTAGAAAAAAGAAAGCAACGCATAAATTTCATATCAAGGTACGGGATCAAGATAAAGGATCCACCTTGCAGCCTTTGAATGCGGTGGTATTGTTGAACAATCTTTTGAGAAAAAATATTTGTTAAAAAAGAAGTTTTTTTAGATAGCATTTCATATCACACATGTTTTTTTATTTCGTGACAAAGGGTCTGCAAATAACGGATTTTTAGATAGCATTTCATATCATTTTGCACCAAACTCAATTTGTGGGTAAGTTCTTTTATTTTCTTCTTCTATATTCTTTTATTTACGCTACAATTGAAGCGGGCTTTAACTGTCTTATACAGCTACTACTCGTGTTGGAATATTCATCCATTTTACTGCGGATCTATATGGGCGTCGATTAAATAAATTGATTTATAAATTATACCAGTTTCTGTGTTCTTCAGCATTGTAACCTATAAGTAAATTTCATAATTTATATATATTTATGTTAGTGATATCTGTAATAAAGTTTAAAAAATAAAGATTTAGAAAAAAGAAAACTATTTTCTATCGTAAATTGTCCATCTAGGCATTGTCTATGTACTATTTATTTGAAGAAAATAGTATGCACTTTACATTGCATGTATGATATAAAAAAGAAGCGTTTTATTGTAGCAATAAGAAAATATTACAATTCCCATTATGTCATCCTTTCTGAATATATTTATTTTTTTTTTTAATATACTTTGCACTAGGCACCGTTTCGGACGTTAATTACCATTTACAAAAAATATTGGTTGAATCTATCATTCGAAGTTCTTTTATTTACTATACTTTGACTGCTATATTAGCAAGTGGTTTATTAGGATTTATTGTTATTATACATATATATAGATATTGTATTATGGTGTTTATTCCAAATGACATTTTTAGCAAACTGCTGTATAGGTACCCCGACTTCTGAGCTCTACGAGATGGGAGACGCGTTTGTTGGGAGATAGCTGGCAGGGATTTTGCGGACAGACTTAGTAATAAGCTAAACCAGCGTGTAACCACAGACGATTTCAAACACAAGGTATTACTTATTAAAGTCTTAAAAAGTTAAATAAGACACAGGGGACCGCACGAACGACATTGTGCGCGTATTTGTGGTACGCGCACAAGTTAGGGGTAAAACACGCAGCGAACAGGCTAACTAAACAACTAATATCGGACGGGGGAAATAAAAATAGGGAGAAAATGACACCGCAAGTGGAAGTAATGGGCGAAGCTGATAGAGTAATAGAAGAAGTAATAGACGAAATAACTGGGGAACAAGAAGCAATGGAAGTGGAAAAAGTGGAAGTAATGGACGAAATGACGGGGGGACCGACACCGATTAGCGTCCAAAGTGATAATTCTGAGCGGATTTTTCAAACTGTAACGAAAACGGTCCTGAATTTTCAAACTATGATTATTTCGTATTCTTTTTGTTCATTTTCATTTTGTTCACAATTGTTATTTATTAAAAGCAACTTTGTGCTCTCTCCATTCACCACACATACTACTGTTTTTATAGACGGAAAGAAAAGCCCAGCTAACGGCTTTCTGTGTAAGAAGAACAAATTTCGAAAGAGATAAAACAAGTGATTTAAATTACAAATTTACGGAAATAAAACCAAATTAGTATTAACAAAAAACCACAAAAAATTATAAAAGTAAAATTTTATTGTATTAAAACACTTTAGGAATGAAAAAATGGTTTATTAGGATATAAAGAATATAATAAGTTAAATAAGTGTGAGTTGAATAAATATAAACAATATTAACAAATAAAAGTTTAAATATAAGGTATAAGAAAGTGTAACTTAAAATAATATAAGAGCATTGACAGTGCATTTTTATTATTTACAATTGCATATATTTCATTTCATTTTTTGCCAAGGGGAGCCATCTGAAATCCACATATTTTTCCTGGGAATCTCGTTGATGTCTCCTTATTTGAAGAACTGCCGGAACATTTATTCACATTTATGAAAAAAAAATTTTTGTAGCTAATGATCATTTCACCTAATTACGTAATTTATTTTATATCATTTATTTATTTGTTACAAGCGTGTATAAACATGGTCGTTTGTTAACCAAACGATGTATGCAGTTGTACCGAATAAATTGTAGGTATAAAAAATCTGAATACATTTAATATTTTTATTTTTTGGAATATTCGTATTATGTTATTTATGCTATGACCAAAAAGAAGAAATTAATAACACAAAAATCATCATCATCATCATCTTTGCAGACTGAAACCATGCATTTACAAATCTTCATGATTCAATACATAATATCCATTTCCTTATGAGGGTTCAGGCCATTTACACAAACGATCTTTCTCTGAATAATTATGTCCAGGAAAAGTCTTCTTCCAGCTGCCTTTATTATTTATTATTTATTATTATGTTATTTAACTAGTTTCCTAAGTGTTAATAAATATCCTGACGGAGTAATCAAAATTCCATAACATTTAACTCCATCTATAGTAGGCGTACGCCCTATTGTTTTCGCACAACTTGTGTAAATGTGGCGTTTTATAGCTCTCTCTTGATTGTGGGCGACATCTAATATATCCCAAGCTAATTTCTCCGGCAAATGAATTTTTCTCTCGTTTTCTCGGGCTGCTTCTAAAAGCCATTTCATTGAAAGAAATTAAGAAAGCTTTTCAGTAACTGTCACTGGGACTTGATATGTAACTCCACCTCGCTTAATAGCTGTAACATTTAGCTAGGGCCGGCAATTTTCTATAGCCTGAAACAGGAGTGCATAAGG
The DNA here is from genome assembly GCA_000688715.1 of Glossina pallidipes. Classification (NCBI taxonomy): domain Eukaryota; kingdom Metazoa; phylum Arthropoda; class Insecta; order Diptera; family Glossinidae; genus Glossina; species Glossina pallidipes. Next base: position 39,771 of record KK499866.1, on the reverse strand, counting down.
ATCGACCTGCCCAAGTTAAAGCGCTCTATTTGCGTTCGTTTAATGCATTCGAATGTGCGTTCTGGCCAACTTTTTGTTCCCTTCTTTCGTCATGTAGTTAATCATTTTGCTGACAATTTCGTTATAGAAAATTGAATGGGATTGATTATTCTTCGGAAGTTTTGCGGGCAACGGATGTAGATGTAGTTGAGCAAATTCACCTTTGCTAATTTTTGTTTTTCTTTTGAAAAAATTGGGTCCGCATAGTGCTTAGGAAATACAGACATTTCTCTGACAAGAAAAGAGATTACTGGGCTGCAATTTGAATAATAACACATAAACAAAAATATTTATAACTAATAGTCTTACTCACCAAACATTTTTTGTATATCTTAAAAAGGGAGCAATAATTTTCGTTCTTTGTTTTATAAACAAATAATATGTTACAATATGTTCAACGTTGATTACATATGGTATCTTAGAGATGGAAATCATGTTCGATAATTTTATCGATTCATTCTGTTAGTTGTAAATAAATGATAATAATCCGTAGCTTTCATCAGCGATTTGAAAGCAAATGCTAAGCTAACATCGTTTTGTTTTATGATATTTCAAGATATTTTATAAGAGGTTAATAAAATGTTTCCTTTACTAGCGGGCAGAAATGGGAGAATTATATTTTATCATAATTTATTTATACGATTAAAATAAATTCAAAATATTTTTTTTCAAGTACTTCATTTCTAACGATTCATGTGTAGGAGGATTACCTCTGGAACTCTGCAGCTTCATGTAGTCTAGTAATGTCTTTCGGCTGAATATCCTTGGCTATTTCGCGAGCCACAAACATTTAAACGTTATAATCATTATAATTGATATACCTATTGCGATCTAATGCGATAATATTGTGAATTATATACATGTATTATTTTATACTTTGTTACGCAAAATAATAAATTCTCGTAACATACGTGACTGTTGCTGTAATTATGGTACCATATGTGATTGTTGTTATAAATTTTCGTTTTGGTTTACGTTTGCCTTGCACGTGTTATTGTTTATATTTCCAAATTAATATCATATATGGTTGTCGTTGCAAAGGTAAGACCATTCCCAATTGTACTTAATTATATATTTTTATCATTTATAAATTTCTAGTTTTTACATTACATTTGAATTTTAAAATAAAATTTTAACCTACATTTAAATTATGTTTATGCATTTCTGTGGAAGTCGATGAAAATTTGTTGTTTATTTATTATAAAATAAACACTTTAAGCAATCTCGGACGAATTTACTTTTCACTATGTATAATGGGACTCCTTTATGATGGACGTTTTTCGTTACACAGAGAAGCATCTGACGAAATTAGCTAACTTTTTATAGTTGAGAAAGAAGATCCAGCGATCGACGTATTTTTTTTTTTTGAAATCAACCACATCTAGATACATGAATATACTCGTATAATCATCACAAGCAGAGAAATTAGATAAACGACATGAAGAAGTCTAAGCACACTGCAAGAAGTAGTATTTTTGATTCCAAACTCCTTGCGTCCCAATGGGGTGCTTGATTACATTTGTTTACTTCTTCTTCTTGTTTCTCATATCATATGTTAATTTAAGCGAACAAGGGTTTTTATAATTTTATTATTTTCAGCAAACTTAAAATGTAAAATATGACAAGAAAGAATCTATTTGTTTTTTTTTATTCAACTCAGCAAGTTATCTGCTGTCGATTTGCTGACTCACACAAAAAGAAGAGGAAGAAGAAGGAAACATATGTTTTTTGTTTCTCTTACGAAAAACATAATAAAAAGAAAATATTACAAAGAAGCGAAAAAATTCCGTTTTACTACAAACAATGGAAAAGAGGATCGGTTTTTTGTGTGCGTGATGACAAGGGAGTGCGTTAATTTACTGACAGGCAAAAAGATTTTTTTTCGTTTTTTGTGTTGTTAGTGTAATTTTAATTTATATCAATTTAATTCCTTTATTAAAAAAAAAAAGAAGTGTACTGCGAATTTACCACTCCGTTCGACGATTGTATTGATGTGCTTGCAACACATGTCTAGAAAACCAAAGTTTGCATTAATGATCATAATCATCCGAGCTAAATTGTAATGTAACAACACTATTTATAATACAAAAAAGTAAACGGTACTTAGAACGGATTCAATAACTCGCCTTTCTTTTCAAGGTAATTTCTTTCTAAAATTTATAGATACACCTTACACAGTTTCTTTTTAGGGCGAACTTGTTTGCGATCAGCACATATAAATTTTCAGTTAGATAAACGTACAAAGCTTAGTCGATATCTGAACAATACAATATACACAAATATTACCATAAATCCTTATCGTGAAACAAAGACTATACAAACAAAAATTAAAAATGTATGTATGCAAACACATATGTACATATAGGAGAATTGTGTGCAAGTCACGAAAATACTTGTGATTATCTAAATCATGCCTTGATCTTTTTACAACAGCTTCAATAACCTTCGACTCTATGCCTGCGCGTTTTTATTTTATGTCAATTGTTGTTAATTTGAGAAATTATGCAGTCATGCTCAATTAAACCGCAAATAGATAATGCACCCTCACTTTCTTCGCCTTAAGAGATATTTAAGGTATAACAGGCTCCATGCTCCATGCTTGTTTAAGTAATTATATATTCAGTAGCAATTGTGTCATGATGTTCAGATTTTCATTTTATATCTCAATGAAAGTTTTATGTTAATTAAATGAAAAAATTTGTTGGCATGGTAGTCAGTTATAGCATGTTATAGCAGTAAAGGTTTAAAAAATGGAACGTAAATAGGGAATTTGTTATGTATACGTTGAAAAGCGTTTTCGTTATAATTTGCCTTTTTTTAGACAATGGATAAAAAGCATCAAAATTTTTCCAATAAAAAGTTAAAAGCCAATGGTTTAAATGAAAAATCCGAAAAAAACAGTGAGTCTTGTTCTATTTTCATGGACTCTCATTGGATATAAGATTTGCTCCTTTTTTTAGTTACACTTCTGGATTCCAGTAATACAAAAAAGGATTTGGAGTATGATTTGGTGCCTCCAGACGGTGGTTGGGGTTGGCTCGTTTTAGTTGGATCTATGCTGGTTAATATATTAATACCAGGAACTATTAAAAGTTTTGGTGTTCTTTTTATCGAATTTTTAGAAGCATTCCATGCTTCACCCGCTACGGCAGCCTGGATACCCGCTCTCTGTTATTTTTTATACAGCTCTCTAGGTAACTAATCATGATTGAATTCTCTACTTGAAATCATTTACACATAACATTATTTTTTCTTAGGACCTGTGTCTAGTATTCTTTCAGTGAAATATTCTTACAGGACTGTCACTATACTGGGCGGGGCGTCGGCCGCCTTAGGTATGATCGCTTCATTTTGGGCTTCATCAGTTGCTTATTTGTACTTAAGGTAAGAATTTGAATTTTGATAAAAATTTCCATACAATAAAAGTTTCCTTAGTTATGGCGTTTTAGTTGGAATTGGCGCTGGTCTATCTTTTCCACCCACCGTTTATATAGTTACGTCCTATTTTGTGAAATTGCGTGGTCTTGCCAATGGTCTTTGTATATCGGGCAGTGCTTTGGGTTCAATTATATTGCCACCTGTTTTAAGATGGCTTTTGGAAACTTACGGCTACAGGTATAGATTACAAGCAAGTAAAATTATAAAAAAGTTTATAATGTTTTCTTAGAGGCGCTGTTCTTATAATGGGGGGTGTGACTCTGAACGTGTTTGTAGCTGCTATTTTTTACGAACCCGTTGAACAGCATATGATACGTGTGCCCAGAGCAAGTAAAACTTTAGAAAATATCGAAGAGGAAGATATAGGTATTGTTTTGGAATTCGAAGCGGTGGATGTAACAGTTAATGAAACTGCCGGTCGTGCCGGCACTAGTATATTAGATGATAATTTGCCTAATAAACAAATGTTGCCGTACAATACACCGCCTTTGCAGTCACCTGAATTGCAAAATTATGATCTAATGAACGACGATTCCCAATTTGTGAGAAGTGCTTCTGCTGCAGTAGTACAAAATTTTATTAAAAATCAAGATGATCTTAATAATTTATCGCCCTCATCACGCGTACGCAAAGTGAGTACTCCAGTGCGTTTGCCGCAACGAAATCAAACATTTACGCCCGGGCAGTTAAACTCACAAGCGTCATTATATGTGGTGCCTGAGACGGGGAGATCAAGTAACAAACTAGAACGCCTTAACACTTTACGTAACAATTCAAAAAATCGTTTGTCACGCCGATCCCCATCTACTAGCAGTTTTCAATATATTAGTACACCATATCACGGAAGTACACTTTCATTTCAGCCAAAGGAGTTTTCATCGCATCTTTCTTTGAAGTCGATTGCCAGCGGTAATGCAACCAATACTTTGGCTGATGGTGTTTTAGAAAGCACCGCGAGTGTTGATGGTGAATCCCTTACAGGAAAGCGCACAAAATTTTTTGATCTTGGACTTTTGAAAGATCCTACCTATTTAGTTATATTAATTTCAAACTCAACAAATGCTATAGGATACACTAATTTTATAATTCTCTTGCCTGCTTATGGAGTAGCTTTGGGATTTGATAAGTCATTAGCGGCTTATTTGATTTCGATAGTGTCAGCTACGGATCTTATTGGACGAATTGGCGGTTCGGCGTTATCAGATTTAGGATTTATACCGAAAACTTGGTATTTTATTGGTGGCTTGGCAATTTCGGGGGTCTCTTTGGCGCTATTACCGTTTTCTATCAGCTATATGATGGTCAGTTTTTGGTGCGCTCTATTTGGTTTAGCTTCTGGCGTTTATGTAGGAATTACTGCTGTTATTATGGCGGACCTGTTAGGGACTGAGCGTCTTACCTCCTCGTACGGCATTAGTTTATTCGTTAATGGCATTTTGCAATTAATTGGTCCTCCTCTCTGCGGATTTTGGTTTGAAGCTGTCCAGAAATACAATCCGCTCTTCCATACTCTCGGTCTCATCCTTATAGCGGGTGCTAGCTTATGGAGTTTCATGCCACTTATTAAACGGCACAAATATCAGCAAGAAGAAATGGAAGCAACCGAGTGAGCAAATGATTAAGAGATGATATATTTTTTATTTTATTTTTTAGTAATTTTCTTCTTGTTTTTTGCACATGGAGCACGTACTTGAACTTAACCTTGTGCTCCATAAAAATGGAGTATAAATATGTAACTATATGTATACATAGGTATGTAGTCTGTATTTTATATTTGTATTCAATTCGGTTAGTCTAAGATTGAATAGTTAATAAATATTTTGTATACCAATAATAGTGATATTTTTTGCTTCCGTTTAATGAACACTTGCCTTTATTCTTTGTAACAAATAAAGTTTAACACTGACAATGACAACACGATGAGTCTGTTGAATAGTTTAAAAAATAAAGAATTAAGTTCTCGTAAAAGTGAAGATAAAAGTCAGCTCATAGCAGCACAAACCTCGAAGCGAAGAATTGTGTAACAATTTTCATGTCCATTATTCAGATTGTTTTCGTTTGTTTCGCACTCGCATCGCATAAATTTACAAAGCAATTTACGATCGAAAGACCTATGTATAATACCAAGTGAAGGCGATCTGTTCATTTTCATTATTGATTTACCTAAGATTCATGCTTAACAGAAACGTGAATTAGGTGTATCTTCTTATGCGTTTTCTTTCAAACGGTAACAACCTCATCTCCATTTTTTCATTGGACTCTTTGCTTTAGACTATTTATTTGGCTTTAGTATGCAGCTTGTATATCGATACAAATAACGAGCCACACATTTCATATGCTTTATAAAAATTTCAGCTTTCAAACAAAATGAATAAAATATCTCAAGTAAAAAGTAGTCAATTTTGTCAATTATTTGCAAATAAATATTTTAGTATTTAATAGTATTTTATTTATTCTTATATAATACGAATACAAATATATAATTATTTCACTTTTCCTTAAAATTAAGTTTTTAAAAAGCCTTTCGAACGCATGTACCGTACAATGAATGGAGCCGATGCTAATGTTAAGCTGATACGAACGGGGGCAAATATCTTGTGGACAGCATAAGCTATCACAAAATTACTCGCTCCAAGGGCACTCTTATTAAGACTTGAAGAGACAAATTCAAAGCGCTGTAGTAGACCCACAATGTCTATACCACTGAAATAACGAAAAGCAATGAAAAATAGATTTCTGTTTATTTCAAAACCATAGTTGTTTTTATATATCATATATATTTTCTATCTGATCCTGATTTTAAACAACGTTTCGCAGAACGAAACCAAAATGGTCCCAATTGTTTGCTAAATTCGTGGGTTATTAAATTTGATTATTTGAATTTGAAATCTTGGCTAAGCAGCTCTTTTGTACTGAGAGAAACGGCGTTACCCTGGAGAAGTTAACACGTTTTATTTTGCGGTAGAAATAATCAAGCTATTCTGAATTCGAAATTTCGAAATCTTCAAGTTTCGAGTAAATCGAATTACGTACATAATTTTCCCTTAGTCGGTATAAAATAGTATGTTATGATCGATGTTAACGCCTGTTAATTCTTTCTACAAATCAAATCGAGAGAGAAAACTGCAACTTTACTTTTATATTCGGTGATATATCTACACACTGAAACCAATAATAATGAAACAATTAAAAAGAAAAAAAAACCAAATGAAAACAATTTAGTGGGACACGGACCACTATTAATTAAATACTTTGGCCAACGTTTAATGCAGTTATTCATATAATGACCTTTCAAAAAAAGGCTTTATACGGGGAGTGGTCGAAAAAGTGACCATATCCGAAACATGAATATGAATAGCGTCCCTTTTTAGGCCAAAACTTGTCGGCGTAGCAAATTTCATCAAAATAGGTTATCGGTGGGTAGGAATCAATCGGTATAATAAAGAATAGGCCTATTTCCAAGTTCATCTAGGTACTAGACACATCCGCAGAAACTTAATATACCCTTGAAAAAGTTTGAAGACGGAAACCCCAAAAAGTACTGACTTTGCCGGGCTTAGTACAAAGATTGAGTTCAATGCATCCCATTGTTATAACGTCACTATGAGACAAACACATTTTTGACGAACATAAAGACAAGAACGTGCACGAACATATTATCTTTCGTTAATGTGAATATACTATGAATGAAATGAAATTTAGATAATTTAGTTCCTACTTACCTAGTAATTAAAAGGTAAAAACCTCCTAATGACATAAGCGATATAACCACATGAAATGCCACTATCGTTGATCCATATTCTTTAAAGGCTTTTTTTAGTTGCTCTTTCTTACTTAATACCTGCTTTGGCTCAGTACTATAATTACATTTTCTCATGTCAAACCACACAGATGCTACATATGTACAAATATGAGATGCTGGTTAGGTTATATTAGCTTTAGGACCACAATACCCAGTTAGGGACGATTTTTGAATTTTGATTTCAATTACTTTCAATTCCTACGAGGTTCAATATTTTCATCGAAAGATCAAAGCTAACTGGACATTATGGAAGCGTTTCTTAAAATGAGATTAAGCAATCCCGTTGTGAATGAGTGTAATTTTTCATGAAAATGTGTTTGAAACGTTTTTTAATACAGATTGAGTTCTTACTCGTATTTTTCAAAATACCAGCGCCGCTTGCTTCATAGTTAAACCATTTGGAGCGCGTATTGTTCCGTAAAGCCGCATAGTGTGAGCTTTGCAGATTTTGCGAAGTTATTTTGCATTCCTGTGACCACTGGCCACCCGGCATATTTAAGTGTGAATATTTCTGCATACCACTAAACGGTATTGGCACATTGCTTTGCATGACCGAACAAAGGCTAAGTGGACCAAAGCAGTCATATGATTCGACATGAGGATCTTCAACATTAAAATTTTCATTATTTTGTGAATTGTCAGTTGTTATATCAATGCGAGGTTGCGCTATCTCAAGATGTTGGGTTAATGTTAGTATAGCTGATATTTCTCGGCTACGATGCGGCGAAAAACGGGTACTTTCTGCGGCGTCGATGTTAACGGGTAAAGGTGCCGGATCGACGACTGTCGTATAGGTGCGTAAAGATGGCAATTTAAAGCAAGAAACTAAAAATGAAAAAAAATAATTGACAATATGTCTTCCAACAGGTTCTGTATTCATTCACAGCTTGCATTCTAAAGCAAGGTATTTAAAATATTATTCCGATTTCAAATTCTTTAAAAGCATTTTGCAGTTCGCTCTCAGTGACGTCGATTAATTTTGATAAGCCATATCGAAATACAAATTCTTATCTCATAAGTCATCTGGCTTCTTCGTTTCGTGTCTGCTTAGATTATACTTAACTCATTGCTATTTTAGCCTCCTCCAAGAAAACTGCTCTAATCCAGTTTTTTTCTTTCTTTTCAAACACTGCATGGGCAATAATGATAATGAGCACATAAGAATTCTAGACAAATATGTGTTTTGTTTACCTTTGAAAGCGGTATGAGTCTTTTACGCAAATGTAACGATTGGGCAGAGTAAGCGAACTTTTCAGATAATAAAATTTCAGTGAAAAACGTGTAGGTAAACTAAAATGTATATCTGACCCAATGAAAACTATTACTAGTAGTTTCTAAATTGATCTAAGCATCTATTTTCGGTTGGCTATCAGTTTTTCTTTCTCCTCAATTCCAGCAGTGCACAGATGTAGACGACATATAAAGAATGAATCTATATTGTAGGTGCTATTTTCATTGCTACGCTTTGCTTTATATCTGAGTCTAATGTTAGGTAAATTTTTTTATACTACCATGTACTATTTTTGAACTAACTGTAATGTAGGTGGATTTTAATTTCTAACTATTCTAAAGCGCGTTTTTCAATTTAATATAACTGGGATTGTGCACATGGTATATGTAAATCACTTTCACATCCAAACCTCATCGAGTTAGGAGAAAACACAGAAAAGCAGATATGCCCTTTCCTTTGCAGCATCAGAGTCCCGACATAGCATACATATTATCAACGATCAGCGTAAGATTTTATCCGTTTATTTATTTACTTTTTGAAAGCATGCTCTCGCGGAGAACTGAGATCGCAAATCGATTGTTATTCGATCGCCGCCAATCAGTCAAATATCGCATAAAAAACCTCTGATGTGCATCCATATCCAGATGAAAGTACACGGACAGACATGAAACAGGCAAAGGAGTTATCAATTCACTGATCAATATAATTCTTTAAATCTGGGTGAACTCCTATACGATATTAATAAAGACAATTAAAAGACTTTTTTTTCTTTTTTGAAATGTAGAGAACGAACGGACTAAGGCGCCGAGATACGTAGTTTATATATACGTCCAGACTGATAGCAATTTTAAATTTCCACGCAAAATAAAGAGTGAACAGGAGGAATTCTATATGTGTAAAACAAGATTTTTTGTCAACTAATCTTCCATTTTTTTGATTTGTTTAAGGTAAATGAATTAGGCCTGTTAATATTAAGACCTACATATCCAGTAACGTCACTTTGAATTATTGATATAAGTTGTTCTTTTGGGTTTATAGTTGACAGGAAGAGTTAAGATTATCTTCACCAAAAATTGATGATGCAGGCCCTCCTTTATTCGTCTGCAAAGCTGCTCAGATAAGTGCTGTCAATTCCGGGGTTATTTTCAGAGCATTGACGTTTATTATATTCTATATATAAATATACATACATATGTCTATTTAATGTGTTTATTATTTTTGGGAAATTTGAATGATCGCTTCATTTTTTTGACGCTAATGTGAACGAATTTTTAATTTTTTCTTAAAATTAATTAATAAGTTCATAAAAGCTCAATTCAATAACTTCGCATATTGTATTACTTCCGCAAATCTGTACAGCAATATTTGAATAGACAATTTTTTTTTACTTACTCGCAAGTCCTTTGTCAGCAGAAACGTATCCCATCTTACTTAAACAATGGCCAGAACACGGAATATTTCGTAAGGAGCTGAACATTTTCACGAATTTTCTTGGAATTGATGTAAATTTATTTTCAAGACAAAAATGCAATTGATCGAACAAAGAATTTTAGCCGCAGAATATAAATTGCAAACAAAGTCCACTTTTGAGAGTGCGGTAAAATTAATACCAAAACAGTAAACAGCTGGTTCGCGTAGAGAGAGAGATTTCATAGAGAGACTACTCGTTATTTTCTACAATCGTTTTGCAGCTGCCTAGATTTTTGCGTTGCGAATGAAAAGAAAGTAAATTCGTGCAGATTACGTATGAAAGAAAAAGCTTTGTCAAGTAAACACATTTCAATTTTTTTGTATTAAGAAATCCTTAAAAAGTAAATAATGTTTTATAGAATTGTTGGTTTTCGATGTATCGATAATCTCCACTTGTTCTCACTATATCCAGTTGGCATAGCCCGGACGAATACCTGCATCAAATTTTTCCGGAAAAACTGTAAAGTCGTAATATTTGATTTTTTCTGAAGGTCCCCCTTCGGCTATTCCGCCATTAAGTTTTTGTTACGTAAAAGAAGAAGTAGGCAAGCGATTTTTCTGTTGTGTCGTCCTATTTAGGTAAACTGCACGATATGTACAAGAAGCAAAAGAGCATATATAGAAAAGCGCACATATGTATAATAAAGCAAAAGCTAAACAATCAGAATTTCATAAATGTCTTTTTTATTGCAATAACTTTTGTTTTCAAATATAATCTTTATTCCAGCTGTAGTGTTGGCAACATTTCGTAAGAGATTTACGATTTTTGTAAGGTCATCTATAATTTACATTTTACATGGATGTAAGAATGCTGACACAGCGTCCGATATCTGCATAATGAGCTTAATCCTCCTTTGATATTCGCATCATCTCTTGATATGGAAGCTTCTGTTTCGTCGTAGAATTTCTTCAACGCGTTGATCTGTACTCTTGGAGCTCTTGGAGTATATATCTTGCAGGTGGTGGCGGGGCAACACACACTAAACAGATTTACAGATGTTAGCCATACTAATAAGAGCTTCCATTGACTAATGTATTATAATTACTATAAAAAATAAGAAGCAGCTACTCTTTCTAAATCTGGGAATAGACTAGGTCCCCGTCATGATCCATGGGTAGTCGGAGAGAACATTAACCTGCACCAAAATGAAAAATGATGCTAATGAACTTTCCCACATTTATCCTCAATCATTTAGGAGAAATTCCTTTTGCATGAAGAAATGCATTATATTTAAGTGTACAATTTCCTACTTGAGTCCGCTTTTCATCTATCGTACATTATTTCATAAAAATAGATGGACTTTAAAACTATTATAAAATAACTATTATATATTATAGTATCGGATTATAAATAACAGGTATTTCAAATTCCAATGTAAAATGTGAGCCGTTAGCCTTTTAGTCTTACAATTTATTCACTGGCTAAATTAATATTAACAATAATAGTTACAAACGTAAAGGTATTAATCTAAATGTTTTTTAGCGACAATACTATGAGGAAAACGGTGCATTCTATTGATATTGGACGTTTCGGTTGCCAACTGTCTTAGTACATGAAGGAAAATTTGTTTGATTGGGCATTCCATTGCCTTGAGGGTCTTGAGAAATATTCTTAGATTTCCTGGATGCGTATTCATTAGATTCCTGAACGCATACATTCAAAATTAATATTAACTGGTATAAAACCAAAGAAGCCCTTCACTTGGAATTTTAAAAATTTTAAAAATTAAATTTAAAATTTTATAGGAAACATGTTAATAAAGTTCAATGATTTCAATGTTTTTTGTTTCATTTTGCTGAACAAAGCGAACATTTATATAGTGAAGAAAATTCTGAAAATTCTGGGTTCCCGTGCCGTGCGTAGGATGCATCATATGGCTACTAATAAGGGGTAGTGCGCTGTACATTTGCCGTGTGTCGGGTGATGTACACGGTTATAAACTGGCGCCGCTGCTGTAGTCGCGTTTGGAAAATGATCATTTGTAGTAACAGCCGTCATAGGAATGGTAGCTAAAGATTTTATGGTTTGCAGGTCATTTATTGACTCGACCGTAGCGTTTGAATTATTGGATGTACAGGGTATCGCAATTTTGTGTTTGCTAACCGACGGTCGCGTATGACTGCTTGCGCTTGAACTCTTTAAAGGGGTAGGGCTATCAGCACAGCTGGGTGGCTTTTGAGGTGGACTGCTGCTCTCTGCTGGTTCTTTTGGATTGCTCTGATATAAGTCCAAAATTCGGTGGTTTATATCATCCAGAATGTCCATTGTAACATCTTGAACAAACATATCATACCATCGAACATGCTGTGGCTGACGACCTACCCAGTCTGTAGGAGTAAATTAACTTAATTTAGTAGCCAAATGGATTAATGCTACTGCAATAACTTTTGGCTCCCATTGTAGGCAAACTACCGTGCTCCCTGAGTTATTAAAAAAATTCCAATCCACTTGCACCATTTTCTGCAAGCTTTGTTAATCGCTATGACCATTGAGCGTTGGCTTGCTTTGAAAAAATAAAAAATAACCAGTAAGAGAGTCATATTCCGCTGGGTCTTAGTTTCATACCCACTACCATTAAGATCTTTAGTGCAGCAAGCTTTTATTTATGGTTATAAAAAAGTGAAAAGGATAAATTTTATCTTCCACTTTCAGTTCACTAAAGCATATTGCTAAGGACGAGTTAATCCACCACGTCCTAATGTCCGTCATAATTAATTTATAACTAACATACTTAGCTGGGCGTATTTTAGTCTTCACGGGCTTTTATTTGATACCCGTATTGATTAAATTGTGATGAAAAAATCATTCCACTGTGTCGTGACATCCGCGGCATATAATTTCGAAATAATACACTTTGCTTGCCGTATTCTACTCTCCACCTCCTTTTATTTGATACTCATATTGATGGCGCTGTTAAGAAAAAATTAATCCGCCACCTCGTGGTGCCCACTATATTTATTTTGGAATCAACGCATTTTTAGGCAGATAATATATCTTCATTTGAGAGGTGTACAAAATAATTTGCCTTATGATTAAAAAGCGCAAAATCTCAAAAGTGTGGAAAAAAGAAAATTTGATTCCTGGTAACTTTGTGTATGCATGGTCGATGTTTTCCAGTTTTCCAGTGCTCATCAATAGCAACATTTTCCGTAAAGTAAATGTGGAAAATTTCAGTCTTCTATCTTTCATAAAAATCGACAAAATTGCGGGCGTGCGCTCCCATCAATTTGGCCTATTTTCAAGACCAACCTATGCGTAGAAACTTTCAATGTTTCTATCAAATTGGAAGTCGATGTCTTCATTTTTGGGATGAGGCGTGTATTTACAATGCACATTATATAGATGAGCAGACAAAGAGCCGAACAGACGGCTACGTTTAAATTGATTCGGAATTTGATGTTGATCAAGAATATGCGTACTACGTGGGGCCACAAAACGGGCTTTTACCTTCATTTAACCAATTGCATTCAATTGACACAAAAAAATTAGGGAGACTTAAAAGAACTATGTTGGCCCACGGACAGACATTAAACGCTATCATTTATATAATGACCTTTCAAATAAGGTTTTAGGGAAGCGGTCCGAACAAGTTTCAGTGTTCTTTGCGCCAAGACAAGTTTCATCAAAATATATGGAAAAAGGGGGCCTGTAGACGGACATACGGACAGGCAGGCTTAAAAATTTGATTCTGAATCGACCGGTATAAAAAACTGTGCGCTTGCAGTGGTGTATGGCTAATAAGACAAGTTTGCTTGACTAACTTAACTGGTTAACCGCTAAATGTTCTACAACCTTTTGACGAGTTTTATTTGCATGGGGAGAGCTTTCAACGTATAGTTCAACTTTCCTACACGAAACACCTTTCGTGATGCCGATGAGATATCACTCTCTTTATCAAATGGAATCCATTTGATCTCCATTCGTTGTGGAAATTGGCCCAAGACTAAAAATGAAGATGGAAAATTGAAATTTTGTATTGAATATGCGGTGATCGATTAAGGAACTAAGGTTAAAAAATACTTAGGTATAATCTGCTTATCTATATTATCGCCGCTTGTGTTTATTGTAATAAACGAATTAAAAAGTAAGTAAGATTATTGTAGTCGGGCAAGGCCGACCATAGATACCCTACACCTCTTCGCCTGGTACAGTTCTACGCTCACTTTGGTAATGATATATCCCTTTGCCAAGCTGCTACTATGGAGGAATTTTCATCATAAACCAGAAACGATTAGGCCTTTTTGGCACATAAGAGCTTATATTTCCTAAGAATACGTATAGGCGGTGGTAACCAGAAAATAGACTTACTTGGTCCAAATTCGGTAAGGTTTGTTTGTATGTCCTATTACTAATCACCATGAAATATTGAAAATTACACGTTTTTACTATTTCGTAGAAACGATTGTCTGAGAGTGGGTTCGAAAACTGGCTCATGCCAAATATATACTGATACTAATTTAGAATGTCGATTACTCAGCCGAATGTGTATTACTCAGCTATGTTGAGAAATTTTAAAAACTTTTTTCGGTATAACGATTTTTCCAAATTAGCCGTTATATGGAGAGTAAACGAAAATATGGACCGATTTGAATCATTTCCGGCAGCGTTTGTCCTTGGATACAAATCAGTTAAAATATCTTAAAAAGTGCGACCTGAACACGGATTACATGCAGAGTTATAAGACGGACAGACACGCTTAGAGCAGTTTAGCAATGATTATGAATTCAGAAAATGATTCCGAAAGAAGATGAGAGATTTTAACCGGGCCCGTCGCACTTACGGTCACGTGTACAATTATTAAACTTGATAGACAACTAAACTTTATCAGCGGAAAGCTCTTTCTTTCATTCTTTGACTTGGCATGGAAATAAAAGCGGGCGCCAGCGGAATATAAGTTTCTTACTTCTCTTTCTTTCTTTTAACAGTAGTAGTAGGCTTTTAAGGTCCATTTCTGCACTCTTGTTGTTTATCCTGCTAGCAACAATAACTGGCTGCTGCTAGGTACTGAAAGTAGACGTATGGCCTTTCTTGCTGTCGCTTTTGCGTTAGTTTAATAAAACAAAACTTAAATGTGTGGCAAAAGCTCACCATTGAAGTGAATCGTTGTAATAGTGTTCGTAAGGGGACCAAGTCATGTCTGCATAAGCTGTATAAATAAATTTCTGGTATGCTTTAGATATTAACGTTTGGACAATGCAAGATTCAGTTGTTTACAAGTTGTCGTTCAGTGTATATCAAAGTTTAAAGAGATGGATGTCGTTTGTAGCATTGCATTATTTTCTGCTGTTAACTGGATTAAACAGTACCTGCATCACCTGGAAATCGCTAAGTTGGCTTGGAGTGAAAATGTAATAAGCTACGAAATACTTAGGAATTAAGAAAAATGGCTATTGATTTTGCCTCTATTGTTATACATTGTTTTTGTTGCTAATCGTTCTCTTTCTTTATATTTCGCCGCGAAAAAATCAAAGAAGACTTTATTAATTCCCTAAGATACATTTTCATTTGTTTTATTTTTAATAAAATGTGCGTAAATTTTCGTTCTATGGAATACTTCATAAGTACATATATGACGGAAATTGGAGCATACTTGAAAACCTTCGTTGTTTTCAGAAACATTACGTTTAATGTGATCAGTCCGTGGAAATGCATTGGGGTATTGCTCCGGACCACTTTCCATTTTTAAGACATTTGACCATTTTCGGTCCTCTTAACTCTAAACCAGCGTCGCAAGTAAATGTTACACTTTCCCCAATCGCATAGTAGAATTGTACCGAAGACATATGACCACTTATTGCTGTACCAGGATAGGAACAGGCCTGAACGCATTTCGGCAAAACTCCGGACCAGCGGCCGCTATCTTGGCAGGCAATTATAGGTTGCCCTTGCATCATGTATTCAGGATTGCAATTGAATTGCACAACATCACCGGCCCGATAGGGTGCTGAGCCCTGCGCGTAACCGTTTTGAGGAGCTCCTGGATTGTCACATTGGACTTCAATGCATGTTGGAAAGGGTACAGCCCATTCGCCCGTAGGCAAGCATATTGCTTCTGATGGTCCTTTTATACCGTAGCCTGAGGCGCAGGAGAAGGCAGCGCGACCGCCTACCTCCCTGGATAGCACAGAGACCCGTGGAGAACTAACGTTATTAGGTAGAGGGATATCGCCACATTCTACGCTTTCGCAAACTGGTAAGGGTGCACTCCAGTTGCCGCTGGGAAGGCAAAATAATTCAGAAGAACCAATAAGTGAATTTCCATTCGAGCAGGAAAGCAAAACCCGAGTGCTTAATTTTGTATCGTTTGTACTAACAATTAAACCACGCCGTATAGGAATTTCGGGGCAGTTGATGCTTTTAACAACCACCTCAACTGAGTGTTCATGTCTTGCCGGCGTTTGGCATGAGAATATGCCAGAATCTTCAGCTTGAGCACTAGATATTGTTAAGCGATACTCCAGAGTAGCATCGCGCCCCTCGTCAGTAACCCAACCTTCTGAATAATTTCTAGAAAAAATGAAAGTCTATAAACATGTTCTTAAAAAATTGGCTAAGCCAACCTGACACTATGACTGACAGACCATTTCGGATTGCCGAAACGTCTCATCCACAAGCATTCCATGTGTAGGGTTGTGCCTGGATACACAATCAGTTTACCGTCATTACTTTGAGCGATAGGACCGTTTTGATGACGAAATAATATTGTAGGAGCTTTTTCCACTATTGAAAAAAGTCAAACATTTACTTTACACGTCGCGAATTAAAGGTTGAGGAGGTTTTTCATATTTACTAGCATAGTCATTTTCTTGATTTAAACCAAAACAAGCTGGTTTTGCGCCGGTCCACTCGGAGTGAATACAGGTCCTTTCAATACTGCCCACAAGCTCAAATTTGCCGATGTCGGTACACCTAGAAGTTAATAAAAATTGAAAGTATTAAGAAATATGCAAACGGGGTGCACAAACAGACCGTTCATACCTTGATATTATGGTCGCTCCTGGGGGGAATTCAACAATGTCTTCACGAATTTCCAAGTCATTATAGAAACTCACCACATTTGGTTCATTATTTTTAAACATACAAGTGCCGTTAGCTAAGAAATTCAGAAATTTTTATTAAGGAAGCTTTTACTTTAAAAAGCCAAGAGCGTAGCTAACCGCAATTATAAGATCTGCCAATCCAATGGCCGTTTTCGCATATAATTTTCCATGTATTTCGCTCACCAGAGGCACTCGGAATGCAGTTGAAAAAAATCTCAGTTCCGCTCTCATATCCACCTTCAATTTCCAAATCCCCATTTCTGAATGAGTGGAAATGATGCATTGACGATTTTCTTATACAACTCATAACTTTTCTAACTTACTTGTAAACTAAAGCGCCGTCAGTTATGGATGGAGGTCCACACATTTTTGCTTCCTCAGTAGTATTTTGATCGTCAGTGGAGTTGGATGATTCCTCCATATCTGACGAGTCCATGGAATGTGACATTGAAATACTATTAGATCTCGCATTAAGTTCTTCTTCATTGTCTTGCAGAATTTCTTCACGCGATTTTCGCATACCGGATTCGCAGTGTATGTTTTGTGGAGTTAGTACGCCTTTGTTACAATTCATTTCAATCGGCAAAGTATTAGTGGAATAATTACAGCGCACGCTAACCGAACTCATGTGACCGATTGTAAGTCCAGCGCGATAGCCACCCTAAGATGCAAGCAACCATAATTATAAATATAATAACTGTTTGCTGTGGATTCGTACCTCGTACGTTAAGCCTGTTATATTCGGAAGAGTGCAAAGAATAGAAACGCATTCAGAGAAAGCATTCACTGACCAGCTGCCATGGGCACATCTTAATTGTGCCGAGCCCTACAAGATGGAAGGTTTTCGAGTGGTTTTCGAAATGAAAGTTAATTTTACTAACTTGTATTTTATAACCATCCCCGCACTCCAATGTTATAAATTCATTTGATTGTATTTCCTCGTAGGTTGATAGGGGCGTTAAAGAAGGTTTATCCGATAACCGTTTGGTGTGCGGCTCCACTTTATAGTATTTTCCATTCTCCACAAAAGGTACTAAGCAAGGCGCTACTTTTCGAAAAGGTTTAATATAAAAGGTTGAAGATTGTGAAAAGAGATTTCTCGAAATACCTGAAACGCACTTTGGTGTTTCGGGTTTCCAAATTCCCCGTATGCAACGAACTGTCACATTTTCATCTTTTATATTTAATTTAAAACCAGGATTGCATTCTAAATACAATATGATACCAACACTATTTCTTCCTGGAGCCTTACCCGGCCTAATAGTGGTAATATTTGCGAATGAGTCCCAATCTAAATCTTCACAAGGACCACGTAAACGCTTGCGTCCCTCTTTGTTCTCTAAATGATCGCTTGCGTCTGACTCACTGGGCTGCAAATAACTGCTGCTTCTTTTACGACGTTTTCGTATTATTTGAGCTTTTAATTGTTCTATGAAATCACTTTCGTTGCTTGGCTTTGGTAATTTTTTCGAACCTTCCATAATGCGATGAAAGGAATTATTGCTGTCAAGAACAGGTTCATTCTTTCTCCTGCTCGAACTGTACCGAGAATTTTGATAGATATTGGGCATTGGTATTTTGCCCATTGTTCTATGCGCACCATCGAAATCCTCATAGTCATAAAGATTAAATTCATTTGCCAAAGTTTGGGATTTGTGGTTAGGTTTATATCGAGCTAATTGCTCTTGATTATCGTAGAAACTATACCAACGACCATCTTGTACTTGTATCTTTTTGTTGGTATTAAGAAATTCTAAAGGATTGTACACTTTGTTGTAGCCTAATAAGTGTTTAACATAATTTTGGTATTTTTGCCGGATACGTTGGTAATATTTAGAATAGGCTTCTTCAAGCTCAGTAGGTGTTCGTTTGCTACGCTTCCGTATTTTAGGATCAACTGGAACAGGATTAATTAAAAACTTTTTCTCATTTCACTAGGTGATGGTATCTTACCCTTATTTGTTGCATTTTTCCACTGTGGAAAATATTGATAAATTTCATATCTTAATTTTTTCTCCAAGTCACGTTTCTCCCGCATGCGATATGTAGAGCTAATATGTCTCATTTCGATGGATCTGCGTTTGCGATTCCAACGCAGGCGAGGGTGTTGACCCAATAAACATTGCGGTAGTTCTAAAGGGCGCCATTTACCACCCACGCATGTAGCGCCCGGTGGACCTACATCTAATACATAACCTTTATCACAGTCGTACATAATCTGTTTGTTATTTACTATCTGAAATAAAAAAGAATGTGTTAGTGCGGGCACATATTTATATATGTATATATATATATGTATATATATATACATAACACATAACAGACTTATTATACCTTTTTCACATAGGGCCTGTAGTCATAAAGTCCCATATTACCAACTAATAATACCTTGCCGTTTGGTATATAGCCAGGGAATGAACAAAATACTTCTTGACAATGAGGTGTGTCTCCAGTCCAATTGCCAAAAGAACAGGTAAGTATATAAGCGTTAAGATCTGTTATATCTTTCCCTTCGGGATTGACCAGTTTAAAGCCGTCTTTACATTTGAATCTTGCTTTCATACCATGCTCAGTTTTTGGAGCCAATACCATGCCGTGCTTTGGAGGTTTCGGCATACTTTTACATCTTGCCGGAACGCAACGTGGTATTATACTCCATGTGCCATTATGGCAGGTGGGTGGACTTAACAAGGAGACTGGGAATTCATAATTTTCGTCACAATTGACATCTAAAGACGTGCCATGTTTTACTTTATCCACATATCCCGAAGGAGAAATGACAGGCGATTGTGTTGTTGTAGATGTTATTATGACCGTGCCATTCTCATCAGTCAAAATTTCGATAGGTACGACAAAGCCTTGTGATATAGTCGGTACCACACATGGAGCTAAACACTCAGGCAAAGGGTTCCGCCAACGCCCATCAATTTGACAAACACTGGATGCATGACCTTGCATTAGCATTTCGGGTTGACACCGAAATATAATGCTAGCGCCTAAGCCAGTACCCACTTCAATGTTTTCGATCCAACCATTGTATAGAATGCCAGGATGACCGCAATTAATTTCTAATTGAATACAAGCAAGTGCATTATAGTTGAGTAACGCTAAGCATTAAATATCACACATCTAATAAACTATTTTTCTGACAAGATATCAAAAACTATATATTGTTTTAATGTGAAGCAGCATTTTTCATAGGAGGTATTATGTGGAAATGACCTCAAAAAAAAATGAAATAACTCGGTCCAAAAACTCGGTCCAAATCTCTGTGAAAGATTTAATTACCGTTCATCTTTTAATTAGACTTCGTTGCTGTATAAAGACTTACTACTCGTGACAAATCTTGCACGGGTTTTGCGGTGTGCAAGGTTGGTACAATTCAGTTTTCTATCAAATTATAAATTACGGACCAATATCCCTCATAATACACTAAAAAGAAGAGCTTATGCTTTTATAGACGCTTACATTTTGTAGTGACCGTTATATGGGAGAGGGTTCAAAAACTTGGTTCATCGTATCCAAATTTGTCAGATCTATTTTGTATACCCTAACACGATTACTCAGCGACTTCTCTCGAGAAAATTTGAAAGTTTGAAGTTTCTTTCATATACTCATTAGTCTTTGTGTAAACCGATGGAAAAATTCGAGTTTCATGCGTAGCGTCACTAAAACAACTGTAATTAGTAAACTAATGGGCGAAGTCTCATGAGATTTTGAAACATTTCGTTTGAAGGTTCACGCTATGTGAGAATCAAATGGATTCGTCAACAGTTACTTTACATCAGTATTTCATCCTACGAATTTATTGAGTGGTATATTAACTTTTTCAAGACAAGACGTTGAATGGAGTGTGGTCGTAAAGACGATCCGAACCAACGCATTTTCAAACTTAGGTTAATTCAGATAACGGTTCCGAATCCATCGGTATAATGAAAAATAGCTCTGTTCGAAGTCTTTCCATGTTACACCCACAAAAGCTTAAGATATAGTGTACAATAAGTAGTAGCGTAGTGCAGTTTATAGGAAGGGACTTAAAAGAAAAAAACTGCCTTACCTTTACACACAGGTAAAGTTCCGCTCCACTTTCGATCAGCTCCACAGCGGCTTGAGCTTTCGCCCACCAACGTATAACCATAACGGCATTCATAGCTAACCACTGAATTATAGGCTAAAGTTGTGTATGTGGCTTTACCGTTTTTCGGATTCTCGGGTGTAGGGCATATAACGGAGGTTACCACTGCTCGAAAGGAAGAAAAGCAAAAATATTGAATTCTTTATGTTACTTTATAACCTCAATCATTCTTCATATTAAATATATTGGAATCACTCATGTGTGAAAGCAATGCCTGCGGTATTATTTCGTAAGCAGTGTCTGCAAACTGATATCATTTCCTTTTGCAGAAACAGCTAAGCTGTTGACGAATTATCGTAGCCATCCTACAGCACTTATATCACTATTACCTTTTCTTACATTAAGTATGGTATGGTAGTAGCAGATTAATAATATGGAAACTATTAACTATTACTTTTTAGTATCATCGAAATGTGAGTAAAGAACTTTAGGAGAACAACGGTGGCAGAAGAAGAAAATCATAACCTTTAGTCGCCGATTATGTGCATTTTTACCATAATGAAGACTACATTTTTACAGCTTCAGTGTTTCGTAATAAAAATATAAGCGAAATGAAAATTAGAGAAGAGAAAGCATGTAGCGGATATTGAAGAAAGTTACCGCAAGTTCTTTGAATTCTTCATGAAATTGGTAATATGACGGCAACATAAATTATGAGAGCGGATAATGCGCTGTTACATGTGAAATATGATAATAAAACAACGTTTCACATTTGCGGTAACTTTATTTATTCATAACAAATTGTTTAACAACAAATTTCAACCATTTTTTATTATTACTTTGTAAATAAACGTTTTTAACTGGTTTGAAATAGAATTTTAACAAGGTCTCAGTTCTCCAACAATAATGTTATAAGCTAATAGGAAAATTATAAATTTAGCCTTATTTTTTTAACAACAACAACTCTTCTTGATTCAGAAGTGGTGAAATTTTACACTGACTGACTAGGAGGAAATGTGGCATTTTTATCGCTAGTGGCTTTTTGATGCAAAAGAAAAGAACATAAAAAGAAGTGATAAAAAGCCTTGTTCTTAGATCAAGGTGAACTTAAATTACAAGACAAAGCAAAGTGAGAGAAATTACAAGCGATTTTTGGAGACTACTTACATACACAAGTGGGCAGCTCTTTTGGCGTCCAAGAACCGTCTGATTGGCAGGTGCGTTCATGTTTGCCTACTAACTCATAGCTATTGCCGCAATTGTAGGTGATTTTGCAACCATAAGTGTAACACTCGCCAGAATGCCATCCGTTAGCCGGATCTGGCGGCTGGCCGCAGGATCGAGCTAAAAACAGAAAAAAATAAAATGTCATATTTTCATCTATCTGCACTTCACAGAATTTTAATATAATTTTAACTCACGTTCACATTGTATATCTGGTCCATACCAGCTGGCTTGACCATCTATGGCTAGACATTTAGCTCTTGGGAAACCATTGGTCACATAACCGTTATGACAATGGTATTGTACTGTGGAATCCAAATCAAATGTTTCCTGTTCTGGCAAAGCTGAATTGCGAGCATGTTCTATTTGGGGTGGTTTCAGGCAATAGACTACAAAAAAAAAGTGGGATAATTATTTTATCATCATTGCTTAAAAAAGAATTTTGAAAAATGTGTGTGCAAAGTTACTGTTTTGCTTGCAAGCTGGCTCAGCACCAGCCCAGTTGCCGTCAGCTTGGCATAAACGACTTTGTAGTCCTACTACATGATAACCATGAGGGCAGGAATAAGAGGCTCGTGCACCAAAGTGTCTACCAGCGACTGTGACTTGACCTAGAGTAGGTTGAGCCAACTCCGGGCATTCACGATCTTTTGACAGGAATGTAGCTTAATAACAATATTTTTAATTGCCATGACATTTATTCACACTCACCGGGCTTAATGCATGACATACCGCAGACGCCGTCACATAAACATTTTTTTTTCTTACTCTTACAGTCCTCATCCGATGAGCATTTACGTAAACATTTTTGTCCCAATAAAGTGGCTTGCTCTTCGTCACGCGGACATTCCGAAGAGGGTGAGTTACGCGGGTTCTTATAAATTCGTCCGTCATCATCCGCTTCCGAGGACTCATCCTCATCGTCCCAGTCGTCATCTTCGTCGTCTTGAGGAATCTCCGTTTGAGCCAATGGGCCCGACAGCACTAGAAACACATGCAACACAGAACATGAATATAACATGCAAACCTATATATAAAAATCAAGTGAGAGTGCTTATGTCTTCTTTGTCTAAGCGCTATTATCCCACATACCTATATTATATGTTGTTATGTCGTATATGCGTATGACAACAAAACCTACATTGTGTTGTTTGTAAATCTTTTAACATTGACCCATATTATGTGCACACGTAACTTTAATACATTGCTACCCGTACGTGGAGTGCAAGTAGCGAAAGCCTATGGTTCTTACTTTCTTTATCCTTATGTTTTTTAAAGTGCGTATATGTATGTATGTGTGTTTGCTTCTTCTATTTTGTGTAGAAATTATTGAACTTGCGCATTATATGCTATTATTATATAATAATGGATACAAACATTTTTTAAGAAATTTTTTTAAATTTATGCAAAATTATTTTCTGTTTACACGAATTTTTCGTTTTTGTTTTCTGTTTGCTTAAATGAACTTAAACCCTTTTTTTTTGTCTATGGCCTTATCATTACTTACTTACCTCTACTGCAGACGATAGCTACAAATAAAAATTGTAGTAAATATCGTTTCATTATCGTCGTTTTGTTTATTTAAAACTTTTAATTCGATTATGTTTCAATTACTTGGTGCAGGGTAAAGATTCAAATCATAGCTGAATTTTTATTATAAGTTAAAAACGTTTGCTTATCAAATTTTTACTTCTTAATATCTTCAAAGAATTCCTTTTATAGTGTAACCCGTTGACAGTAAAGCAATGTAAGCAAATGCTAACTAGCTTTATATTCGAAAGCGGATGTGTTTCGACTGCACCGTTTGACTGAATGCACAGTATTGTGGCCTATCATAATGTGTTTGACGATATGTTGAGATGTTTTCTTTTTTTTTGTTGGTGCTTTTCCTTTGCGGAGGACAATACATACGCAATGAGAGAGAAATTTGAAATTACCTTAAAAATAATCCTGAATGCTTTTTGGTTTGGTTTGTTGTTGTGGGCTTTGCTTGAATTTCTTTGCTCGAATCACCGACAATAACTGTTTGAGTTGAATTAAAGCGAAATCACAGTAACAACTAGCGATTTACTCAATTCAAGTCAAACGAACTCTTATCACCTTTAAATTCGCTAAAACCTAAATTAAAAAATTTGTTTGTAGGCTTTTCATAGCGCAGCGACCGATGGACAATATATTAAATTTATTATTAACTTTGCAATGCGTAATGAGTGAGAAAATTGTACTCACGTTAGAATAATCAAGTAAAATATTTTTATTAGTTTAAGGCGTGTCCAGTGCTATTAATAATTTGCTTTCTTATGTTTTTCAAATGTTGCATCCATGCACGTCCGTAGGCGACTAGCGGCTCACAAACCTGCTTGCATGCTTACCTCTAGCTGCTTAACTAACCGCTTTCAGTCTTTATTATAAATCCGATTAAAATCGGGGTAATACAAAGTTTGGCCAACGGAACCCGCATCTGTTTTCTAATCAATAATATTTGCATACACTTTACTTTACGTTTTTTATTTCTTAGTTGTTAGTGTTATTGTGTTCCGGTCGTAACGACAGGAAGCAGGGCTCAGTTTATGACTATTGACATCGAACAAGCTCGATATCTGTAGATTGCGGACTTGCTGTGGTAGATAGTTTACAGCTATTAGCAAAGTACGCATTTGATTTGTGCGGTCCGCTAGTGCGGTTCAGTTTATCTTTCGGTGGCTACATTAGCATTGAATGAGTTCATACTGAAAGAGAAAGTTTGTGAACTGTTCAGATCTTTTATTTTAGGAACGAATACGAGAGTGAATATAAATTTTTTTGGTTTAAGCATATCCAACAAAACTTGCATAATTTCCTTTTCGTGGGATGACAATAAAGGTTTGACTTTGCTTTTCGTGTAGGGAAAGCCTACTTTGAGTGCGTAGTAGCGGCAGATCCTATCATTCCAATGGAGAGATAACATGTCGGTCTAAAAGAATGTTTGTTACACATTCATTATAGTATTTATTTAACTTTTTTTCTTTTTTATTTCTTCATTTTACTCTTTCGATGTGCAAGCTTACGAGTCGTCTCCTAAAACAGCAAGCAATAATCGCATTTCGAAGAAAGTAAATTTTCAATCTGAAGACCGGTTCCCGTTAAACTTAGTGACATCTCACAAGCCCGTTCTAATAGCAATCTCTTGTATTCTTAATAAAAATAGTGTGGTGGTAGTGTCATTACTGACCTTTATAATGGTTTTAAAATCTCACGTTCGACAGTGTTTTTCGTTGTACGTTAAACGTAAAAGAACCGTCAATTTTATTAAGGTTGAGACAAAGAAATTTTGAATTCGCTATACCTCCCTTTGATTTCGCTATACCTCCTTTTGAGTTCGCTATACCTCTCTTTGATTTGTAAACAATTTCATATGCTAAGATGACTTCCCCAATGTATGGCCCAAGATTAGCAACCTTGTTGTTTGGCACTTGACAGTCAAGAGCTTTTTACGTGTGCCAAAAAGCTTAAAGCTTCATATACAAATATTCCAACCATACTAACGTGAAAATAAGAAAAGTGTACACCATATAATATATTTGCAGTAAAAATGTAGTTAAAAAGTGCTTAAAAGTCAATAATACACAATTAACTCTAGACAAAATTTAACCGATAAAACATTTTCAAAAGGTAAGTTTAATTAAAGGAGAATTGAATAACATCCACATCCAATAAATAGTTCGTCTTTAAAAGAGTTAGTAAATAAAATAAAAGTTAACAGCACTCATAGACGTATATGTATATTATGTGCATAGAGAAACAATTTTGGTATACAACAAATTGTATATATTGTACGTTTAGGCAAAGATGTGTATAAAGCATAATTTATGTAGACAGCATTTGTGAAAGTGTTGTTCATTTTCTGGATCTCTATGGACGTTTGACGACAGTTATTTTAACTTTTATGGCGGTTAGTGCGAAGTCAAGACAATAATTTTATTGGCCTCTTCTGATACCATACACACACGAACATAATGAATTTCAAGAGGTTACGATCTAGGGGAAAATCGTTACATATATACATCAAAATTCGTTCCATATAAAAGAATCAATAGATATTTGAAGCATCTCCTCAAACATTTATGGTTCGCTAACGTGAATCTTTATACTGAGTAATACTCGTATGTTTTACGTTTAATTTATTAAAGCCTATCGTTTTTTTGTAGTTGGCATCAGCGTGAAATGGGCAATGTTTGCAGTTCTGGGCAAAATAAGAAAAAAGGCAGTATATCAGAAAAATCGGAAGAGTAAGTTCTTTATTACTGTCAACGGAATCAGTTTTAATATAAAATTATTTAATAGTTCCTACAATGATACTAAAGCAGAAAATAATGTTAGCACTACAAACGTCCCTCCTTCTACGTCTCAAGTAGAAAAAGTGCCTGTTACACCTAAGCATGAGGATTTACCAGACGAATCGTCGCTTACAAACACAGAGAGGAATGCTCTTCAATCAGATCAAAGCAGTAAGTGTCGGAAATCTTCAAAGTTCCGATAACTTTGTTAACATTTTAACCATCTTTAATAGATTCCGTTGCTACATCCACTACCACCACCACCGCCGCACAAGTCACAACCGAGTTAAGTGATTTAAAATGTATGTCTAATATTAGCTTAGCCATATTACGTGGAAAATTCTTAGGGAATAGAAAAACTGAAAGGCACAAAAAGATTGTCGTTTACATATTAACAGATAATAGTCAAGAGCACAAAAAGCATAAACGCATTATCCATGGATTGCAAAAGCAATTTACTCGTCAATGCCAAAGCAGAGGTTTTGAATTCGTTATTTCCGATATTCATGATATGGAAATATCGGCCAAAGCGGACTATTCTAGATTATCAGCAATTAATCATTGGAGCCAAAGTCCTTTGGAAGCTCAGGGTGGTCACGAAGAGGCTGCTAATGCTCTCTCGGAGTTAAGTAGACATTCTGCTTCAGCATATATAATACCCGTCTTGTTTTTGGGTTCAAATTTGGGTGTACCGATGTTGCCGCTGACTATAGAAAGTCAAGATTTCACTTCAGTTTTAAGCACAGCCAATGAAGCGGAGAGAATTCTTTTAGAGAAATGGTACACTATAGATAATCTTAATCAACCCATGTGCCATCGCTTGCATACTCAACAAATTGAACCATACTCTTCAAAGCAAGATGAAGAATTAAATAAATTATTCGGTGTTCTATTAAATTTGTTTTCGAATGATTTAAAAGATTCATACATGTCAACAGTGGTTGAACAAGAGGTGAACAATACGGTCTTAATAAGTCAAGAATTGGCAAAGCGATGCATTTGGATACAAACAGGTCCCCACTACATGAAGGCTCCCGATAATGCTTCACCTTATGAGCTCGAAGTCTTAAGACGCATTTCTAAACTTTACAGTGAATTGAAAACTCATTTGTCTGAGAAGAATATGGTACGCATTCTACCCAACATGAATGTGCTGGACGACGAATTGGCCGAGGTCATAGAGAGTTTAATAGACAAGTCAATTACCACAATTATTGATGAGTATGCAAATAAGAATAGTTTACCGGACAATACCAATGGAGTAAATCACGCTTTAATTGAGGAAATTGAATTTATTGGTCAGTATACGACGGCGTTAGCACAAAACTCGCCCAATTTTGACATTATGAACGATATTAAAAGGTGAGTTGGGTTTCTTTTTTTTTTCTGTTCTTATAGATATTACAGGTTTTGAAAAAACGTTTACTTACAGATATATAAAAGACAGCACAGACCAGCCTTTAGTAGTGTGCGGACCCAGCGGGTGCGGGAAGAGTGTATTTATATCAAAGATAGTGGAAAATGTGTACCGTTGGAAACCAGAGATAAACCTGATATTAAGGTACATCCTGTTTGGTGCAAGTATTTTGTCATTCTACCCACTGTCGAAATCTGGCGGATTTTAATTTTTGCAATTTTGCAATTTGTTTATAGCTTTTGCACCAGGCGACGCAGAAAGTGTATGTGTTCTTGATTAGAGAAAGATTTTAAATCAATTTATTTATGTCGTTTCTGTCCATCCGTCTATGTGTCTCTCAAATGTGCAGCAATTTCAGAAGATCGTCGAAATTTGGTATTTGCACATTCTTTATTTAATTATTTAATTAAACAACCGAACAGATTAATTGTAGAAATGGGCGTGATTTATAAAAATTTTTCATGAAAATCCAAAAACTATCAAAAAGAAATTTAAAGACCTTATTGCCGAAAATTTACAGAACATGATAAGAACATTTATTTTAATACCATTTTAAAAGTCAAGTACAAGCATAGCAGCACAGTTCGATCCACTAACGTTCAATATGTTTAGTTGAGATGGTGGGTAGTCAAGATTCGCTCCATGGCGAATACAATTTCGTACTTTCCTTAATATACATATATATTGTTTATATTTTTAAGATACGCGAATCTAACGGCTCGTTCAGGCGACTTGGTCACTGTCTTGGGATCCATAGCCAACCAAATGTCAGTTTTAGCTTACGGATATCAAACGAAACTCAACCATGTAATTATGTGACATATATAAAAAATAAATCTTTCATATTTAACCTCGCAACTGTATTATCCGTTGTTGGGTTAATGGAGCAAATGAAAAGCGTAGCAAAAACCATAAAAACATAAAAATAGCATTGATGCCTCTTTCATAACGAAACAGGTTTACCACAATCGCTCATCTGGCTGCAAGACTACTAAAGTAGTATAAATGAAAGTCGAACTAATTTCGACAAAAATCGAATATAAAATAATTTGATTACAGATATCGGCTTCGGATATTTGACACCAAAATTATAATACTTAACACTGGGCTTATTGGTAATGCGACGTCTACAAATTACAAAATGCTACTCTTTGATTAACAATTTGCTTAAGATAATCTGACAGCATGGAGCGAGCATCTGTCTCAACATGAATTATATTTTTTTAATTGAATTAAATTTTATAAATTCTTTTGCAGACTATTCAAGCTTACGCTCAAATCATACAAAAAATAATCGATGAGGAGAAATGTTTCTTTATGATCATAATTGATTCGGTTGACGAGTTACTTGATGAAGACATAGACCTGACGTGGTTGCCGTTCAAATTAAAAAATATGTGTAAAGTTATACTCACCGTAACAGAACGGACCGATAAATATGAAAAGCTATTGCACAAGCTTACGGAATATGGACTTCCACAAAAATGTTTTATAAATATGAAGCAGTTTACTGATCGCCAGTGGAATGATATTTTATGTTCGGGAGGTGGTGATTTTTATGTAGCTAATCGAGCCATTAAAATGCCAGATGAATGGAAAAATTTACATGGTCGTACTCCTTTTCATGCCAAATCGTTATGGTGGATGGCTTGGCTTGGCTGTACGTCGACAACTATGAATGACATATCCGAGGTATTGCATAAGGTATTGCAGGTCCTGGAGACCAAATTTTCATCCAATCATGCTGAACTATTATTGCTCATTGTCTCACTTTCTGAATGGGGCATAAGAGAAAGTGATTGTATACAGATATTACAAAGGTTAACCAAACTTGATGCGCAGGCCGCATATAATGTTTGGTCGCGTTTCTGCTGGCTAATGGGTCCCATGCTTTTATCTATAAGGAATATCAAAATAACTGATACAAGCTTCTGTACGACTATTCTAGAAAAGTACAAAAAGAATCAATCATTTGTGCACAAAGCCATTCGGGATTTTTTCGATAGGCAAGACAGCTATTTTGTGATTTCGAAAGAACTTAATAAAATGTAAGTTGCTATACCATTTTTTATAATTTTGTAACTTTTTGGAAGCATATTTGACTATTTGTCTATTTGTCTATCTAGCTATAATTATCAAAAGTTTATAAAGTTACCTTACCATCATTTTTCGGCGATTATTGAGGATAATTTGGGGCCAAATGCAATCGATATTCTCTTCAACTGTTTTTATTTTACCGATTTGCAGTGGATTGCGGATAAAGTGCATGCCTGTGGCCCTATTCATCTTATGCATGATATTTGGATATCGGAGAAAATTTCTGGTATTCCTCAGCAGTCGTATGTGCACATTTGCTTCTTAAAGGAGTTTTTAATAAACTACATGCACGAACTTGATTATGATGGACATCAGTTTTTTACGCTTATTAAATTTTATCTCAAGACGAGAATCAAACAGGATGCAAATTTGAAAGATGATGAAAAAATACGATCATGGTTAGAGTTTACAAATGAAATTGAAATTCCGTTTTTGGAAATATTAAACGGTGATTGGAGTAACGGGAGAGAAAGCGGGCATGGCGACTATAATGTATTAGTTAATTTGCCTCACAAGGGTTACTTTGTGGCTGCGATAAGTACCAGCAGGGGCGATATTTGTATATGGGATGTCAAGAGTAGCCGTCGCGTAAGAGTACTAGAAGGTATTCCACAACCAACTGCTATGTGCCCGTGTGATACTTACGATGCTGCTGTATTATGTCGTAGGGAGATTAAAGTTATTAATTTGGATGAGGGAAAATTTAAGGTATGCAACTGTGGTCAAGGTAACAAAGATTAAATTATTAATGTATTGCGTGTGTCTGCCTCATCTTAGGTTACTTTGAAGGGCGTAATGAATCAAAAAATGCCATATTTCGGTTTGCATGATCAAAAGCATTTGGTGTGTTTGTCGCGCAATCGTATGTATGTGAATCTCATGAATCTTGAATCTGGAGACTGTGTTACGACGTTTAAAGCCGGTGAAGACCGTTTTCTTAATTCTCTGTTGGTATCTGGAGATGGAAGGTATCATTATCTTTATGTTATTTAGTATATATGAAGTTTTATTCTCTTCTTTCTAAATCTTTAGAATTCTTGTCTGCGGTGACGAGACCCAAAAGCCATTTCCTCTGCTTGTATGGCATCTTACACAAAGAAAACTGTTGTATGATTTGCGTATACCGTGCCATGATTTCATAACATCGCTATCAGCCATAACACACGAAGGATCCTACGTTTGTGTCGTCGCGAAAGAACTCAACGAGCCCACACCTAATTTTATAGTTGTCTATGATTTGCAAAGCGGAACATTATTCAAGAAATGGAAGCCTTCCTGCAATACGGTTGCATTAGCTATATCGCAGGTCAATGCCTGTGTTATTGCCGGCTTGGATGATGCTAAAATCTTGGTATGGGACTTAGTTACGGGTAATTGTCGTTCGACACTTGTCGGTCATAATGCCCCAGTAACATGCTTGAAACTGGACCCATTAGGTAAAATTTTATTATCTACTGACAAGGAAGGCCGTGATAATTCGTTCCGTGTGTGGGAAACGAGTACAGGTAATAATAAGCGGAAATGCATTTTATATTCAGGCGTCATGTACTTGTGAATATCTTCTAGGAAAATCTTTGGCTGTTCTGAAGTCACCCGATCGTATT
The DNA here is from genome assembly GCA_000688715.1 of Glossina pallidipes. NCBI lineage: Eukaryota > Metazoa > Arthropoda > Insecta > Diptera > Glossinidae > Glossina > Glossina pallidipes. The sequence goes on along the minus strand of KK499866.1, from coordinate 8,017 downwards.
TCAGCTTGCGAAATCCTTCCTAATGGAGCCTTTGTCGCTGTCGCTTTAGAAGGTCGCTCGAATCTAATGATTCTCGCTTTAAAAAACTACGGTGATAGTGAATCGGACGATGATAACCCATACATTTATGGAAATCGGGATAATCAAGATAAAGTTTTCAAGTTAGAACCAAATTAACGGGAGCTGACAACTCTGAACATTTCGGCTGCTATGGAATGAACTGCTGGAAATAGTTAGTTCTTCTTTTCTTTTTCTCAGTTAATTTTTTATACCCATCACCGCAACCAAAGAATACACAAATCCAAGGTTACACAAATAATGTGCAAACATGCACATATTCCTTTGGCTTGAATTTTGAATTGATTTCATTCAAACGGAAATAGTTTTGGTGGTTTGCAAATTTTTTGAAAGTATCTTTTAAAATTTGTCGATCCATTCTAAAAGTTATTCTCCACTTTTCATATTTTATATGAATACTTGTGATGGATGGTATTTCATCAAATGTCATCTGCTTATCCATGTGATTTTTCACCGAAATATGTTATAAAAGCGTTATTTACAGCTGAGCTTTAACGCATTAGAGGAAGAAGCAAAAAAATTGTAACAGCTAACCCATCAGCGACAGATGTAAGAAAATTACTTCATAACATTAATAGTTTCCTAATAAAGTCCGTTGTCCTGTTGGCTGCTCGTCTGGTTTATGGTTTAATTCATAAGAACCCAAAAATTTGCTCACAAGAAAGGAAATTTAATACTTACCGAAATGTATGATATTGAAAAGAAGATTGAATAACGGCCTCTGAAAAGATCAAAGTTTCTTTTAAGAGATACGATTATTAGCAAATATTTATAGTTTCTACTGCAAGAAGACAGAGAAAAGTGCAAGCTTTTTATTAACGTAGGAACAACGTTTTTTTTATTCCATTCTTCATTCGCCTACTGAAGGATCGCGCATCAAGCGTATGCAAAAATATATCCAGATATGTTAGTATAGTGTCTGTCTATATAAACTTAATCAAGTTCCGCTCTTGTTGTATATTTATTTATCCGTACTTGGAATTCTCTAAATACTAAAATTCGAAATTGAACAGAATTTTTTCGTAATTGAATTGAATTCAGCTTAAATATAATCGCAAATCGCGTGTAGCAAGAAAATTGTATAATATTTTGGTTAACAATTGATGAAGTAAATTAAATCTTAATTTATTTGCCTGTTACGAGTTCTATAAGTAGTTTATGGTATGTAGAGTGTTGGTTGAGCGATCCAGTAACGTTTTTAGAATTCATATATAATTTTAATATATAGGTTTCTCTAGAAACGTGTGCGTATGGCCGCTATGTACATATAGGGCTGTATGATACGTACGAGAATTTTCAATGCAATTAGACCAAGACACATATATAGAAATGGTTTAAAAATTCATTTATAAAGAAAATTTAAAACGTTTTTAAACATATATAAGATGAAATGTTATAATTTTTTTGATATAAATAATTAATTTATTTAATTCATATAATTAATTATTTAATTTTAACACATTTAAAGAATCTCCGTTAATGCACGGAATGTGTGCGTGTTTACTTTAAGTCAATGCGATATGTTAATAGCATCTATGAAGAGATCTGAGTAAAGAAACCTCAAATTGCACAAACACGAGTCTTTTGGAATTCAATCGAAAACAGGTAAGTTCTTGAATAGAGGACAAGCAAAGTCGCTGGAACGATAATTCTGATGTTAGTTAGACATACTACTTCCGTCATCATACATACATTCGTTTCGTAGCTAAATTTCAAAGCTTCAGAGTCTGTAAAAAATAATACAAAAAGTTTGCAAAATAAGGCATTTTATGGGAAGTAGCCGAAAAAGTGGGCTGATCTAAATCATTTTCAATAGTGTTCGCCTTTGGGCGAACACGAATTAGTATAGCGAATTTCATTAACATATCTGAAAAATTTGCGATCTGTACGATGAACACAAAACCGAACACATGGACAGATATCGCATGCACAGGCGGACAGACAAGCCTAGATTGATTTAGAGAATGATTATGGGTGGGTCTATCTTAAACCCTTTCAGAGGTTAGAAACCTTCGTTTAAACTTAATATACCGCGTACTGTTATAAAAAAGACCGTAGTAACTTTAGGTTTAAATGAATTCAAAATATTACAATTCGATGTCCTATAAATCGCAGTGGCACACGTTTCAGAAGAAGTCAAAATATGGAGCTTGTCCATATATCGGGGATATCCATCCCGCCGCAACGGGCTCATGTGCGGTTAAAGAATATTACCTATTGGTTTACTAATACGTTACCGATAAAAATTTATTGATATTATTGAGAGAATGCAAACAAACATCGTTTTTGGTAAATTTACACAAATGGCACTAGAAACAAACACGTGGTAGTATAGATAGACAGATTACAACTATCTTCTAAGCTTAGATCCTTAATCGATCAGTGAAGGTTTGTGCAAAATTTCAGTTTTCTACTTTCATTTCTAGGGTTGTGTCAATTTCCATAATGAAAGGAGATAAAATTGATTCCATTTTATAGAAAGAGTTATATGTCATCGACATCTACACACTATATCAGATAAGAGAAATACAATAAGAGGTATTGAAAAGTCTTCCCGTGCAAGCGAAAGTCGTCAAAAAGTTACGGAATATTTAGCGGTTAAATAGTTAAGATAAGCTAGTCACATAAGCAGGCTATAATACTTATTACCCATACACCACTTGTGGTGGAAGGACATAGTGGGTTTCACACAGAAGAACTTGGGATCGTCCTTTTATCATGTCGACCTATTCAATCAATTTCTAAATATTTATAAGCCTGTCTGTCCATAAGTCCGTCCTTTTTTTCTACTTAAACTTCAGGTCGCAATTTTTTATGTATTTTTTTGAAATTTGGTCTACTAATTTTTTTTGACCCAAGAACAAATGCTATCAAAAATGGTTCGCGAAGAACCACTTTTGTGATCACTGTCCATACACCGCCTTATTTTGAAAAGTCGTCATACGAAGGTGGCGTAGGATGTTTAATAGTGGCCCGTGACTCGATATAGTGCGTTTTTATTTGTTTTGAAGCAGTTTCAGTATTAATTGCGTGAAGATATATCGGTTATCACGAAATTTCTACAGCTGGTCGTTTATTTTTCTCAAACGAGAAAACTTTTGCTTTTCTTAGGAGCATTGCAGTGTAATAAAGAACTACCGTAAAAAAAGGTAAATAAATTAATTGTTTTATTAAATGAGACGAGAATACGAAAATATTCGCGGTCGAAGAAATGTGCTGAGTAGGATTTGGAAGTCAAGAACAGGCTTTTGATTTTATACTATATCCCTATGAAAGAAAATGTCGGCTTCAAACTTGTTGGATTACTAGGCTGATAACACGAAAAACGTCAAGATAGCAAGACGATAAGTATTCTGCCGTATTTCACTACGCTTAGAATTCATGTAAAGACAAGTAAGAAAATTATATTCAACTGTTGCTGAATCTTTTATACTTGCCATCTGTTTCTTAAAAAAGATTAAAGGAAAGAGAAATCAAAAATTAAATCTTCATACACTATACTAGGGCGAGCGTGGCTGATTTTCCGGTTTTGTAGATATTTTCCTGCGATATCCTGCGTCTGTTTTAATTTATAAGGAATGGGCAAAAACACCAATTACTTCTTGCTTATGAAAAGAGAAGTGCCAGTTTAGGTACTGCTATACGCGTGCGCTTCGCGCGATATGGCCCATTTTTAGTATCAATGATTGGCAATTTGATCGTCAATGCATATGTACTTTGCGTTGTAGACATTTTGACAAAGTTGTTATATCTCCAGCCTCCGGTGGTGTGTATAAAAATAGGTGACACATAGGTTTCTTGGGCTTAAAATCCCATATAATTGTGAAAAAATTATTAACACATACAAAGTATTAACCAATGGCGGGAAATTTGATTTTACTCATAGTAGTGTTTAATTTTCATATGAACACCAGAAAAGAGCTTAAGCCAGATATTTATATTATTACATCTAATTATTAAGTGCACTGTTATGAGAACGTTTCATCTACCACTAATTATAGACATTGTTTCATTTTAATTACATACATACACGCAAACGGAAACCTCTTCTTACTTGGTTGCATTTTAACATTAAAAGAAAATTACTACTGCTGACTACTGACTGCATTGATCGCGACGTTTATGTAAACATGCTTCCAGGTACGTCACGGCAACATTTGTTAATTTTGTCATATCTTTTGTAATACCGAAAAAGAGATCGGGGATAACTTAACAAATGCTGATTATTAAGTGAATAGACCGGCGCTAGTTCAAGTACGCTTTCATCTGCCTGTTGAAGCAAGAAAAGCATTTATATCAAAATTTGGCACGACTATCTTTTTCTTATCTCCATAGAAACATACTTTTCGAAATAGGATGTAAACAGGTTCACAGACATGTCCGTAGTGATTGACTCAATGTCTGACGAAATTTGGCAAATGCATCGTATCAATAGTGATTTTATTGATAAAATTAAACGTTAAAGAATAAAATCAGTGTAAGAGCAGTGGAAATAAAATAAGTCTTTCAGACCAGCAGGGCAAGAAGCACCAGACTTATTGAATCCTAACCTTGAAAATAGCAGCAACAAAAGCGCAGATACCAAGTGCTAGTAGTAAATGTATCGCACGCAGTAGCACTTGCTACATCTATAATTACTTCACTACTCCTAGCTTCTGTCGGTTGTAATTCGCAAAATCTACTAGAAACAGCATGAACTAGCAATGTATGTATCAGTAAGTAAACAAAAGCCAGGACAGCAACAAAAGCAACATCAATAAGACGAATATCGTCAAGAACAACAGTCTCAGCTATTAATGACATCTACAATAGCATCTGAAACACTCTGAAACGCAAAAGTTATACTGTTGGTATCTACAAAAATAAACGAAAAGCTTCAATCAAGCACACTGTACAAAACAATCACAAAAGTTACATCAACAGTTTATCAATTAGTGACAGCAACACGTATAGCATAGTAACACCAGTTACAACCCAACAGTTAGAACAAAAATGCCAAAAAACGTAACAGCAACTGCATACAATAGCAACAACATTCAAGTTGGGCGATGTGGAGGATTGATTACAGCAGCATGTAAAAAGTTGCAGATGCGAAAACATTAAGACCTTCAAAAGAACATTTCCTTCTTACATGAGTCCATTTGTCACTAATACTGGTGTCAAGCTGTAATTGACCTTTGAACGGTTTGCTTTATGTGACGAGCATTCTCATGAAAAAAGATGAGTTGATGTTGCCTTTTTTGATATTCCGGCTTTCTGAAAAACGAGCTGTTGATGGCGTCAAACGTTTCAGCCGGTAGTAGCTCTTCTAGGATTCCCCATAAGAAACCATAGTCGTCCTACCAATATGATGTCGGGTTAGTTACTGCGCTCGTGTTAATCTGCAATCTTTTGCGATTGGGATTTTCAAAATTAATCCACTTTTCGTCTTGAGTAACGACATAATGCAGAGCGTCTTTGTTTTCTTTTTTCTGCTGTCCCTTCACTTCTCGTAGGCGATTGGAAACCGCTTGGCGAGTATCGTTCAATTGCTTTGCATGCGCCGTCTTTGTCCATCAATACTTTCTGTGTTCTTCATCTGCAATATCGGGATCATCATTTCTGAACCGGCGACACTTTCTCGGAATAGCTTCCCGAATCAATCTATATGACTCAACAGCTGTTTTCTTCAAATAAATATATCTAATTAACTACTTACCTTGCATTGCGATATATTGGACACGTCACAACAACATGGTAAAGACTTTCTCAATTTATCCCTTATATACGTCTAATTGCGCAACAAAGTCCCATACAGAGTCTTTCTAACGCGCACTGCATTAATGGACGTCATCAACTTTCCACATCCGCATGCCCTACTTATACGTCTATTTCGACCTTTCTTACAGCTCAACAATAAATTACGAGTGAAAATGCGCTGGAACGGAATCGCACTACTATTCCGTGTTCGGTACATGGAAAAAGTCAGTGCTAAAGTCAAAGTTTGCAATATTCGGACGATTAAGGCGGTATATATCTCGTAAACATTGAGTATTTCTTTAAGCTAATGTAACTTCAACATAAAGTCAAGTACATACGCTAAGAATAGAAAGTCTATGTAGGTCTATGTTGCGGTAATGCACTTGTTGGTCAAATGTTAACGGATGAAAACATTGAATAAAAAAGCTCAAGTTCACTACATTGAAAATGGATTTACTTTGATCACATAACTGGCAAAAATCACCAACGTACAAACTGAATAAGATATTTACGTTATCTGCATACCTTGTATAGATAGATAACCAAGAAGGCCATTCGAAGAGTTAATGCGAATATGAGAATAACAATTCTGATCGGGTCACTAGCAAACTACTTTGCAATTTTAATATACGATAAGTAAAGATGCTGCTCTGCTAAGCAAAGCATTTTGTTCTTCACATCATTTGCATAACGTTTATTACTTACTGACGCTTTAGATGCTTTCTTCGCAGAGAACGAATATGTAGCGAGAGCGGTAAAGAAACCTTGAAAAAAGGGAGTTACGCCAATGGGTGCATTTTATGTTCCATGATGAGATAGTGCATTAACAGCCATCCAATTGCTTGCTCTTTCATTCACATTATTTGTATGAGCGGAAATTCTGGTAAAGGCTTTTAAATATGACTCACACCATGTCAAGCGTTTACAAGCAAGAGCGCACGTATTTTTGAGTTTTTAAATGCATGTAAGCTATGGTACACATATACATGTGTACGTGTGAAACAAAAAACAAGCAAAACCAAAGATGTCGTAGCTAAAGGAATTGGTTTTCTTTTCATAGATTATATTACTTCATATCGAAGATCTCCAAATTTTACGCTTTTCAAATGCATCAATGAACTCCACTGGAAATTTTATAGGGGGTTGAAAAAGCTTTTTTCCCGAGAAAAAACTTATATGTTACATAGTGTATATGCATGCAATACTCATGAGATCTTACATAAGGGAAGTTTCGACTTTTCAAAACAGGGCGTTATATGGCAAAGTGATCCGAGCCGAACGATTTTCAATTTTCAGAAAATGATTCTGAATCGATCGGTATAATAAAAGGTGCATCCAACTTCAGCTCTTCTGCGTGCTATTCATGTTTACGTCTTGTGACCTGTGACGTTTCTGTCAAGTTGTTCAGTATACGCCTATGGGGCGTAAAGCCCAGACGGAGAATGGTATTGGATGGCTCACTAATACTCCCTTAATTAACCGTTTGATTTCAAAGATGTCTAGAGTAGAATCGATACATTACGCTTTCTTGTTTAGTCTAGAGAATGAATACAAAATTTGTAGGGAGTCGCTCCATAAGCAATGCTTGTTTCTTTACTGTAGTTGTCATTGGGTCTTGTGTTCTGACATAAAGTCATCATTATCAGTGCTCTGGACTTTATTTCCATGTGAATATCGTTTTTAAACTTAGTTTTTGTATAAAAGAGAGAAATAATCGAATTTATCTGTAACAGGCATTGAACTCCGCAAGATGATTGTTTAACTTTCATTCCAAACAAAAACATATGCATGTTTTGTTTGCTTGCTTCGTTAGTCATTGTGTAAAAGAGATGATACATGAAGTTGTTTACAAACAATATCTTACCTTGTACAAAATTAGTTATGGGTGAAATTTTAAAAACAACCCGAGTAAACAAAGGACACTTACACAACATCACAATGCCGTCATTATTGAGACAAGAAAATAGATAAGTAAGCAATGCGCTGTATTAATAATATACGCGAACATTGCTAGTCGCTCTTTATGATATTTATCTGCAAAACATAAGAAAAACAAAAATTATTTCCTGGAATTTTATTTTTGAAAATTGAAAACAATGTCATAAATGCGATTTGAAATCATAAACGAGAACGAAAGCACAACAAAAAAGGGATTAAAGTGGGATTTATTAAGATTGCTTGTAAAAAAAAGTACAAAAAA